>JAVSCE010011338.1:0-587900 GCA_032199065.1 Smutsia gigantea | reverse complement strand
ACTGCTGAATTTTATCAAACATTTAGTGAAGACCTAATACCTATCCTCCTTAAACTTTTCCATAAAGTAGAAGAGGAGGGAATACCCCAAACTCATTCTATGAGGCCAACATCACTTTAATACCAAAACCAGGCAAAGAAACCACAAAAAAGAAAATTACAGACCAATATCCCTGATGAACATAGATGCAAAAATACTCAACAAAATATTAGCAAACCGAATTCAAAAATACATCAAAAAGATCATCCATCATGATCAAGTGGGATTCATCCCAGGGATGCAAGGATGGTACAATACTCGAAAATCCATCAACATCATCCACCACATCAACAAAAAGAAGGACAGAGACTACATGATCATCTCCATAGATGCTGAAAAAGCATTCGACAAAATTTAACATCCATTCATGATAAAAACTCTCAACAAAATGGGTATAGAGGGCAAGTATCTCAACATAATAAAAACCATATATGACAAACCCACAGCCAACATTGTATTTAACAGCGAGAAGCTGAAAGCTTTTCCTTTAAGATCAGAACAAGACAAGGATGCCCACTCTTCCCACTTTTATTCAATGTAGTTCTGGAGGTCCTAGGGACGGCAATCAGAAAACACAAAGAAATAAAAGGCCTCCAGATTGGTAAGGAAGAAGTCAAACTGTCTCTGTTTGCAGATGACATGATAGTGTACATAAAAAACCCTAAAGAATCCACTCCAAAACTAGTAGATCTAATACCTGAATTCAGTAAACTTGCACAATACAAAATTAATACACAAAAATCTGTTGCATTCCTATACACTAATGGTGAACTAGCAGAAAGAGAAAGCAGGAAAACAATTCCATTCACAATCGCATCAAAAAGAATAAAATACCTAGGAATAAAACTAACCATGGAAGTGAAAGACCTATCCCCTGAAAACTACAAGACACTCTTAAGAGAAATTAAAGAGGACACTAATAAATGGAAATTCATCCATGCTCTTGGCTAAGAAGAATTAATATTGTCAAAATGGCCATCATGCCTAAAGCAATTTACAGATTCAATGCAATCCCTATCAAAATACCAACAGCATTCTTCAATGAACTAGAGAAAATAGTTATAAAATTCATATGGAATGACAAAAGATCCCAAATAGCCAATCCTGAGAAGGAAGAATAAAGCAGGAGAATTATGCTCCCTGACTTTAAGCTCTACTACAAAGCCACAGTAATCAAGACAATTTGGTATTGGCATAAGAACAGACACATAGACCAGTGGAACAGAATAGAGAGCCCAGATATAAACCCAAGCATATATGGTCAATTAATATACGATAAAGGAGCCATGGATATACAATGGGGAAATGACAGCCTCTTCAATAGCTAGTGTTGGCAAAATGGACAGCTACATGTAAGACAATGAAACTGGATTACTGTCTAACCCCATACACAAAAGTAAACTCAGAATGGATCAAGGACCTGAATGTAAGTCAGGAAACCATAAAACTCTTAGAAAAAATCATAGGCTAAAATCTCTTGGACATAAACATGAGCAACTTCTTCATGAACATATCTCCCTGGGCAAGGTAAACAAAAGCAAAATGAACAAGTGGGACTATATCAAACTAAAAAGCCTCTGTACAGCAAAGGACACCATCAGTAGAACAAAAAGACATTCTACAGTATGGGAGAATATATTCACAAATGACATATCAGATAAGGGTTGACATCCAAAATATATAGAGCTCACGCACCTCAACAAACAAAAAGAAAATAAGCCAATTAAAAAATGGGGATAGGAGCTGAACAGACACTTCTCCAGAGAGAAATTCAGATGGCCAGCAGGCACATGAAAAGATGCTCCACATTGCTAATCATCAGAGAAATTCAAATTAAAAACACAACGAGATACCACCTCACACCAGTTAGGATGGCCACCATCCAAAAGACAAACAACAACAGATGTTGGCGAGGATGTGGAGAAAAGGGAACCCTCCTACACTGCTGGTGGGAATGTAAACTAGTTCAATCATTGTGGAAAGCAGTATGGAGGTTCCTCAAAAAACTAAATATAGAAATACCATTTGACCCAGGAATTCCACTCCTAGGAATTTACCCTAAGACTGCAGCAGCCCAGTTTGCAAAAGACATATGCACCCCTATTTTTATTGCAGCACTATTTACAATAGCCAAGAAATGAAAGCAACCTAAGTGTCCATTAGTAGATGAATGGATAAAGGAGATGTGTACATAGACACAATGGAATATTATTCAGCCATGAGAAGAAAACAAATCCTACCATTTGCAACAACATGGATGGAGCTAGAGGGTATTATGCTCAGTGAAATAAGCTAGGCAGAGAAAGACAAGTATCAAATGATTTCACTCATCTGTGGAGTATAAGAATGAAGAAAAAACTGGAAGAACAAAACAGCAACAGACTCACAGAACCCAAGAATGGACTAACAGTTACCAAAGGGATAGGAACTGGGGAGAATGGGTGGGAAGGGATGGATAAGGGGGGAAAAGGAGTATTACAATTAGCACACGTAACGCAGTGGCAGGGGACACTGAAAAGGCAGTATTTATAGAGAAGACAAGTAATGATTCTATAGCATCTTACTACGCTAATGGACAGTGACTGTAGTGGGGTATGTGGGGAGGACTTGATAACAGGGGGTCTAGTATCCATAATGTTGTTCAAGTGATTGTACATTAATGATAACAAAATAAAAAAATATATATTAAGATGTCAGTTCTTCTCAAATGTAAAGGTACAGTGTAAAAAATTTTTAAATAGATTTTTACATAGAAAAATCTTTATGATATTTGGTTAATCAAAGATTTCTTAGACACAAAAAAGCATGAACAATAAAAGTAAAAATTGAAAACAATATACTTCACAAAAATTTAAAATATGCTGTTTCAAAGACATTAAGAAAATGAAAGGCAAGTCACAGACTGGGAGAAAATATTTGCAAACACAAAACTGAGATGTATATATGTGACTTTTGTAGACTTGATAGTAATAAATGGTGACAAAGATACAGACCATCTGGAACTCTTGCACCTTACTAGGTAAGATGTAAAGTGGTATGTTCACTTTGACAAACAGTTTAGCATTTTTCTATCAAGTTAAATATGCATCTATCATGGGCCCCAACAATCACACTTTTAGGTATTTACCAGAACAGTGAAAATATATGTCCACACAAAGTTATATACATGAATGTTCGTAAGAGCTTATCCAATACACCTCTAAACCAAAAACATTCCAAATATCTATAATCTTAGGAATAGAGTAATAAATTGAGCCACATCTATATGAAAAGGAATGCAAAAAAAAAACATGGCTCTTCAAATACTAGGAGATATGCCTGTGATCTTTGCTCTACACAACATTCTATTAAGTGAAAATCTCCAGGAACAGGAGTGGAAGGAAACCAGGGTTTACTATTAAGAGGCATGAGAGGACTTCTGGGGATGACAGAGAGAATCTATATCTTGTGTGTTTTAATGGATACATGACTATACATTTTTCAAAGTTCACCTTGAAAAGGGTGAATTTTGCTAAATGTGGATTATACTTCATTAAATCTATCTTTTGAATTTTTTTAAAAAAGCATAAAATGAAACCTAACAAACTGTTACTAATGTTGAGAATAATTAAATATAATTAAATTATCCTACAGTATAAATTGGGAGTCTAAGAAGAGATTGCACTTTTGGACTGTATGTGTGTGTATAGGAAACACTCCTGTGAAATTGAAAGGGGGGATAACAATAATAATAAGATGGTAGAAAAAGAAAGCAGTTCTAGATTGATAAACTCCTGTGATGTAGAAAAATGTCAATATCACCAAGCATTAATATTTTTATGCTGAATATAATTCAAGTACATTTGACATTTATGAGATCAACTGACATGATTTTTGCAAAGATCCTTTGCTTCCAATTCACAATTTAACTTTTCCAATGATGGAAACAAAATACATAAGTTATGCAAAATATACTATAATAAGCAAGTTTTCATAAAAATATCAGTGACATATTTTTAAGGAATGGATAAATATACTGCAGAATACATTAAATCCATTAAAATATTACCTAAGACATTAAAGATCAGTTTTCTATTAGGGCAAACAGGGAAAATATAAATTTATATATATGTTGGTTTGTAGAAAAGATTTAGTATGATATAATCTGAGTCCCTAGTTCAATGTGAATAAGAATCTTAAACAGATGTTCCTGGAAATGTAGTTAATACACTGAATTCTGTATGCTTGGATTCACGTAGATTAAATATTAGGAATGTTAGAATCTAACAAGATATGCTGCTTTAGTATTTTTTTTTTGCTTAGAATAGGAAATATAGAAAACTGTATAAGATTCCTCACATCAGATACCTAACTGAAGGAATTCAGAAAAGAATTTGAATTTGGGAGGGATTATCTAAACCAAACCTGCGAATTACTGTGGTTCACTTCCTACTACACAGTTTCCATTTCCTTCTATTCAGAAATATTTTTCTCTTCAGCAATTTCATTTACTCAACCATTGCTGACTCAGGACTATACTTCTTTCTACCCCGAAAAGTATATAAGACGCCTATACGTTTCGATATTTAATCAAACAAATGCATCTTAGTATAATTTCTTTTGGCTCAAGAAACCGGATGAGATCCTGAATAGCTATAGACGATCGGCACAGCAAAATCTCCATGTCACGGACTATATGATTCCTCACAGGATAAAGGTTTTGTTTCGCTTATTCCTGCTTTTCCTGGAAGCTTTATCTTGGAGTTAAAGAGTCAGTTATCATACAGTTGGAAGAAGAAGAATCTGCTCAATCCACCTGGAAAACATGCCCTCACAAAGAAGAAATTTTACTTCTCCTATATCCAACTGAGATACTTCTTTGGAAAAAACTGTTCTGCAAATTGTTTCCTTTAATTCTTAGCAGGAACCATAATGTCAGGACATTGAAATCAATTCTCAGGTTATTTGATTCATGGCCACAAATCTCTCTATACAATTTAACTACCTCCAACTTTCTTTGATCAATAAAAATAATAATGCTATGAAAATCAAGGTCAAAATTGATCCTTTACCTATTTGTATATTAATTTAAATAGTGGACATTGCTGTTAAATGCTGTTTATTTACCAACACTGATGGTGTATACTATTGATGTTGTATCAGAGAATTCACTTCATTTCTTGGTTCAGAGGAAAAATGATTGGGCTACAATCAGTCACTACAATTTAGTATGATTATGCAGTTCAAAGTCCAGTTATCAACTTTATAGTCATGACAATTCCATCTTTTTAGCTGCTTAAGGGTGGCTGAGCTTCAGGATACTAAATTATAGTAAAGAAATACAGAAAAAGCTGATGGATAAAACCAGAAAGCCAATTTGTTAATTTCTAGAAACACTTATAACTATCAAATAGAACTAGAATATTCTTTCTTAGTGGACAGATTTACACGGGAGGCTGGAGTCAGAGGATTATTGCTTGGAGGTCATGAGATTAGAACAAGAGGAGATAGCTATTTGAGCATAATGGCTGGTGTCACACAATTTGATATTGTGGTGCCTTTGCACTGACACTTATTTTCAGGAGACTGGGTGCCCTCTCTTCTGTAATGTCTGAGACCACAGCCAAAGACTGCTTCTCTTGCTTTTTCCCTAGGATTTCAGGGCAACCAACATCCAAAATGATAGCTTTTTTTAAGATACGTTAATACTATCAGTCAGATTCTTATCAAATCTTGACTTCAGAAACTTTCTGACTCTTTAAAGTAACTCAGTTAGACATAGGTGTCCTCACTACCTACCCTTACAGTAAACCTCATTTAATTAGCTCTCAAGAACTCCCAGTAGCTTACTAATGAGACAGCATTCAGTACTTCATATTTTTGTGACTAGATACCAGAGGCTCTGGTAAGCCCATGTCCACTGCTTCATTTCTCTCTTATTTCTCTTTCATTTTGAATCTCACTAGACAGATGAAAATGTCCTCTTGAAGCCATCTAGGAAAGAATAGCTAAATGCATTACCATGAAATTCAAGTAAGAATTTAAAAATCTTCATGCTTTCTGATAATTAAGACATTCATTTAACAATAAATTTACCAAATATGTGTTAAACTGATCTATACATGTAACAAATCCTCATAATGGGGTAATGAAAAGCTGGAATTATTGAGGAGTAAATGAGAGATCATTTTAAAGGAAATTCCACAGATTACTCTCAGCCATATACAATAAAACACAAAGTAGAAATCTTCCTGAGCTTCAATGAAGCAGTGTTATTTGAACATGGTAGGTGTTCAATAAGTACTAGTTGAAATGATTTCTGATTAACACAATTATTTGCCACCTGTAATTAAATAAATTATTTTCTTAAAAAATAATAAGTAGGCAGCTTTATATTTAAAGTCTTTTTTAAAGTAGCAAATGTTTGGATTCTGTACCATAACAATGTTCTTAGGAGTTCTCACATTCTTAAAAACATATCATATTTTAGTAAATTACTTCATAGTAAAGTTTTTAGAGAGTGTTCTCAAAAGTCAGGGGAAGAGACACATTTGTCTGGCTATTCACCTTAGAACTGGTAATTTGTACACCTTAGTTGTCTAAGCAATTATCTAAAAGATAATGTCTTCTTATCTGAAAACACAGGGAGAGGAGCGCATCAAGAGATCTGTTATCTCTGTCCTAAGTACATATTTCTTTGGCACTGTTACATCAAAAAATATTAACCATAATGTCTCATAACTTTTTCTGTCTTTTCCATTGTGCACCTGAAGCGATCATGAATGGACTAGGTATGTCTGGAGATTTCCCCAGAAATCACTTTCTTTTTCCCTGTCAAAGTCATTGATTGCATTGAGATGAAAAATTTAGCTGAGGTCTTTACTTGGAATTTTAAATAGAACTTCCCAGAAATGCAGAATTTTATTTATAGTTTTATGAAATGAGCTCTAAACACATATATCTCATTTAATTATCACAGCAAACCAATGAGGTAAGTGCTGTTACTACAGTTCCACAGGACATGAGTCTTAGGAATACACCAACTTGCTCAAGTACTCAGTTAAAAATAGATAAGCTGGAAAATAACCCAGACAATCTGAGACCGGAGATTACACTCCTAACCATGAAAATGCACCATGTTTTGGTGTAAAACATACATTATCAAAGGACCGGAAAACCAACTCAAGATTCTAGCCTTGGATCATGCCAAAAGTTCTCTTCTGGACTCTAAAATTATTATATTTTACCAATACACAGTAGAAATTTGATTTCTGAAGACAGATCTGCTATTTCACACAACAGGTTCGATAAAGTAGTTTATTTGTCCTTATGGACAGAACTGACGGTGGCAAGCTGAGTTAATACCAAGTTAAGACCAGATGTTGATTGGCACAAATCCTGCCAGCCAGCAGGAGAAACAAGGAAATTATAGGTTCAATAGGAATATTAGCCCAAAGATAAATGCATAGAATCCTTTGCAGTCAGGGAAACCTGTCATAAATGAAGTTTAGAGAAATCATGTTTCTCCATTTCCAGGAAATATCCAATATAAGTAGTTATCCCAGAATGCAAATATATATATATAGTCACTTCTTTCTAAATGCCATTTGTGCAGAAGAGATCCAGAGAGTTTAATTTTGATTTCCTTCGGCCACAAGTCAATAATATGAAATTTACTAAAAATTCAAATATGAAGAAAAATAGCAAAGAGGTTTGGAGACAACCATTGAGGAATAGAACAGCATCTTCTCCCAAACTATGATGTTCTCCACCCATCGCTAAATGAGCATTCTTTGATGATCTCTCACACTCCTAACACCCTGATGTGTTATTAAACTTTTGAGTATGTTTTATAAGAGTGGTTTCAGCCCTAGGGTGATAACTGGGGATTCTTATCACCTTATTTGACCACACACCTGCCCACCTCCTTGGAATGAGAGAAATAGGACACAGTGGTGAAGAGCCTCACTATAGGAACATTTCCTGGATTTCTAGCTGTGCCACCTCTTTCTCTTTCTACTGCTTCTCACACCACCTCTTGGTATAGCTTAACTTTAAGAGGCCCAGGAGAAAGAAGAAATAAGACTTTAAATAATTTATTTGGAGAAACAGTCAGTGAAGAGGAACAAATCATGTTTCACTAAAAGAACTGGGACCTTTGACACTCCCCTTTTCGCTTCAGTACCTGGAGCTCTAGCCGGATTGCATTAGTGAAATTTTCATTTGATGGCATTTTAATATTCTGCCTTGATGACTTTTTAGCAACATTTACTTTTCAGAGGTCTCGAGTGTTCCCTTGGAGGAAATGAAACATGTCAGAGCCCATTACAAAAATCAAAATTTAAATACCTCGACCACATTAGGGCTTACACACAATCCCATCAGAGCTTCAGCTGAAACTCACAACTTTCCATTCTCTTGCTCAATCAGTAATGAGTACATTTGATGAAGCATTCCAGGGTCAGGGAACACACGTTAGTGATCTAACTTAACCCATCGATTGCCTGGCCATGAAGGACTAGGGCAGGACTGGATTAAATTACACCAGCAAATAATTTCCAATAGCACCATAGGAAATGGTTTTTGTTTTGTTTTAAATAAATGCCATTCTCATAAGTAAAGGAAAAGGGTTGGCCATAAGACAGTTGTAGATTAGGTTCAATATTCTTTGGGAATTACTAATCTATGTCTATAGGTTCTGTAAAACAACCTGTTCAGTTTTCATCCAACTATGAGCACAGTTACTCTGTTATCAAGAGTTGTTGTATTCTCTAACTGGAGAGTCACTAAATGCATTATTTTGGTTTGAGGTACACCTTAGCCCTCTTTCACTCCCCTGATGTCCTCATGAAGCTCAACATATTCCTGGCAAAGAAGCATTCCTAGGGTGCACTCTGACTGTCTACAGCATCTTATATTTCAGTTGGCAACATCTTATATTCTGGGCTGGCCCCAGAATTTCTTGGAGATTGTTCCTGCACTGCTTTTGCATACAAGTCACACATTCTGATGTTTGACATCACAGTAAAAGCTTCAAATATCCATTCAGTCCACAGATGATTACTCTTTTTTTTTTAATATGTGAGAGAGTCTCTCTTCCTCTTTCTCCCCTTTCTCCTCCTCCACTTCCTCCTCACCTTCCTCATCCTCTTTCTCCTTCCCAACCTGAGTGGCTTATATAATCAGGTTGGGAAATATACTACCTGGTTACAGCACTATGGTGCTGTGAGTGTCAGGAAAGCTGGTTTCTGCTCCTGTAGCTCAGCCTAAGTCAAGTTAATGTTGAGGTTTCAGCAGTTCCTCCAGATTTCAGTGTCCTTCATTGTGACCCCACCAGGGAATGAATGACCCCGTCTTGGTTTTCTCTTTAAAGTGAATAAGAAATCTACCTTTTAAGAGATAATTGAAAGTGTCTAAGGGCCTGATGGGAAATTGTGTGATCCTGCTGGACAGAATTTCTCCTAGACCTCTTAGATCAGGTTCTTATATTCCCTATAAAGTACCTATATAACTATGGTGAACGGCCCAGAATAGATAGGTCAGAACTTGAGATCAGAGCAGTTCTATCATCTCCTTAGAGGATGCCACTAGGCTCCTGTATAGTCCACAGCAGCTTGACGCCTCTCACCAGTGCTTCTCATTGTCAGGGGGAACATGGACAGTGATATGATTCTCAGTGACTTCTAAGATTTACGTATTTTTCATCTCCCTAGAGGGAGTCTCATTTAAGAGAAGAGATACATTCAAATTCAAAAGCTGAAGGCAATGTTCATCACTTCTTCTTGTCCTGCTGCTTTACCAATTGGCAGAGGTGTGCAGTATTACTACTCTTTGGAAGAGAAAAGCATCATGAAGCAGTAAAATGTATTACGAAAATCCAGCATGCCCAGCAGAAAGCTAGACAAGTGAAAGAAAGTGAATTTCAACAATCACCTGGAAGAAGATAGCCAAGGTCAATTCCTGAATTCCTCACTCCTTGCCATCAGCAAAATCACTTAAAAGGTACTTGCAACTGACCCTTTCCTTACTACCTTACCTTGAACCTGGTGTATCCCCATGAACTCAATGGTCTCAGCCACACAGTTTCCAGCCCTGCCAATCACTGAGTTAGAAAAAGACCCATTTGAAAACTTTAAGTTAAAAATACTTCACTAAGGAACATGAAGCCTTCTTAATGCTGCCACTGGGGCACAGTAGTCCAAATCTTAAGCAGTTTAAAATTCTCCTAGAAACTTAGAACTGAAAGAAACAGATATTTTCCCTTTAACCATGTCTTCCCTCTCAGGTATGGAAAAAGTGTTGTGAAAACACCACGATTCTGGAAAAATCTAGAGCTAATACTAAATTAATTTCATTTGGAATTTTATTAAAAGTGGGCATGAGTAGTTTTAATAAATTCATTCTAGTTCACTGTAACTCCAGGGGGAAAATCCTGGGGCAAAATAACTATGAAACCAAAATTAGTTGAAGGGAGAAAGAAAGTGGGAGAAAATCATTTATTGTTTACAAGCAGTTGTCCACTTCACCACTGTCTCTCAGAACCCTGCTATAGAAGAAGGGACCCCATCCAACCTCTCAGGTCCAGATAATGCCCTCACTTCCCTTGTAATCACCTATTGATATGGAGATAGACTACTCTCCTCCCTTTGGAAACACCTATTGATATGGGGATGCACTAAGGCCAAGCCAGAGATTCTGGAAATACTGCAATTTTATCCACACTCACTCTCTTTTTATCAGCTGGGAAAACTGCCTTTAACCAGCTAGGGTACACACACACATAAATACACACATTGAAAAACCTTATTATACAGGTTTAAATCTCTGCTACTTACTTTCTAGTTAGTTCAAAGCAGAGAGTGACTTCATTTTTTTGTTCTCTCCATCTGTAAGCAAAGATGGTTACATCTGTAATTCCTTTTGCCAAACATCAAGGAAAACTCCTGTTGAGTATTTAAACTTCTTAAAAACTCTTCACAGATGGATGAACTTTATCCTTCACCTTGAAGCAAACCCAACTCCTTTCAGAAGCTCATCTTCATCGTCACCAACACTTTATCTTCCTCTTTGCTCTGTTATCCTTCCCTGCTTGCATCCAGAGAGGTGGAGACATAACTGTGGTCTAGAATTGTGATTTGGACTTCCTTATCCATTATTGGACATAGGTGGACATGAGGAGAAGCATAAGATACTACATAAAGAATGTTTCTTAAACTCAATTTCTTGTTTTCATCATCAGTATACTTGGGTTAATGAAGATAGTGTGATGACTAAGTGGTGTAGCAAAAATATACACTACAGCAAATACTTGGCTGCCTCTTCATCATTGTTACTATTTGTTTTCTGTTGGAATCTTTTCCTTAAGCCCTTATGGTGTTCAATGCATGTGATTCTTCCCCTCCTGGGTCAAGGGATTCTCTCTGACTTTCTCTTCTTCCTCAATGCCTGGCTTCGGTCTCACTGGCCTTCCATTTCTCTTAGCTATTCCTCTCACACTTATATTTTAACCTAAGAAATAAAACAATGATAAGAGCTTTCAGTGATGGTCTTTCCAGGGCAATATATATTTTACAAAGTTATTAACTATAAGCCAAAGAGATCTAGTTGAGGCAGTGAAATATGAGATAGTACCTGGCCAGGGAAAGGGAAAGAATTGGGATATAAGATGTTTGGAGCTTCTCTGAGAAGCTCCAGTGATGGTCATCTCCAGTACACTATGATACCAGTTAGAAGAAGTAGAGGTTTTTTTAATGAAAGAAGGAAATAGGGAGAGAGAATAAAGAAATTGGGAAGGATGGAGGGAGGGAGGAAGAAAAAGGAAGGAAGGAAGGAAGGAAAGAAGAAAGGAAGGAGGGAAGGAAGGAAGGAAGGAAGCAAGGAAGGAAGGAAGGAAGAGAGAATAAAAGAAAGAAAAAAGAGAGAAAAAAAGAGAAAGACTGATAACTAAAACTACTGCAAGCTTTGCTTTCCCCAATAAAAATGGGACAGGTAGTGGTTTTTAAAATTTTTTCAGTTTATTCATTTCTGATCATTTGAGCTAAAAAGAGAATTTCTCAGAAGGATTCCAATTCTAAGAAATTAGACGAAACACAAAAGAAAGGGAGCTGATTAAAAGAGATTGTGACTCAATTCAAGTAAAATTTTCTACCATGATAATTAGTGATAACTGCTTTCTTCTGTTCCTCAAGTTATTTTCATTTTCAAAACATATTAAAGTCTCTTAAAGGACAGAATTATTTGTTATGGCATGTGAACTAGAAAAGCAAAACAGGGGCTTTGATTGAAACTGAGAGAGAGAACATATTTGTTTGTTTTAGCGGAAGGGCAAGCCCCAGAAGAATTTATTTCTAAATATATTTGGATAAGTTT
This sequence comes from Smutsia gigantea, assembly GCA_032199065.1. NCBI lineage: Eukaryota > Metazoa > Chordata > Mammalia > Pholidota > Manidae > Smutsia > Smutsia gigantea. The sequence goes on along the minus strand of JAVSCE010011338.1, from coordinate 575,513 downwards.
GCTTGATGGTCATGTATAATTTTTATGCCATGGTTGGTGTGTCCTAAAAAAGGAAAGAAAGTTATGCACCAATCAAAAGACACAGAGTTACTGAATGGATAAAAAAACAAGACTCATCTGTATGCTGCCTACAAGACACTCACTTCAAACCCAAAGACATACACAGACAGAAAGTAAAGGGATGGTAAAAGATATTTCATGCAACTAATAGTGAGAAAAAAAGCAGGAGTTCAAGTACTTGTATCAGACAAAATGGACTTCAAAACAAAGTCACAAGAGACAAAGAAGAACACTACATAATGATAAAGGGGTCAGTCCAACAAGAGGATATAACTATTATAAATATCTATGGACCCAACACAGGATCACCTACATATGTGAAACAAATGCTAAAAGAATTTAGGGGGAAATAGAATGCAATGCATTCATTTTAGGAGACTTCAACACACCACTCACTCCAAAGGACAGATCAATGAGACAGAAAATAAGTAAAGAGACAGAGGCCCTCAACAACATATTAGAACAGATGGACCTAACAGACATCAACAGAACACTGCATCCAAAAGCAAAAGAATACACATTCTTCTCAAGTGCACATGGAGCATTTTCAAGAATAGATCATATACTAGGCAAAAAGAACCTCAGTAAATTCAAAAAGACTGAAATTGTACCATCCAGCTTCTCATATCATAAAGGTATGAACTAGAAATAAATTACACAAAGAAAATCAAAAAGCCCACAAACACCTGGAGGCTTAATAACATGCTCCTAAATAATCAATGGATCAATGACCAAATAAAAACAGAGATCAAGCAATATATGGAGACAAATGACAATAATAATTAAACACCACAAAATCTGTGGGATGCAGTGAAGACTGTGCTAAGAGGGAAATATATTGCAATACAGGCCTACATCAGGAAAGAAGAACAATCCCAAATGAACAGTCTCAACTCACAACTAAAGAAACTAGAAAAGGAAGAACAAATGAGGCCCAATGTCAGTAGAAGGAGGGACATAATAAAGATTAAAGCAGAAATAAATAAAATTGAGAAGGATAAAAAACAGAAAGAATCAATGAAAGCAGGAGCTGGTTCTTTGAGAAAATAAACAAAATAGATAAACCCTCAGTCAGACTTATCAAGAAAAAAAGAGAGTCTACACACATAAAGAGAATCAGAAATGAGAAAGGAAAAATCTCTACGGACACCACAGAAATACAAAGAATTATGAGAGAATACTATGAAAAATTATATGGTAACAAACTGGATAACCTAGAAGAAATGAACAACTTTCTAGAAAAATACAACACTCCAAGCCTGAACCAGGAAGAAACAGAAAATCTGAATAGACCAATTACCAGCAATGAAATTGAATTGGTAATCAAAAAACTACCTAAGAAAAAAACACCTGGACTAGATGGTTTCACTGCTGAATTTTATCAAACATGTAGTGAAGACCTAATACCCATCCTCCTTAAAGTTTTCCAAAAAGTAGGAGAGGAGGGAATACTCCCAAACTCATTCTACGAGGCCAACATCACTCATATCAAAACCAGGCAAAGACACCACAAAAAAAGAAAATTAAACCAATATCCCTGATGAACATAGATGCAAAAATACTCAACAAAATATTAGCAAACCGAATTCAAAAATACATCAAAAAGATCATCCATCATGATCAAGTGGGATTCATCCCAGGGATGCAAGGATGGTACAATACTCGAAAATCCATCAACATCATCCACCACATCAACAAAAAGAAGGACAGAGACTACATGATCATCTCCATAGATGCTGAAAAAGCATTCGACAAAATTTAACATCCATTCATGATAAAAACTCTCAACAAAATGGGTATAGAGGGCAAGTATCTCAACATAATAAAAACCATATATGACAAACCCACAGCCAACATTGTATTTAACAGCGAGAAGCTGAAAGCTTTTCCTTTAAGATCAGAACAAGACAAGGATGCCCACTCTTCCCACTTTTATTCAATGTAGTTCTGGAGGTCCTAGGGACGGCAATCAGAAAACACAAAGAAATAAAAGGCCTCCAGATTGGTAAGGAAGAAGTCAAACTGTCTCTGTTTGCAGATGACATGATAGTGTACATAAAAAACCCTAAAGAATCCACTCCAAAACTAGTAGATCTAATACCTGAATTCAGTAAACTTGCACAATACAAAATTAATACACAAAAATCTGTTGCATTCCTATACACTAATGGTGAACTAGCAGAAAGGGAAATCAGGAAAACAATTCCATTCACAATCACATCAAGAAGAATAAAATATCTAGGAATAAAACTAACCAAGGAAGTGAAAGACCTATACCCTGAAAACTACAAGACACTCTAAGAGAAATTAAAGAAGACACTAATAAATGGAAATTCATCCCATGCTCTTGGCTAGGAATAATTAATGCTGTCAAAATGCCCACCCTGCCTAAAGCAATCTATATTCAATGCAATCCCTATCAAAATACCAACAGCATTCTTCAATGAACTAGAGCAAATAGTTCTAAAATTCATATGGAACCACAAAAGACCCCGAACAGCCAAAGCTATCCTGAGAAGGAAGAATAAAGCAGGGGGAATTATGCTCCCTGACTTCAAGCTCTACTACAAAGCCACAGTAATCAAGACAATTTGGTACTGACACAAGCAAAGACCCACAGACCAGTGGAACATAATAGAGAGCCCAGATGCAAACCCAAGAATACATGGTCAATTAATATACAATAAAGGAGCCATGGACATTCAATGGGGAAATGACAGCCTCTCCAACAGCTGGTGTTGGCAAAACTGGACAGCTACATGTAAGACAATGAAACTGGATTACTGTCTAACCCCATACACAAAAGTAAACTCAAAATGGATCAAGGACCTGAATGTAAGTCATGACCATAAAATTCTTAGAAAAAAATATAGGCAAAAATCTCTTGGACATAACTATGAGCAATGTCTTCATGAACTATCTCCCTGGGCAAGGTAAACAAAAGCAAAATGAACAAGTGGGACTATATCACACTAAAAAGCTGTACAGCAAAGAACACCATCAGTAAAACAAAAAGAGATTCTACAGTATGAGAGAATATATTCATAAATGACATATCCGATAAGGGGTTGACATCCAAAATATATAGAGTTCACACACCTCAAAAAACAAAAAGCAAATAAGCCAATTAAAAAATGAGCAGAGGAGCTGAACAGATACTTCTCCAAAGAAGAAATTTGATGAATAACAGGCACATGAAAAGATGCTCCACATCACTAATCATCAGAGAAATGCAAATTAAAACCCCAATGAGATAACACCTCACATCAGTGAGGATGGCCACCATCCAAAAGACAAACAACAACAAATGTTGGTGAGGATGTGGAGAAAGGAGAACCGTCCTACACTGCCGGTGGGAATGCAAATTAGTTCAACCATTGTGGAAAGCAGTATGGAGATTCCTCAAAAAAATCAAAATAGAAGTACCGTTTGACCCAGGAATTCCATTCCTAGGAATTTACCCTAAGAAATCAGCAGTCCAGTTTGAAAAAGACATATGCATTCCTATGTTTATTGCAGCACTATTTTCAATAGCCAAGAAATGGAAGCAACCTAAGTGTCCATCAGTAGATGAATGGATAAAGAAGATGTGTACATATACACAATGGAATATTATTCAGCCATAAGAAGAAAACAAATCCTACCATTTGCAACAACATGGATGGAGCTAGAGGGTATTATGCTCAGTGAAATAAGCCAGGCAGAGAAAGACAAGTATCAAATGATTTCACTCATCTGTGGAGTATAAGAACAAAGGAAAAACTGAAGGAACAAAACAGCAGCAGACTCACAGAACCCAAGAATGGACTAACAGTTACCAAAGGGAAAGGACTGGGGAGGATGGGTGGGAAGGGAGGGATAAGGGGCGAAAAGGGGCATTACAATTAGCACACGTGATGCAGCAGCAGGGGACATGGGAAAGGCAGTATTTATAGAGAAGACAAGTAATGAATTTATAGCATCTTACTATGCTGATGGACAGTGACTGTAGTGGGGTATGTGGGGGGGACTTGATAATAGGGGGTGTAGTAACCATAATGTTGTTCAAGTGATTGTACATTAATGATACCAAAAAAAAAAAAAAAGGAAGTGAAGGGGGGGCAGAGGGTAAGAGTCTCAGGATGTGATGATGGAAGTGGAGGTCAGAGTCAGAGATTTGAAAATGTTACACTACTGGCCTTGAAGATGGAAGAGGGCCACAAGCCAGGGAATGTGGGCAGCCTCTGGATGCTGGAAAAATCAAGGAAACAGATTCTCTCCTAGAGCCTCCAGAAGGAGGACAACCCTGCTTTTTAGGATTTCTGATTTCTAGAGCTATAAGAAAATAAATTTGTGTTATACTAAGCTAAAAAAAAAATATTACTCCATTACAGAGGAAAAAAAAAGGAAAGAAAGTTGAGATATTACATCTAAAATAATTAAAATATACAAATGCCCCTCTCCACCAATGTTTAACTAAATATTCTATTTTTCCTGCCTAGAAAAGTTATTCACCAGCAACATAATGATTGTGAGCATTAAGGGAAGCCAGTTCCAGCCAAGAGAGGTAGATATTTCTCGTGTTGAACCCACTGGAAGCCATGGAAGATTTCCCTGCTACATGTCCTCATTCACTTGACACGTCTGTATAATAAAGTCTCAGGCAATAACCCCATTCAAAAATAATGTGGTTATAATTTGCAGTGGTTTTATCAACCTGATCCAGGACCTGTATATGGATTCTCTGACCCAATTCCTTCTCCTATCGATCTCCATCCTGCCCCTCACATACATTATAAATCCACCAAGTGGCATGCCACACTGCTCTTCTGTAACATGAATTTATGCTAATGGCTGTCTGCATATGCTTATATCACATATCTATATTAAGCTTAATAGTCTGTTACATTGCTTCTTAACCCTGTGTCCACACATGATTAACTTCCCTGATTTCTTTCAAAACCATTATTAACACAGTGTAGCATTTCCCTCAACATGTCACTAAGTTTCTCTGCCTAGTGAGGGAGTTGGGGTGATTATAAAACTTCTCTGCTTTTGCAAGTAAAAAGGAATATAGAGAATTAAGGGCACATAAAGATGGCTCCTTTTGTGTGTGTTTGTACGACATGAGGCTGGCAAGACTTTAATATCCAGGTCTTTCAGCATTAAACAAACTGACTACTTTTCTCCAACTTAACAGAACAGGGGATACTGAGAAGGGCACTAAAAACCTACCAAGAAATAGAGCACTGGGTGGTGCTGACTCATGAAATGAGCCACATCATATGTAAAGTTCTCCTTCTTTGAGGGATTTTAGAGGAGTTTCAGAATTTCACATTAATATCTTTTAAATATTCCACTAAATCTAAAAGTTAATGATGAATGAATAATTTTCAAACTTTTGCGACCTGCATTCTTATTACTACAGAATTTAGGACAAATGATGAGGGTATCCAAACAATCAAGTTCCCAGGGGGAAAACTTTCTTTGAAATGTATATCAAGAAATAGCCTGAATGTGTTCTCTTCATTCAGTAAGCTTATAGAATCTCCTAGAGGAGAACTTTAAAATCCTGTAAGGGTCAATACTGAGGCCAACTACATAAACCCAAGGCCCTGTAGTCAGACAGGAACTAAGATTTTTAGAGGAACAAGCATATTAGGAATTTGCCTCATATCAAATAGCCATGGTAGGCCTTGATCTAAATTAAATGCATTTTTGTAGGGTATAAATGTTATCCATAGCCATCAATAAACCTTGAGCTGAAAAAAATTACATAATGATGAAAAGACCAGAATTACTACTTTTTCAAAATTGTGTGTGTGTTTCTACATGCACTGTAAGTATTAAAAAAGATACATATATATTTTTAAAGTTAAGAAATAACATATATATTTATATTTTCTGCACTCAAATGTATGTGTATGTATATACAGATATATACATATACATACATGTTAGGATAATTTCCAAATATTGTCCTAAAGATAATTTTGAAGTGTTCAACAAAATGATAAAATTGATCAGTAGGTTATAATATACAAGTCTCTCTCTGATGTCTAATTCAACCATTTCTATTTGTATATAGATCATTAGAAACCATGCTTTAGGAATGAAACATGAAGGATATCCAATATATGATTAGATAGATCTGGGTATCCACTACCTGCCACTTGCTAGCCTGGTGACATTGGGAAGTCATTGAACATGATTTAGCCTCATTTTCCTCATCTGCAAAATGAGAATATCTACTTTTTAAATCTTGAACGTAAAGTACCCCACAGTACTGTAAAAGCATAGTATTGCCCCAATAAATGGAATTCCCTCTGCTTCCCAGAGAAACCAGCCCCAAGAACCATCAAGCTGTGGTTCAAGTGAGAACCACACTACGGATGCTTCTGGGCTCCATTCTTGCCTCTCATTCGCTCCTGCCCTACTTCTCTTTACAGAGGTATTCCCTCTGTTACCAGGTTCAAGCTGGTGCCACTCGCTGGAGGACATGCCAGTAAGTTGAAAAACAAGATGTTGGGGCAAGGAAAGTGACTTGATTTAGAAAGCCAGTGGATTGAAAAGACACTGGTCTCATGTCCTCAAGCACTCTTAACTCAGGGTTGATTGCAAGCTTTTTTTACACTGGGAAAGGCAGAACAGCACAGGGAGCAGGTTAGGGAGTGACTGAAGGCTGCAGACATCTGGGCACCAGTGAGGGTCCAAGAAGAGCTGAGAAACTGTGTCCTTGGTTAGTTGACACTTGCCTACTTAAGTCCGGTCACAATGTTCCTAAAACTCTTTGACAAGGTAATCATTATTTTCATACTTATTTCCCTATCTCCTGGAGGAGGCAAGCTTTGGGTAAGGAGCTATTTGCAGAAATCTCAAACTGGGAGCAAAGTTCCTTTGATGATCAAGAAGCTTACATGCATGGCTGCAGGGCTGAGCAGAAGCCCTTTTCCTTATTTTTATCCTTTCGGCCCAAAGGTTAAGGTAGCAAAGGAGGCAAATACAGTATGGAGGCGGAGACACCACTTTTCCTCTTGTTGTACCTCTTCACATTCATTCTGTCGACACACCACTATAAAGGTCTTCAGGTAGAATGGGATTTACTAAAACTCAAGAAATGACAGAGGAATATGGTGACAAAGTACAGACCCTGAAGCAACTTCAATTTGCATTTTATTTCTCTCCAAGTTTTCCAAAGCATTTGCTGCTCAGGGAATGTATCAATTGGGTTATTTTCTCCTTAGATTTTTGTATACCACCCTGGAACTGTTGACCCTAGAGCAACTCTTGCTCTTCCTTCAAGCTGCTAATCTAAAACTCCATATTTCTCTAATGTTAATACAAGATCAGTTTGACTCTCAGTGTTTAAACTAGGCTGGGCATATTTCAAAAGCCCCGGTTCAACAATTTATTTTTCCCATGTCATATATTTCTCTCCCCATTAGAAGAACAATTATTAATGGCAATCCTCAGAAGGACACATGCAGCAACATTAAAGGACAAATCAGACATTTATCCTCATTAAGGGACTATATAGTCCATATTCAATTTCCCAGAAGACCACAGATCATTCCATAAATACCCATACAACACTCATTTTTATGGTTTTCCTGTTGTTTTTTTCCCCAAGTTTACCTGGATGAACTTAGTCAGTCGTAAGCACACATATTCACAGGAGTCAAGCAGGTAACAGACATGGAAATGGTGACATGAAGAACTGGCCATGTCTTTTCAGAGATGCTAGCTTCATAGGTCCACAACATGTTAGTGTCATGCCAGTTGCTCCCAAAGGTACTGATTTCTTCAAGAAAGCCTGAAGTCATTTTTCCTGTGAAATACTCCAATTTAAAAAATTATATTATACAGGCACAGACAGAATAAAGCAGTTTGAACTGGCTTCAGCCCAAGAGCTGCCTTGTTATAAGTCTTGGCTCAGGTCCTCCAAGTGCACCATTATCTAGAGAACCAAGATCCTTATTGGTTGCCATTTGCAGAAGAACTCGTGGGTCCCTCTTGTCTGCAGTAGGCTTAATTTGAGGTTAAGTCCTATGGCAAGCTGGAGTTTGCAGATAAAGGAGATCTAATCTCTGAGCTTCTTCAAATATTTGAGGGACTGTAGGAGCGGCTGAAGGTCCCAGAGAGCCTCAACCGGCCTGAAGACCATTGACGAACTTTCACATTTTGTCTACGACGAGAAACAGACCTCTTGAAGCTTTTCTTCCTATAATGCCTTGTTCATTTGCATGTTTTAACTCCTATTTCATATTGCTTTACAGTAACAAATGTTGTACAATGTAGGTTTTTGTTCTTGCTAATCACATTCATGTCTTTAACTCAGAGATGGCTGAATATCAAGGTTTATCAATTAAACATACTGAACAACCTGTTATAAAGGGATGCTATCACCATCTACTCTTCAAACTAAAAGGGTGAAAGTTCAAAGATTCAAGGAATCCTTAATTTTTCTTTTTAAAAAGATGTTCGTGCACTTTGCACGTTCCTTCATTGATACCAGTTATGGGACAAAACACACATAGCATACGACAGAACTGAAAATGTATTTCATACTACATATACTATAATAGGCTTCTTATGTGTTTCAGATGGTGCTATCTAAGGAACACCACAGAATATATTAAATACGCTTTGTTGGATAGTATTTATTTGTTATGCATTGATATTTACATCAAAAGCATATGTAGTGCATATGCTAAATAAATAAGAGAAAACTTGTTTGCTGTCAGATCAAAACTATCCCTGGTAATGAAATATGCTTTCATTTTAATAAAGATGTTTTACTAGATTTCAGAACCGAATAAATGATTCATAATCTTTGAACCCTGAGACATTATCCTGTGAAAAAGCTGGCTTGATTTCCCTTCTCCCTTTGTATCTACAAAATCCATGTGTGCACTGCATGATTTTACACGAGACAAAATGCTTGGGAGAGTCTTTTCACACCACACTGCATTAATGGTACCATACGATTTTTTAAACCAAGTTTTCAAATGACTGCTTGCTAATTTCAAATTGCCTTTCACATTGCCCATTATGCTCATCTGTGGCTCTGCTACAGATTTTATAGAATACTAGTAACAACTATAACAAGAAGAATGTCAATGACATAGTATTAGACTTAGTCAATTCTAGCAGGTATTTGGACCATTTCAAATATAGTCAGCAAGTTAAAATGTGTTAAACCTTTATTTCAGAAATGGGAAGATTATTTGTATTTATTATTCAATCAACATGAACTCCTGATTTTTTTCTAGGATACATTGCTATATTTTTATAGCTAAATACTCTTTACATATTAACAATGGACAGTTCTTTCATTCAGTATATTAACCCCAATATCCATTTTTGTGATATAAGTGACAAAGGTTAAGAAAATACATTTATTTCATTACCAAAACATTATAAAGGTAAAGATTTGTGAAATATTCAAAACCAAGTTATCAATTAAAACATGGTAGACACAATAGATGCTAATAAAAGATAAGCACAATTCTTCATTAGCAAATAGCTATGGGTCCTTTGTCAGTAACTCTTATGCTTCAACTATTTTTCCCATTTGCCCTTTTAAGTAACATTTTATTTGATTGGACAGAGACACTTTGCTCAAGTGCGAAGAGTCATTTACAGCAACATTTACTAAAATAAGATGTCCAGTGAGGGGAAAGATTTTGAAATCCATTAAGTGATGACAAATACATACACTCACACACTTGGTGTATCACAATGGTTCTTAGCATGTTAAGAAATGGAGAAAGCTGTTTAATATTATTTAACCCAGTATGTCCCAAATATTTGGCCAAGGAAGTCTAATTTTAAGTAATAGTTATAGGGCAGGAGAACGTTAACCCCACAGGCTTAGATTGCTCAAATCCTGAATATTCCTGAGAAAGATCTGCTTCAGGATTAGCCCCTAGTTGGCTCATGGGAGATAAGCCGTGAGCCCTTGGAATATTCTGTATAGTGAGGGATTTTGTATACCTGTGGCCTTGGACCACACTGTACCAGTTTGATCAAATACATTTATCCTAACAATGTAATTTATGGGGAAGGCCTGTTTTGCCCTGTTGGGGCAAGAGTCTGCATAGCAAGTTTAGTCACATGGCCACTGCATGCCTATGTGACTAGATCCCACAAAAATCCCTGCATCCCAAGGCTCCAGTGAGCTTCCCTGGTTGGCAACACTTCACCTATTTCAACACCCATCACTTCTGGGAGAATTAAGTGTGTTTTTGGCTCCACTGGGAGGGAACCACTGGAGCCTTCTATCTGGTTTCTCCTGGACTCTTCTCCTGGGTGGAAACATGGCCTTTGAGAAGCTCTCAGGTCATGAAGGCAAAGCTTTTGTCCTAAAAAAGATCCCTCATCCCTTACTCCAAGTGAGAATACAATGAGAACTCCACACCTGGAAGAGGGGCCCTCGTCCCACTTATCAGCATCATGATCTCGGACTTCCAGCCCCTAGAACTGTAAGAAATAAGTTTCTGTTGCTTATGAGCCACCTAGACTGTGGTATTTTGTTACTGCAGCCCAAATGGACTAAGAGAGTACCTTTCACCTTTACTGATGTTAATCTGTATCCTCTTGCTGTAATAAATTATAACCATGAGTATGACGATTCCTCTAAGTCTTTTGAGTTGTAGAAACTTTTCAAGCCTGAGGGTGGTCTTCAGGACCTATGACACACCCTCTCATTATTGCACAGAAAAGAATTTGGGGAGGAAATGCTGAAGCCATTTGCAATAAACTGGACATATGAAAAAAATATTTAAGGAGTGATAATAATGCTAAGTTTGAGTTCCCTCAGATGAGAACTTAGGAGGAAATAAAACAGAGCTTTCAGATGGTATTGATGAGCAAGTGGCCTTTGGTAACTTTGACTCTGGCTTGTGGATATTCCATTCCTCAAGTTAGAGGATAGAGATATCTAACTTTCAAAGGGCATGCATGTGCATGCAGCACGTATGGGCACTTACACACAACATGCATATACACACAAACAAATATTCTTTCAACACGTATCTTTTACTAATTGGTGAAACAAATACAAGTACCAAAATGAAGCCTTTAATGATCGATATCTGAATTCCTGTCTACTACTTCAGTTTGAGCTTTGATATGATGGCAAATAATTTTTGTTAAATCATATGAATGCTTTCCATTCAGAATCTGACCTAAAGACAAATCAGGTAAAGAAAAAAAAAAGTAGAAAAGTGACAGCAAATACATCCCTTATACTTGATATGTATGTACTTTTAAAATGATAACTGCGGTATGCCAAATGTGTAACAAACCAAACAGTAAGTCAATTATTTTTACTGTTGAAATATTGGTTGAACAATAAAGAAGAACTTCTATCAGTCAAACATGGAACAGGTAGGCACCTCAGCTGTATTAACACTTTTATTGGCTGTTCCCTGGGATAAAAAGAACATCAGTGATGAAACCAGATAAGAACGAAGAGAGTCAAATACAGTGGAATGTTAGGCCATTATAGGGATTGAGTGAATTGCACAGAAGAATAAAAAATGGGAAAGGAAATTAGACTTTTCACTAGTGGAAAAAAATGACTAGGCAACTCTGGGATATGTTACAACAAGCTTCTGAATAAAATAAATAGGAAGTATTTTGGGGGCTGTGGGGATTGAATGAATGCAATCAATCTTCCTTGTGTGGGAACTGCATCACTCCTACCCACAAGCTCCCTCTAGTGAATTAAAATCTCACAGCAGCTCAAGCGATAAACAGTAGCCTTGAGCAATGGCCACTTAACTAGGGTAAGATTCTGCACATAACCGTGCATTTTGTTATAAGCTTCTCCTGGTGTAAACTCTTTTACAGTCACATCTTCTCTCTTTTCTATATTAATTACACTAGACATGTATATACCTAATCACTCTTACTTTGACAGTTAGAGCATGCATTATTTTCAATGTCAAAAAAATCTAATTTCACTTTCATTTGGTTCAGGAGTACAGTTTTCTGTGTCTCTGGAAAGTGTAGTATAAATATTATGAAATTTATTTAATAGACCCAACACAGGTGCCTGGCTTTGGGGACACCTTGGCACTTTTTCTACCCAACAAATATATCTGAAACACACAGTACATGAAAGGTAGTACATCAGGCCACAGAGATGAGACATTAACTGCATCGGCTCCTAATCAATTAGTAATCCCATCATGAAGGAGTGTCACATGTCATTACAATAAAAGGAAGAATGTGTAAGAAAATCATGGATGAAAAATCATATTTCTGAAAACAAAATCAGAATCATTTACAATAACCTGTCTTCCTGCTGCTGGAAAGGAAGGCTCTTGTATTTATACAGGCTTTGGGCCGAGCAGAGCAATGGAAATATTTGCTCAACTGGAGAAACCCAGAGAGATCAAGTTGCTGAATGAGAAATTATAAGGAGAGAGGAAGACATGCAAATGGAAAAATAGGGGAGTAGAGGGAAGAGAGGAGTTCCTTGAAAGGGGCAGGAAGGGAGGAGTCATGAAAAAAGATGAAGAAATAAAAAAAAGGAGGAAGTGAGAATGATTTGGGCATTTGACATCAAATAAGGGGTTAGATAAAATATCTAAACAGCATCTTAAAGATGTTTTGCTGTGAGATTGTGGTATAAACTCTGCCCACATCCCTAATAAATATTTCCTAAGCATCGATATTACTCTTCCATAGATGTATTTTTAAATCGCTTTACGTGTATTTATTGTGCCCTACATAATACATACTTAATAACTTGCTGCTGAATTGAATCCTCTTTGTACTCATTTCTGTGCAGAATAGATCATTCTTAAAATTCTTGTGATCAGACTAGAAACAATGACAGGAAAATGTAACTGGGTGATGTTTTTTGCTTGATGGGGGCACTTAGTGGGTTTTTAATCTTGATTAGGGGAGCATTTATCCTGGTGGAAGGGAAGATTTGTGAGCTATTGCAGGATGGCAGCCAGTCGGGGACAATGTGCAGGACCACACTGATTACTCACCGTAAGGATAGCAATATGCCGACCCAGGATTAGCAATCACTTGATCACTTGATCAATAATATTCCCTCAAGGCTTAAGCAGAACACAACATTTGGAAGAAATTTTAGAAAGTTTGCTATATCGGGATAAACAACTAGAATTTCAGGTGTCTTCTTGGTGACCCTGTCCCATGTAGGGTATATTTTAAGCAGCAGTGTGCTAGTAAGCCAGTTCTCTGGAAAAAAAGAAAAAAACTTAATAGTAAATAAGCAAACAAATAAGCACCCTAGTTTGGAGCATTTGTCAATTTCTGTGGTGTAAATATTTCCACCTGGTTGATTCCGACTTATTGTTGGGTTAACAACAAGATCATAGCCACCAAGTAGCTCCAGTCTTCTGTAAAAGATAAACCCTGGTGCTCTGAGTTGGTGAGATGTGACCCATGTCCATGAGCACGGCCCAAAGCAGACTCGGCGCTCAGATCTGGGGCCTAGGGGAAAGCCTGACTCCTCTTCCACATCATCATCTTCTATGACCCAGCTCCCTCCTGGAACAGGGGGGCCCTGGCCCTGAGGACATCTCTGTGAACAAATACATCTTGCTATGACCCAGATAGAAATGGAGACAAAGCACTAAGCTGAAGGGAAACATCTATGATCTGTTCATTGCTCTCCAAAATTCACCACCCTTCTGGCCATAATGTCACCATCTACACAACCAAAATAATGTTCCCTGGACATCACAGCGCTATGTGGAAATTACAATAACAGTGCATTAAGTTAGACCTCTTAAAACAGCATCTTGCATCACGAGATGTATTGTGATCTGCTATCCGTAAAACCAAAACATGAATTAGAATGCCATGAACAGCGGAAAGGACTAGACCTTTGCACCGTCTTATGGGTAGAAAGAAAAGGGGTTGAGGAGGGGAAGCTGCTGAGGCCACAGAGGGTAGAATTAAGCATGGAGGGCGGGCTGGAGCGTTGGTCAATCAACTGCCCAGTCCTAGTGCGGGACATGACTGGAGGCCTCCACAGCTGAGATGAGGCATTTATGTGGGTGGACACCTTCACCTGTTCCCTTCCTTCTCCCCTTCTTCCCCTCCGTTCAGCTGTGAAGAGTGAGAAAATGACAAGACAACATGCTAGTTTACAGCATTTTTATGCTGAGGCTTTTTCTTCTTTGCCTTCGACTCGTTGAATGACTGAGACTTGTTTTATTGTAGTTTCTCAGAGAACAAGGCTTCATTTCACCTAAGGATGCCAGAATGGGCAGCAGGCAGTCAGTGCCTTGTTTCCAGCAGCCACTCAGACACTGGGATTGTCAGCAGGGTCCCCAGGGGTAGAAACGCTCCACAGATAAGCTATTCTCTTCTTTATAGTTGCACCTTTAATTTGTCAGGCAGAGTATCAGGGGCTTTTAGCATCAAAATGAGAACGTCTTCTGAAAGCCTAATTCTCAGTGGGGCTGGAACAGAGGGGAAAAGAAGAAGTACAGGACTGTGTCCCCTGTACTGAGATGGAAGAAAGGGGAGGGCTGGATTGCTACCAGGGACGCTCCATATTAAAAAAGCAGACGCTGAAACTCATTTGCACAAATGTTTTAACGGCAGATTCATACTTGATAGCTAAATGTCAGCCATTTACAGCTTAATCAGGCCTTTTTAACCCTTCCCTGTCGAAAGGGGCATTAGGATAACAAATCAAAGCACAGAGGGAATTTGGAATGAGTAATAAGATTAGTCCCATATGGAAATGCCAATTAAGATCCTCCAAAGAAAAGAAAATGTAAAAATATCATGTTATACTCTGTATATATACATATGTATCTATATATAACATTTGATGTCTTCAGCAACCAAGGATAAAGATTTTCCCTAGAGAGTTTTCTAGCTGAGGTAATTAGAAAGAGTAAGTCCCCTTTAGGTCCACCTCAATGGAATTCATTTGCTTTGAATAAAAACTACTGACGCTCTTTCTTATTTTAAGTTTGCAGTGTTTCTTAATGGATCTCAAGTACAAAATTTGCAGAGGTTCAAGAAATAGAATTTATTTTAAAAAAGTAAGATTTCTAGAATTCTATGTAAAATACTAAACTGACAGGTGAAGTTTCATGATTTTTTTTCAAACAATGGAAAATAAAGTCTATATCTGTAGACATGAAAAAAATAAAATGACCCTGATATAATGAAAAGTTGAATTAGATAAATTGTGAAACATTTCTTTTATTGTGTGTGTAGGTGCATTTAATTTAATTTACAGCACCCTATTTTCAGTGTTATAGGAAACTATGATTAAACTTTCAGAAAAAAAGATTTTTTTATACATATATATATAAATAAATATTAGGCATATTATTAGAGGGAGGAAGCTGAAATGTTATCCCACTGTTCAGAACAACATGCTAAATTTAAGAAAGGATTTTGTTTGGACTATGAAGGCTTGTCTTCTACATGGGAAAATATACTCATGAAAGCAAATGTAAGCATATCTCTTTTTTTTGTGTACAGAAGAGACGTATTCTGTGAAATCAAGAAAATACATATGCAGGGACCACTCCTATAGATATAAGCTCCTAAACAGCATTTATGGTCGATTAAATACAGACTTTTAATAGTCCATATCTTTCTCACAAAAAGCCAGTCCCCACTGGGCTGGTTCTGCAAGGTAAAGGCAGGGGGAGAGGGGTGCGGTCACATGAGGGGGGCAGCAAAACAGAAGAGAGTCAAAGTGAAAGGACACCAGCGTCACAATGTTACCCAGAGTCCACACTGGGTGATGTAATATCCAAGAAGCCTTTTATATCCTTTTTTTTGGCAGAAGCAGAAATGTCATCACTATGTTTATTGTATAACGAGATTTTTTCAAATGTATACTATAGAGAGAAATTTAAGAACACCTGAAAATAACTAGTTGTCAACCAGCTGCATTACTATACACACAGTTGATATGGAATTCATTCTTTCATTCAAAAAAAACATTCATCAGACAATTGTTTCATGCTAGGACTGTGTCAGGTTCTGGGGAAACGGAAGTGAAAAATGCCCAGTCATCACTTACAGTCCAGGGAGGAGACACAGGTGCTAAGGAACTAGCATGTTCTAAGTTCTGTAATAGACACATGGTTGAAATGTTAGGGGAGACCAGAGGAAGGAAAAACTCACGTGGAGGGTAGGGACTAGAAAATACTTTGTGTGCAGAAATGCTTACATCTGTTGTTCCCACAGTCGCCAACTTGGGATGAGAGCGCCGAAATTTTTCAATGAAAATCATGGCTGCTGTATTCCACTTTCAGTAATAGCAGAGTAAGTACTCCCCAGACTGACTCATATGCACAAAATGAATATAAAATTTTCATATAAAGTAAAAAGAAGCAGAAACACCCTGGTGGAGAGTACACAATAGTAGGAGGGGAACTGAATGAAGTGAATTCTCATTTTGTTTTTTTCATTTGAAGGGGGGAAATGAAGTGAAGGGGGTTGCGACTTGGTGAACCAGAAAATCCATGAGTGGTATAAAGACTGGAGGAAATCATGGGCTATGAAGAGCCAGAAAGGGAATCCCCAAATTCGTATTTGTTGTTCAAGCCCAGCTAAGATAATTCCCTGCTCAAACAAAGGAAACAACATTCATCTGAGAAAACTAAAGAATTCAGAATCTCCATATCTTAACACTGATAGTGTCCAGAACACAATCTAAAATTATCTGAAATATGAAGAACCAGGAAAATAGAACCTATTTTTGAGAGAAATTTGATTTTCTTTATCAACTGAAACTGTCCTGGAGATAACCCAGATAATGGAGACAGCAGGCAAAGATTTTAAAGCAGCATATGTAATTTCCCGACTTAAGTTAAACTCTATATGCTCTCTATGAATGAAATAAATGGAAAAGAATTAGAAATATCTTCAGAGAAAAAGAAATGATATGAAAGAATCAAGATCAAAATATAAGCTGCCTACATGAGACTCAAGTATAAAGACACAGACTGAAAGTAAATGAAAAGATTATGCAAACAGAATGTATAAAGACAAAATGGCTATATTAATATCAGATAAGATAGATTTCAAGACAAAAATTATCAAA
The DNA here is from genome assembly GCA_032199065.1 of Smutsia gigantea. Classification (NCBI taxonomy): domain Eukaryota; kingdom Metazoa; phylum Chordata; class Mammalia; order Pholidota; family Manidae; genus Smutsia; species Smutsia gigantea. The sequence goes on along the minus strand of JAVSCE010011338.1, from coordinate 558,400 downwards.
TAAGAGGTACATTTCATAATGACAAAATGAGCACTTAATCAAGAAGATACAATTATAAATGCATCTTAATCAAGTAACACAGTTAATAATTAAAAAGTAGCAATTAAGAAAAGAGAAATAGACTAATCCACTATCATAGTTGAAGATATTATCATTTTCTCAGCAACTGATGAAACAACTACACAAAATCAACAAAAGACTTGGATAAAGCAAATTCTTTACTCATGAAGAGAAAACATCAGACCCAGCTATCCTCCTTACTAAGTTCTATCAAACACTTAAGGAATAAATAACATGAATGCTATAAAAACTCTTTCAGAAAATAGAGGAGAAGGAACTATTACTCTGTCATTTTATAAAGGCAGAACTGTGATACTAAAATAAGACAAAGACATTGGTTTTGAATAGATACACAAAAATTCTTAGCAAAATAAATCTATCAAGACATAAACATTATAATCAAGGGGGTTTATCCCCAGGATTGAATGTTGTTTCAGCATTTGAAAAACCAATCAGTATAATTACTTAAACTAACAGAATAAAGGAGAAAGCCGTATGATCATTGAAATAGATGAAAAAATCGTTTGACAAAATTTGACAGTTATTTATGAAGAGAAAGAAAACTAAACAAACTAAAAATAGAAGGAAACTTTTTAGGTTTAGCAAACTAAAAACAGAAGAAAACGTCCTCAATCTGAATAAAAAGATGTATGAGAAATCAACAGTTAAATCATCATCAGTAGTGAACAGATTGATGCTTTCTACCTAGGATCAAGAACAGGCGAACACCTATTCTCACCCTTATTTTCAACACTCCTCTACAGTCTTAGCCAAAGCAATAAGCTAAGGAAAAGAAAAAGGCACACAGATTGGAAAGGGGAAGTAAAACTATCTTTATTTACAGATGATATAATAGCTTTCAGAGAAAAGCCTAAGGAATTTAGGAAAAACTTTCTAGAATAAAAGTAAACTTTGTAATTTTTAAGGATACACAGTATATATTAAAAAAACAGAAAATCAACTATGTCTGCATACTAGCAATGAAAAATTAGAAAATTAAAATTGTAAAAACCTCCACTTTCAATGGCATTGAAAAATATTTAGAAATAGCAAAGATATTCAAGACTTATACACTGAAAACTGCATAAAACTGCAAAAAGAAATTTTAAAAGACCTAAAACAATGAGGAAATATACCAGATTTATGGATTGGAAGACAGGAATTGGAATAACTGATTTTTGACAGGTGCCAAAGTTAGCCAATGGTGAAAAGATCATCTTTTCAAGAAATGATGCTGAAAGAAACGCGTATCTGCATGGAAAGAATAATCAATTTCAATTCTTTCCTCACATCATAAAGAAAATGGGCCATGCACGATACAACTATTAAACATATAGCAGAAGATACAGGAAAAAAAAACTGACGTTTGGAACTAGGACCATATTTCTTAAATAGGGCACAAAAAGCACAACTCAAAAAAGTGAAAATAATGGTAATAACTATAATAATTAAAAGCATTTTTAAAAATGCAGTTAAGAACAAATAGGATGAAAATTTTATACAGCATGTATCTGTCAAAGGGCTTATGATACCAAGAATTTATGAAGAACTTGAACTATTAGAACTGATATACATATATATATGATATGTCACATGGATACACACACACACACACATACATTCATATACACATGGAATATTATTCACCCATAAAAAAATCAAGGAGATTCTGCGATTCGTAACAACACCGATAGATCTTGATCTCATTATGTTAAGTAAATCAGACAGAGAAAGACAAATACCATATGACTCACTTATATGCGGAATCTAAAAACAAACAAATAACACATAGAAAGGGAGACCATATTTCAGGTTACCAGAGGTAGAGGGTGATGGGAGGGAGGTGGTGACAAGGTAAAAACTTCCAGCTATGAAATAAATATATCTTAGGAATGTGCTTTACTACATGGTGATTATAGCTAACAATGCTCTGTGACATAAAGGAAAATTGTTAAAAAAGTAAATCCTGAGTTCACTCATCATAAGGAAAATTTTTTTTTGCTTTCTTTTTTTGCCTTTTCTTTTTTTATCTATGTGAGATGATGGACACTAATTAAAGTTATTACACTAACAATTTCACAATATATGTACCTCAAACCATTATGCTACATACCCTAAGCTTCTATAGTGATATATGTCAACTATATCTCAGTAAAACTGGAAGGGGAAAAAAAACTTTAAAATCACAACAAAACACCATTACACACCCACTAGAATGGCTACAATTCAGAAGTCTAGAATATGGAGAAACTGGAATTCTATGTTGCCAGTGGAATTGTAAAATGATATAGCCACTTTGGAAAACAATACTGAAGTCTCTTACAAAGTTAAACTTACACTTATCATATGACCCAGCAATATGACTCCTAATTATTTACCCAAAGGAAATGATAGCATAATTTCACAGGATGACTTTCATCTGTACATGCAAAGCCATATTATTCATGGATGGATCTCAAAAATACTATGCTAAGTCAAAGAAATCAAACCAAAATGACAAAATATTGTATGATTCTATCATATTGAATTATAGTACAGAACTAAAATGACGGAAAGTAGATCCCTGGTTGCCTCTGACTGCCAGTTAGGGGAGGCAATAATTGCAAAAGCCATAGGGGAACTCTAGGGTCATGGGAGAGTTCTGTATCCTGATGTATCCTGATTGCGGTAGTGGTCACATGATAGCATGCAATTACCACAATGCAGTGAATGTATGCTTAAAAACTGCACATTTTATTTTATGCAAATTACACTGTAATAATGATGAAAAAAGAATTCTGGGAACTATATTTTAAATGATTCGTGTCTGCCAGAGTATGCCTGTGGTCCTTTCTCAGTGTGGAAGTCTACAAAGTTGAGCCCTGGGTAGGATAGCAAGCCATGAGACATCACTGTAGCAGAAGAAGAGATACACTTTCTTTCTGATGCAGAGCTTCCTGTCCCTGGGCAACTGAAATTCTGTTTTAAATTTGACTCTGCAGGGCAGTTCCATCCATGTAACCCACTGATCCTTCATCACTGCTTGGACTGGCTTTGCTCCGGAGTTCTGCTTTAAATTCTCATTTTCAGGTGTCCTGTGTGACTAGATTATCTCTATGATTCCTTTCTACACCAAAACAATGACCTAGTTGAGAAAAAAAAACAAAACAAAACACTGCTAATGGCTTTGCCCATGTCTTTCAGGTAAATGTAATTCACCACATTCATTTATTTCTCCATGCTTTTTTATCTGTGGATCTCCCTTCCATGCATTCCACAGAAAGCTCTTAGTTAACTATTGCTGAAATTGGAATCTCAAAAGCAATTCTGATGGAAACAGCAACATTTCAATTAAACGAATAATCAAATTCAAAATGTTATTTGAATAACTTGAGTTCTTAAATTAAGCACACAGATTTTTTTTTTTGCAAGTAGGCTATAAATTACATTTTCCGCTACATTGACAGTAAACGGGTAATTAATATCTCAACTTTTCTTTCTCAATGTTGGTTTAAAAAATAAAATTAAATAATCACAGAGCATAAATCAGCACAGCTATTCCAGATGAGATGTGATTGCCCATCGTTACTTTAAAACAGTCATAAGAGGATTTTGTGTGGGCCAGGCAGTGCTGCAAATGCTTTTATACATACTAATTTATTTGTTTCACTACAACCCTAGCAGGATGTTACTTTTACTATATTTACTTCATAGATGTTAAAACTATAAGAGGCCGGGCAGCTATTTGCCCACACTGGGAAGTGGCAGAGCTGGTTTGGAACCTGTGCACAGTAGGGCCATAGATCTTAACCACCACGCCAGACTGCCCATGGTGTGGATTCACTCATGCATCTACACATCCCAGCAAGGGTTTTACATCTTGGGGCAATATAGTAATTCTGACACTAACTACTGGAAGTTAGGTCTAATTTCACAGGCCAAGGATATGGTCCCTAGAAGACTGCCCTCACTTCAAACACCAGACACAAACTCAGAAGTTCCCAGGCCACCTGCATTTCTGATCAAACTGGCTAAGAGTTCGGGGGTTCCTACTACCCCCCTTAGGTTTTATCATTCCCTAGGATGACTCACAGAGCCCAGAAAAGCACTATACTTATGATTACAGTTTTATTATAGTGGATACAAAATCAGGACCTGCCAATGAAAAGATGCATAGCATGGGCTCTGGAAGGGTCCCAAATGCTAAGCTGCCATGTTCTCAGGACATGCCACCTTCCCAGCATACCAGTGTGTGCTTACGAACTAGAGGAGTGAACCTAAGCAATGGGTGTTCAGAGTCTTTATTGGGTTTCATTACGTAGTAGGCAAAATTGATTGACTCATTGGCTACAACATTGAACTCAATCTCCAGACTTCCTTCTCTCTCTGGATTTTGAATTTGGGGAGGTTGAGCCAATCTCACAAGGCTCACAGCCCCAATCCACCCATCATGGTCTTTCTGGCATGACTAGCTCCCATCCTGAAATTTCTGGGGTCTGCTCTGTGCCAACATATTAGCATAAACTGAGGTATGGTGGAAGAAGACCACCATAGGTAGCAAAGAGGCTCCTGTCACTTGGAAAATTCCATGGATTTAGAGTCTCCCTCCCTGGAACCAGGAACAAAGACCACACACATTCTTTAGTATGCAACAATATATCAATCCAATGGATACCATTCTCCTCTTGCAACATTTTCTCTCTCCAGTATTCTTTCAAAGGCCACACCAGAGAACTATCCCAAGGTCCCTAACAATATTCAAAATCAGCCACATCTCTGTCTCTTTCACCTTCACTGTCTTCAAGTTTTTGACAATCCTCTCAGATCACCTAGCCCATCTAATCCTGGGAACCAGCTCTCAGAATAAATGTTCTCATTTCTCAGGTGCTAACCCAGCATGAACCGTACTCTCACATGCCCTGTACATTTCCTCCTAACCACGTGTTTTGTCCCTTTTCTATCCCCTCCAGTCACTATTTGACTCAACATAACTTTCAGCATTTACGTATCTATCAAAATGTGATACTGACCTTAAAGAAATATGGTGTGGCCTCTGACAGAGTGCCTCCAAATTAGTCTTCTAATTTTATTGTTTCAATTAGTGTATGGTTCTACTCTGCTCCTTCTTAGCCAAATAACAAAATACTGATTCTACTGTAGGGGATAAAACAAAACAAACAAACAAACAAAAAAAACCCAGAAAAGCTTGTATTTCCTTTAAAATATTTCTCCACTCTGATATCATGATTGTTAATACTTAACAATCAGATTTGTAAGGTACATGTCAAAATATTGCTAAAATATAAAAAAAAATTAAAAATATGAAAAACTTTATAGAACTAACTTGCTCCATTTCATTGCCTTCAAAGTGTTTTCATAAGAAGTCATCTTAATTGTAAAGATATTTCAACACCCTTCTTTAAAACCAGAAGATGGTTTTATCTTTGATTTTTCTATTCATTCAACTGCTTATGAAATTAATGTGCATCTACTGAGTACAAAACGGGTAGGACTAAGGAAGTAAGAATCAAATGTAATGAAACACCATCCTTGTCTTTGCTGAGTGGACACATCTCTGGGAAAAAAGTAGAATCATGGATTATTAGTATGGCAGGAACTTTCAATTCACTTTCTTCAATATCATGCCCAGGGCAGCTTGCTCACTTCTAATCAATTTTAACCCTAATTCTTAAAATTGTTTCAAAAATATTCTTCCCTTCTCTATCCCAGTTGCATCCTACAAAAAAACGAAGGAAAATTCTTACTTTTATTAAGTCAGTCTCCCTTCCAGTTCCCCATATGTGGTGTAATTTCCACACTCATTCACTACACAGAGTAAATATAAGCGCTCCTCACCATGACAAAGCCCTCACTAGAGCTTTGCTTCCATGGTCTCTGATGTTATTATTCACCTAGCAAAGCTTGCCTATTATATCAGCTGTTTCCCACATGGTGTGGTTTCTGGATATTTTATCATCCTTAAAATCCTCTTCTGAAGCCACTCTAGTTTTTAAATGTTCTCCATGAGACTCAACACAATGAGTTAACCCCAGAGAAGCATAATGGAAAGGATATGAGTTTGGGGGCCAGACAGACCCGGGAACAGATGTCAAACTGGCTGCTAAAATGAGGTGGGTGACCTTGGGTAAGATGCTCACCTTTCCTCATCTGTAAATGAGGATGATTTTCTTTCAAGGTAAGGATTTAAAATAATATATGCAAAATGTTCAGGTTACTATAACGCACATGTAGACAGATATTTGATATTTTTGCTTTTTTTCAGGTGCTACTTACATGAGAATGCCATTTATTTCCCTTTATCTTTCTGATAACCTCATTGTTGGCTTACTACTGATCCATAAATTCACTACAGCCACCAGCTCTTTGTTTTTTTACTTTCTTGTTCTATGTTTTCTTATATAAAGAGGAATTCTTTGTCATGCAGTTAATTTGGAAAATTTTAGGACAGGACCCAGTGTAGCACTTGCCAAAATTAATTTACAAATTTTAAGACATGAAATTATAATTTCCATACCCCTCTTTCTATCTCACACACACACATCTATGTACATTTATTGGTTTAATTCTGGTGACTCTTTGAATGGCTCAATATTCTCGAATACACTAAATACACTAAGGGAATCTAATAAACTCACGAGTGTCATCATTCATAACTTAAGAGTGAGCCTCAGCAAGCCAATAATTAGACTTCTGGTGCTGGAGAGAATTATTTAATTACCGAACTGAGAGTTGGAAAATGTGATTCCAGTTGCAATTTTGTTAGCTATTTGTGGAACCTTGAAAAAGTTACAACTTCATCCATAAAATTCTGAGTTCCCTTCCAGAGAAGACCATTGTTTAATGACTTACTGATTTGTAGGTTCATTGCCAGCATCTTCCTTCACAAAAACTCCTAATTCCATATTCTGATCCATTAGGTTATCATAATTAACCTTCTGTTGCGCATTTTCTGTGTTAATCATTAAACAATGGCCAAAAAAGAGAAAGAAAGAAAGAGAGAGAGAGAAAGAAATAAAGGAAAAGTAAGTTAAGAACACATTCATTTGTTTTTGAGTTTAATATTCAATCTACTCAACACCAAAAAGAGGGGCTGGAGAGTGGAAATAAGGGCTGAGGGGACAGAGGCGGGCCTGACAAACACCAGGGGGCCCTGCCCTTGCCCTGTGGCCACCGGGTGGTGTGACAGCGTGTTGTGGCCAGTCCACCCAGTGTCCTACCACTTCCATGCCATGACAGTGGGCGACCCCACTTGATGTAACCCAGGGGACGGGTCCCAGGGGGACAGCGGCGCCCAGGTGAGCCAGCGGTGGAGCCAGGCTGGAGTGGCCTCAGAGGCGTCCCCAGAGGCATCCCCCTTCTGTCCTTGCCTTGCGCTGGAGCCTTAAAAAAAAAAATTCAATCTATTACTTGTAATTAATTTCAGGCAGCTGATTCATTTTCCACCTCAAAAATCTTGCATTTACTACTTTAGCCTTTAAATGAACAAGGTATTTGCTCTTAAGAAAACTATACATTTGCAAACAACTTTTTCTCTCAATGAGCCAAAAGGTATAAGGATACTTGCTGGAAAAATAAAGAAATCAGATAAGGGATAAATGGAAATTCCCACACTACTGCATGATTTTTCAAGTTTTCTTCCTAGGACATGTGGGTGGAAATAATTATATACATTTTACAGAAAAGAAAACAGTGTCAAAAGAGTAAGGTAGGTCACCAAGATGATGACATAGATCATCCCTGACTTTGCTCCCCCCGACAAGAAACTAACAACTTTTCAAGAACAAGGCATCGTTGAGAGAATCCTAGACCATTAGGGAAATGAAAATTAAAATGTCAATGAGATATCACTTCACTCTTTTTAGAATGATCATCAAAAAGTTGAGAAAGCAAATGCCGACAGAGATGCAAAAAGAAGGGAGGGACCCCTTGTGTACTGTTGATGGGATTGAAAATTTGTACAGCCATAAAAACAGTATGGGGGAAGCCTTTAAAACTTAAAAATAGAATTACCATATGATCTAGCCATTCCACTTCTGGGGATATATCCAGAGAAAATGAAAATACTAACTTGAAAAGATAATTACAGGGAATTGGAGGGAGGTGGTAAAAGGGTACAAACTGCTAGTTATAAGATAACAAGTACTAAGGATGCAATGTCCAACATGATAACTGTAGCTAACACTGCTGTATGGGATAGAGGAAAGTTGTTAAGAGAGAAAATCCTAAGAGTCCTCATCACAAAGATTTTTTTCCTTTTTTCTTTCTTTTATTCATTTATATGAGAAGATGAATGTTAACTGAACCTCTTGTGATCATTTCACAATACAAATAATATGCTGTAGGCCTTAAACTTATACAGTGATGTATATCAATTATTTCACAATAAAATTGGGAAAAAAGGAAAAAGAAAGAGTAGGTACTTCCTGAAGTTAAATCTAAGAACATTCTCAGAACTTATAAGAACTGGGTATATGACTTTTCCCCCATGTGAAATGATGAGAATTGTGTTGTTGTGTATTTAATATTTTAGGTGCTTTAATATCTATTTTACATTTGTATGTTTTGTCAATTCAAGAAAAATAAAACAAAAACTCCCAACATTGATTCGCAATGTCTGAGAATATCTCTGTGTCATTTTTTATTAACAGTTCTATTCCCTGACTTAACAGTTAATTAGAGTGATCTATGTATAAAGCTCATTAACTTACGTACATGGAACATTTTGTTAATGAAAAAAAGGAAAAGATAATATCTCAACTCGTGAATGTTAGATCTTTGTATTGACGCTGCTTCTACAAAAGGAAGTTTTAATCATTTTTGATACAAAACTATAAATTTGAATAAATAATTATCAAACATATTCATTGAGTATTAAGTGAAGTCAAAAAAATGTCCATAATGAAAAGGTTCCTTAATCATCATAGTAAAGTAATATTAGTAAACCTAATGCTGTACAAGAGCAGGTCATATCCTGTTTTGAAATAAATGCACATCTGTTATTAGTATCTTCAAAGTAAAGAAACCTGGGCTTTTATCTATATACTAAATGTAAAATAAGGAGTAGGCATTTTATTTAATTTAGCATTTTCATGTATCAGTGATTTTTGCCTAAAGGACGTGAGAAAACAGACGATACAGCCCTATAGAGGTGAGAACTTTAAGGAACCATCCATCTCCCTTCAAAAGACTTTGATGTTGTTACCAGCACTTCCTGGGACTGACCTATCTTTGAGAAACAGCTACAATACCTCAATGAGCTACTGTTGCCAATGCATTGTCTCCCTTAGGGAAATGAAAATTTAAAAAGAGAAAGAGACTGAAGATCATTTGGTATGGAATTGTGAAAGGTAAATTCAACCTTCTGCAATGGTCAGCCGGGTAATATAAAAGTGTGACTCTCCCAAGGAAAGGAGTATAATGCTAAGGGGTGGGCAAAAACTGTGAAGTCTGTAGAATGCAAATTGTGTCCAAGCATTCAGTTTTTTTTTTTAATATGGAGGTAGCTCAATAAAGCGGACGTAAATGCTGCTGCATTTTGATTTCTAGCAAGTAATTGAAGGGGGAAACGCAAGAGGAGACCCATGTACTTAGTATGGCTTGTAATACTGATCAAAATAACTGAATATTTATCTCAAGGGTCTGTGGGAGGGTTTCTCAGCCTCGGTATGATTGACCTTCTGGGCTGGCTGATTCTTGCTTGTTGGGAACAATTTCGTGCTCTATAGGGTATTTAGCTGTATCCCTGGACTCTACCCACTAGACGCCGATAGTATGTTCTCCTCCTCTGCTGCAGGTCATAACATTTCAAAATATCTTCAGACATTGCCATGTAACCAACTGAGAGCTATTTGTTACAGATACAATTCAAAGTTTATAAATATTTATGAAGATATGTTCATAAGTAAACAAGGGAGAATAAAGATAAAACATTTACATTAGGGCAAATACGTTAGAAAATAAAGATGAACACAAGCCGAAGATAAAAGGAGAGAAGGAAAAAATAAAGAGGCATAAATAAATTGATTATAAGAGAAGAGTGAATATTGATTCCCCCCAGAAAAATCTATCATTAATTCTTTGAAGGGAAAAAATAATAATACTTTTTGACAAATACAACTTCAAAAAATAAAAAAGAAGAACGGAACAGTGCAACAAATATATAAGGAATAGGAAAGATAGCAAAAAGATGTTAACAGTATAAGAAAATAGGCATGAAGTTATTTCAAAATACTTAAAACTATCAGTGAAACAAAATTATTTACCATGAAGATAGAATGCAAAATCAACTAAAAGGAAGACAAACATGTAAGTTTTTTTTTTAAGCAAAACCTGCCAAAAATAACTTCACAAAAAAAGATGCTGGGCTTCAAAGTAGTCTAAGTGAATTCTTGAAACTTTCAAAAAAAAAGTTAAATCATTAACTATACACATTCTTGAAAGCAAAGAAGAATAGGAAAAATTAATTTATTTTTCAGAGTTCCTATTTGCATATTAGGAAACCCTCCTCCTAAAAAAGGAAGACCATTTTCTCTCCCAACCAACAGCCATCATCACATTTAAAACATCAGAGGAATTCCCAATGCCACCACTATTAATAATAGTTATTTTTGCCAACACATTATATGCAATATAAAAGAGGCAAAAACACTGAAAAAGATGGGAAAATATGTATATATGTATATATTTATATTTGTATAATTTTCTACCAGAAGAGTATTTCTTTAACCTGAAAAATGAAATATCATCCAAAATAGAGAAATATTAAGAACATCCTCTAAATAGGAAAAAGAAGACAATGCTTAATATCAACACTTCCAATGTAAGAAAAGAAGAAAAAAATTAAAGGCTTTAATATCTGAAAGGAAGAAATAAAACTGGCTATTTTGCAGTTGATATGATCCATTTAGAAAAATCCTAAAAAATCAAGAAAGTATTAGAAATAATATGAGTTTAGCAAGATGCCTTGACACCCAGAGAAAATTGTATTTCTACACACTAGCAACTAGAGAACATTTTTATCAAGTGCACTATTTACAGTAGAAACCAAAATTATGAACTATGAAGTCATAAATCTAAAAAACAATGAGAAAGACCTATGCACAGAAATTTTCAAAACTTTTTGTGTAGGTCATTAAAGAAGTTGTAAATAAATGGAGAAGTTGCACATATTTATGAAAAGAAAGAATATCTTTAAGAAATCAAACCTCCTAAAATAAATCTCCTAAAGTTAATGTATTTATGGATTCCTAATCAAATTCTCCATAGACTTCAGGTAATTTAACAGTTTCTTCAAAAATTTAGTGGTAAAAAACGGATTGTCCACCACCAATATACTTCTGAGAAAGAAGAAAATACAGAGGGATTTTTCTCTACCAGGTTATTTTTAAAAACATTATTATATAGTTATACTTATAAAACACATTATAGAATAAGGCAAACTGACCAATGGAATAAAGAGAAAATTAGAATAGCCCCCGCATTTGTGGAACTTTGATGTGAAACAGAAATATATATCAGATCGTTAAGAAAGAAGCTGTTAGTTAAGAAAAGGGAAAAATACACAAACTACATACTGGAAGATGCCTGCAGATACATATAATTGAAAAGAGGTTAGAATCTCTAAAATGATTTCCTTAAAAGTCATTAAGAAAAGGAAAACCCACTTAAAAAAAGATGGATAAGATACATGAGAGACATTTCACAGAATAGGAACCCTATATGCCAAGTAATCATCATAAAACGCTCAACATCACGATGTCAATATCAGCATCACTAATGAGGTAAGTGTAAATGAACACCAAAAGGAGATACCTTTTTACAACTATTCATATTATAATAATAACGAATTCTTAATAATATCAAGAGATGGAGAGGATGTGATTCAATGTTATCTCATACTTTGTGGTATGCATAAACTGCTCCAGACCATTTGGGAAATAATTTGGCATTATCTTGTAAAGCTGACTATCTGCATATCCAGAATTTGTACACTTAGGTACACACACAACAGAAACTTTTGCACATATGTTCCAGAAGATATGTACAAGAAAGCTTGCTGCCTCACTTTAGTCATCCAGAAACAATGCAAAGGTTCATTGGTACGCAACTGGACGAAAACATTGAGGTAAAGTTACACACAGGAACTGCAGTCAGAATAAATGAAATGAAATAAAATGATATGAAACACAGCCACACTTAATATGATGAATGACTTTTGGTGTAATTTAAGTGACAATTCCAGGACACTATGTTCTGAATGATAGATCCCTTTTATAACATTCAAAACAAGCAACATTCCACAATATGTTGTTCATTGAGATAAACGTCCGCCTGTGCATGATGGCTTGCTTCCTTGCTCTCTGTGCTGTGAAGGATTGCATGTCCACCTTGAGCAGTTTCTCTCATTTCTTCTGAGCAGCAGAGATCACTCTCAGCTCTCCTAAGACGTCAGCAGCTTTCATGAACAACCTGGAAGTAGTCCATCAAGACGGAGAAGAGGCGGAGTGCAGAGGACTTGGAGACAGGGAAGCGCTGCTCTGAGGCTGAGGCACTGGTGGAATTCTAATCCACTGTGACTGCCACATCAGGCCATTAAAACTCAAGTTAGGCCGGTTTCTCCTTATCCTTATCTCTAGAGGGCTGCCCCCTTCCTCCCGCAGCTCCGTCAGAAAGGATAGCAGCTGCGGTCTATGGCAATCTAAGAAGGGATCTTTGCTTTCTAAAATTAATCTAACTTAAGTTTCATTGTGTTCTTGTCCCTCCGACGGTTTTTAGATCAACAATGAGTTTGTAGGTTATCCAGTTTATTTTGCTTGGAGTAACAGCGGCAATCTTCCAACTTTTTGCATCCGGAGCCTGGATGGTCCAATCTTTGAAACCACTTAAAACGAATAACTCTTGTCAAAAGTATTGTGATTCATCTGAGTTTGTCATTCATCTTTTCATTTTTTTCAATTTATATTGTCTTATTAATTTGTACATCTTTGGAACTGTTTCTTGTAGGTGTTGTGCTTACAAAGATCTGGATTTCTTAACAAAAAACATCTCATGTTTTCTAATAGTACTTTAATGCATTTATTTTTAGCATAAAATCTTTGGTCCATCTGGAGTTTATTTTGGTAATGGGAATAAAGGAGGAATACAATTTTTTTTTTCCCAGCTGGCTACTAAGTTCTCCTAACTCCATTTATGGACAAAAAATATATACAGAGTTTTTACATGTGAGTAGTTTCTAAACATATGAAAAGATGTTCAACTAGTCATATTTTTTTAAATGCAAATAATAACCATACTTAAATATTATTTGGCACAATCTAAAATTTAGTGTGTACATATCTTTTTATCCAGCAATATTATTTCTGGGAGATTAGCCTTTTGATGTGCTCACATATATTCATAAATATACACAAATATGGTTATTCATTGCCACCTTATAAGTAAACAGGTTTTAAAAAAAAGGAACCATGTAAATGGCTTTAAGTCAATGGTTTTAAAACCTTTAAGATTAACTGGTTTAAAAATTTTTGTGCATCTATAAGGGACTGTGAAGCCTTTACAAAGAAAGATGCAGATTATGCATTCTGATAAAGTATGATAGTTAACTAGCAGGGCTTATTAAGTTTAAAAAACAAAGTACTTTTATATATGTATGGTATACTACCACCTCACTGAAAGGGACAACACACACATACATTTACAAACACAAACACATGTATATATGCAAGTATATGCATAGACTGCTCTGAAAGCAACCTGAACATCTTGCAGTGGTAGTAGCTTCTAAGGTCTGAAACTGTGACAGGAGGAAGAACTTACCTCTAGATCTTTGAAAATAAGAAGTACTTTTCTGAGTGTGATTTCAAGCACACTGTAAGGGACACCAAATCAAAGCAGGAGAAAAGAACATCTTGTGACTACAATAGTCCATCTATAGATTCTGGTGACAATCACAAATTCTGCTGGTGATTTTTTAAACAAAAGCCAAGCCAGGAGCAGAAGAACATCAGGCTGAAACATTCACCTGCAGCTGAAATGTACTGTTTGGTTAACACAAATTTGCTGCTAAGTGCGAAAAGAAAGTAGTGCAGCGTCCAGTACAGCTTTCCACCATCACCACCATTACGAACAAAATACTCACACACACTCATTTGCTTAGGCAGTGGTGTTCACCCTGGGGTTGCTTTCACACCACAACTCAGTTTCAGGTGCTGCCCCTAGAAGTAGGAGACAAGAGAAGCCCAGGGGGTGTGCCTCCTCCCTCCCCCTGCTTCACCAGAACGGCTCCACTGTTGTCTTACTTTACTGATAAGGAGAAGGGAGGATTCTGGATAATTTTTCTTTTTAAGAAACAAACCTCAGCCAGTTGAAAAAGAAATCCAAGCCTATTTTTTGTCATGTCATTTCAGTCAACATGATTCAATCAACAATGAACCAACTTCATAAACTTACAACCTTGGGTGTTTAGGGCCTGGAGAGACTGAACAGACAATATAGTCCTGTCTTGTCATTTGACACAATAGAAGGACACTGAGGTCACAGAGATGCAGGGCATGCCCAAGGTCAATTTGACTCCTTGGTGGCAGGTCCAGGATTAAGGAGCCAGCTTCCAGTTTTCCTGGGCTTTTTGCTGTGTCCCTCCTTGGTAAATGATTATCCAGTCTCTCAATATTGACATCTGACAAGGGATTTAGATCAACATTTTGCTACTGTGGCTGTAAGTAACTCATGTGACCAAACTCCTCAATTCTGCTCTTTGATGAATATTTGCTTTTCAGCTCAGTTTTTTTGAAGATTTCCACCAATCAAATTCTGCCCAAGGAAGAAAACTGCTCCCACTGGTTGTCACCCTTTGACCGCTATGCATAAAGCCAAACCAGCCAAAGACAAAGAGACTCGTGGAAAGAGGGAAATGTGTCTTTAGAATAGGTCTGCAGGTGAAAGCCTTGTGATCACTGAGTCTATCCATGCATTTGCATTATCATTTCATAAGACAAAACAGAAGGTGGCAAAAGCCTACTGCCATCCCCTAGTTCTTGATGGAACATATTCATCAAAAAAGCATCCAGTCCCCTGAGCTTGCAGCCATATGCTACAGGAAAATGTCACCAGTTAAAGATGTATTCATTTGCTGTTTTGAAAACTCTGTTTGATATTCATGCATTCCAAGTGTTTTGACCTAGATTTCTGTAAAGGCATTAGATCCAGTCTTGTGCAGGCAGCTAGACAGCTGTTGCTTATGTAGTCAAAGGAAGAATCTAAAGTTAAAAAAAGAGAGAGAATGAAAAAATGAAAACATTTATTAATGGGTGCCAACATTTTGCACAGCCAATATGTTTAATACTAGATGAACTAATATAAGCATATGGGGATGCATTTGTTGCAAAGCTTTAAAGAAAAGAACAAAGAAAAAAGTTGGAAGTCGCTAAAGTTCAAGGGGAATGGAATTTGCACTTTCTTCTGTAAAGGAAAGCATGGTGAAATGGCAGCATACTTTAATTATAAGCAAGTGGCTAATGTCATAGCATTTAAGATATTTTCAGAGGAAGTATATGATGTTCCATGCTCTACACACATCTTAGATAAACCTGAAGTCTCTCTCTCTATAACAGCAGATCCTTGAATTCTTTTGGATACCAACCTTGTTCTTTGCCAGAGTTGTCTATTTTTTGATGTTTATAAGATCTACTTAATTCAGTTATCAATTAATATTGAATAATTTAATTAGAATTATACTAATAAATATGAATGATAACTTCTCCTCCTATCTATCTCCTTCCAGCAAGGAGGACAAAGAAGCTACATTACTCATGTAACTACCCCCACATCACATATCTACAAATTATACCAAACTACTCATTAGTATCTCCTCCCCATCTCAGTACGATGATAATAGTTAGTTGAGGTATAACTGCAGGATCATTTAACTATACACTCCCAAATTCTCTTCCTCTATCAAATGGACTAGAGTATTGCAAATATGTACATATTTACATATCAGCTAGGAGCGTGAATCCATTTTCCATCCAACCACAAATGGTTATTAAGCACCCTCTAAGAGCAGACACTGTGTCCATTTCTGGGAACACAGAGATGAAAAGCAAAGTCCTGGTCTTCTAGTGGGCTTGAGCTTGATAGATGATTACTCCTCAGAGACACAAAATGATCTGATGCAATCAGATCATTGGAATAATTTAATTCAATTGAAGTGTGGATTTGTTGGAAGCAAAGGGAGAGAAACTGATAGAAAGTTAGTGAGCAGAGTTGCTACATCCAGTCATCTGGTATCTGACAGAACGCAGCATTTAGACCACAAACCATGTATTTCTAATCACTCTTTATTGTTGCCCTTTTCCCAATTTGTAGTATAAGAAATTGAAAGTCTCCCTTTAGTACCCAGATGTTCATTCAATAACTGTTACCCGAGTGTTCACCTTGCAGTTGATACTGTAAAACTAAGATGGACACCTCATATCCTTGCCACTAAGATGCTTCAAGTTTAAAAGGAAAGTAAGTACATAAACAACTAATTATAAAGACAAAGTAATAAATGCTATTTGAGATTTATGCAATGCCACAGAGAAACAGGGTTGAAGGGTTGAGAATGATTATTTATGACTAAGGAGATAATATGCAAATGGGTCATAAAAATTGTTTCTGAATTGGCCATTAAGAAACTTGAGAAACGGCATTTCTCAGGAATGAAGTGCATGGATAGAGAAGCCTGGATGTATAAGGTATATTCAAGGAAGAGATGGAGAATATAGTCAGTCTAAAAGGAAGAACAAATATTATAGTCACCCTACAATTATTTAGAAGAAGGAGATGAAGAAGAAGAGGAGCAGAGATGGGGAAAGGGTGGGGAAGGGGAGAGGAGGGGGTTGGGAGAGAGAAATGGGGAGGAAGAGAGAAGAAAGAAACTGACTGGCTATCATATGCTGTGACTGAGAGGCCCTAAGACAATAATCACCATGCTCCTTGAAGGGCCTGCAGACTTAGGGTAGAAAAAGCTTATCTTACCTTTCAGAATTTTTTTTGAGTTATTTGAATAAATATTTCTGTGAATCTCTTAGGTAGCAGTGAGACCCTAAGGGCATACTCAAATAAGAAAACAAATCTTGTTGAACTGGTATCCCAAAACAAAGAGAAAAATATGCCTGATTTCCATAGATGATGGGAAAGGAGAATGAAAGGAAGAAAAAGAGAGAAGCATGAGATAATAAAACCTAGTTACTCACACTGCATACTTAATTTGGACCAGGAATGCTCTACATGCCTCATATGCAATAATTCGTTTATTTTTCACAACCATATGAGGCAGAAATTATTTGTATTCCCATTTTAAAGGTGAGGACACCAAGGCACAGAACAGTTAAGTACTTTGCCCAAGGTCACACAAATAGAAACTGGCAGTGCACGAATTCTGGTTCCAGAGTCAGCTATTTAAAATTTTCTACTCCACGGCCTTAGAAGGCTAGGAGGTTTGGCAAAGTAGGTTTTTCATGGAAAACCCTGAGCTAAGGTTTGCAGCTAGATTTGGTGTGAGGCAAGTGAGTGGAAACAAATGTGGAAAAATGGTGAGCTGTCTAAGGTGATCTTAATTGGGGACCTCTTTTACTCATGGGTCTGAAAGAAGGAGATATTTTGGACTTTCTGTTCCAAATAACTCTCTCTCCACTTTGAAAAGATATGCAATCAAGCATGGGTTCGAGGGGCCATGTGAGTCTATCCATCTGTCCTCCGCTTGAATAAAGGAAAACCACATAAATCCCATTGTGAAGCAACCAATGTTATTTATTAAGTGAGAATTAATCAGTGAATGCATTTCATTTGAACAAGCCTATTAGAATATTTGAGATGTACGATATCACAACTGAGAAGACTCATTCTGCATGGGGCAGCCCTCCTGTCACCTGACTCGGGTACATGCACTGCCTCTGATGGGACCAAGAGAGACTCCAGCTACACCACATCCCATATTCCTCTACAGCCAGAGTTTTCACCAAGTATAAGCAAAAGCATTAGGTGGGCTCTTCCTGACTGAGAGTATAGGACCATTTATGTGCCAATGCAAGGAGAGAATATGTCCAACGGGTTTAAGTTCCTCTGGGTTTGAACAAGAGGTGGAAGGAATCTATTCTTCCTTTGTTCTAACTCAGAGCTCAGGCATAAGACGAAATGGAAACCGAGTCTCAGATTGGCTTGGTTAGCAAGGGACATTTGGAGATGGGATCACGCACCAGTGATTGTCACAAACCTGATTTAGGATAAGCCACTAGTAGATGATAAACTAGAATAAACAACGTTCAAGGTTTTAAAAAAGCATATGTCAATTCCTTTGCCAAAGTGTATTAAAAGCTATCAAGTAACTGGGGCAAACAATCAATTTCTTTTAGTTGGAAGGTGGAGGATTATTTCATCTAAAAATATTGAATCTACAAATTACCTGAATGCATTAAAATCATTCAGATGACTTCAGTTAAATTTTGCGCTTGTGGCAGGCTGGGCACATGCCCACACCCTCCCCTGCCTGCCTGCCTCCTCGTGAACAAGGTCATTTTCTTCTGCTATTAGAAGAATTGTAGTAGAAAGGATTGAGACAGGCTGGTGAAAAGAATTTGCTTTCTGCAAGGATTGAGTATATAAGGAATGAGGAAAAGTTGCTGGTAAAGAAAATGGCAGGGATGGCGAGGTGGGAACTGACCTCCTCTATCTGATTTTAAGTACTTCCAGAGCAGGTGGGCTTATTCATACTCTACCGTGTTATAAAGGAGACCTACTAACTTTGTCACTGCCAATAAAGGATAAACCTTTGATTAGAAAATGGAAGGACCCTGCCTTCTAAGTCACGATTTTTCAAGGGTGTAATTAACACAAGTTCTCCATCCTTCTGCAGTAAATGTTATAAAATTCTCACCTTCTGCCAATACTCTAAATTAGGAAGGCTTTTTTCCCTTGTATAAGAGACCATGTCAATTTTATTAAAATCCCTCCACCAATAGCAATTAGAGTAAAATGAAAAAATATTTGTTACAGCAGGTCGAATATATGTGGTATTCTTTTCAGTTCAACAAGCATTGATAGATGACTTGCCCTCTGCCCACATCAATTTAATAACTGTGCCCTGTAGTGTGTGGATATAGATGTACACCTGTGCCTATACACGTATGTATACATACACACAAACACCTTATGGATTTTTCAAAATGAGAATAAAAACACATACTCAATGATCATTTGAGTAGTGGTTGATGAGAACATTCCTCGGTTGTTTTTCTCTTTCTTACACAGTTGTTGGAGATTTTTCGATGGAGCACATACAGTGGGGTCCTTTGCTTTTGGGTTTCACAGTCTCAGTGAACGCGGCTTTGCAGAAGCAATGTTCCACGAAATTCATGCTATCACATGTTTCCCAAAACATTTGAATGCGGTAGTTTCATGTTTTTCTCAACACCCAATAGGAATATTCTCAGAATAGACTTGCTTCCATGCTGGTAACAACTGGTTAGGCATCCATATGTAGCTGACTGAAGATAAAATCTCCCACCCGGTAAGGATGCTTAGAATCATGGAACAGAGAAAATGAGTTGTCAGTACACATTCACTCCTTACCATTACGTGTGTACACATGGGAGGCAACTTTGAGCAATTACGATTGCAGATCCGACGGTTTCCCTAAGCGCTGCCACATTAGGTTAAGAACTGAGGATTACAGGAGACCAAATGTTTCTGTTTCAGCTCCAGAGGATTAATTTATTTTTTCCTCCTTTTTAAATTTGGCAAACGAAGACATCTCAATGTGAAAACAGTGAGTAACTAAAGGATTGTAACCAATGTGTCTCAGTTGCCATCATAAAGGTAACAGCCTATATAGACCCTATTTGAGCTCTTGAAAAAATTGGAAGTGGTTGGGTGTTGCTAGATTTCAAACTTGAAGTTTGGCTTCCCCTTATTCTTTTAGACTATGACTCTCCTGCCCCAGGAGCCCAGATTACTGTGTCAAAGGTGCTAGAGGAAACTGTGAATAATTTTTTTTTCATTAGTATCATCCCTATTTCTAGCTACAAAGCTGCACTTCCTAATGTGCAAGAATTTAAAACTTTATGCAGCTAGCTGTATTATAGCCAGTTTGAACAGATGGATTTAGGAGAATCAGAGTCAAATATATTTCTTCTTAGAATTTGGCTTCTTAAGTCACTCATGTTACTGTTACAGAGAGAACTGAATTACTGAAGCTGTCAGATGTTTACTCTTTTGCTCTGTAGTAGGGATCCCATACTCCAATTATAAGCAGAATTACTGCAAAGATGAGCATGCCAAAGGAATTAGAACATTCTCCAGGATCTGTCCTTTTTTCTCGAGTACCTGGTATCAAGGTGAGTGTGTATCTAGGCCAGGCAGAAGGTTGGCATAACCTCAGAGACATTCCAGTGGAGCTGATGTGATCTACAAGGAATCTAGAGACAGGAATACTCAAAATTCCAGAAAGTCTGACAGTTGATGGAATGAAGTCCAGCTGGGCAGGCGCTGGGCTGCAGGAACAGTAAATAGAGGGTGGCAGTCTTTGGACTGGCGGTTAGCTCAAAATTAAGACAGGACTCCAGGAAACTGTGAAGGTTACTAAGACAAGCAATTAGGAAAAAAAAAAGATAAGCGATTAGACTCAGAGAAAAAAGAAGGGGACACTTTTCCTAGCATAGGGAAGAAAGGGTGGAAAGATTGAAGAAGAGGGTCAGAAATAGTCAACTTGGACAAACGGGAAGTCGAATGAGTTGAACCTCAAGAAGACTTAGGCTTACTGAAGCCTGTGCCATGCAACTATTTAAAAAATGCTAAACACCTATTCATGTGGCATTAAATTGGAGTTCTTTACTGCAATTATTTGGATGTAACATTACATCTTACCAGATCATTCAATTCTGAAATTTGCATAGAGGGTGCAAACCATCTATTATGAAAACCATTGCTGATAGTCTCCCAACTCTCCCATATACAACCTTAGGTCCCTGAAGCTCTCCTGTCCAGTTTACACAGGATAGGTAAAGCAGGGTTATAACAAAACATATCCTCTTTGGAATGTTTTTCCAACTTTCTAGGCCCAAATCAGCAGAGAGGTCAATACGTACTGGGGTCCTAAGAGATGAAACAGGCTAAACAGCAATTTGTCTCTCTAAAAAAATAATCATGGTGAAAAACTGCAATGAGGCGAGATTATTTTTTAGGGACATGACTTACAAACCTTCATTCAGCTAAGTGATGGAAGAAAGAACTCAACTCCTCAGTTTTTAACTGCTGGTATAGGACCATTTCCTACTCTGCCAAACTGCTTCCAGGCAGAATTCCTTTGAAAACCAAATTCAATGATAAAATATAATCAATAATGTGGTAGGTAAGATTCTTTCCTTCCATGAAGAAAATAACACAGGGGAAAAGGAAATATTTAGTGATTTGATTAGAATATTGGTTGATGAGATTCGATTTTCTGACTTCCATTGAGTTCCTTGTTTTTTGATCAGTTGTTTGTTTGTTAGGTTTGGGGTCTACTTTTCTCCTAAGCCCTGTGCAAATGAAGAGCTCTACCTTATGTTCAAGAATATGGAAGTCCGCACTGGGCCAACTGTTCGCTGATATCATTAATCCATCAAAACCCATGACTGACCAACCAGGCTCTGGGCCCAGCGCCCACTTTTGTTAGCTTTGCCAAGATAAAGGTGAATTTATGAAACCAACCTCTATATGGAGCAGATACCCTGTTACATGTTTCCCACGAATTGGGGTAGGAGCGATCTTTTGCATAGGCTGGTCAGGGAAGGTTTCTCTGAGAAGGCGACCTGTGAGCTGGGATCAGAAGAAAGAGCTACATGGTAACTCTGTATTTCACTTTCAAAGTTCCGTGGATGAGCCAGCTGAGGTCCAGGGAGACCAAACAATTTGTTCAAGATCTAAAACCTATGGAGTGAAACAGGTGAAATTCAAATCCAAGTCTACCTGATTTCAAAGCCAATAACCTTGTCACCATATACAAAAAGTAAGCATGAATTGATTCCCAAAGAAACAGACATGTTGAGAAGATGCTCACCCATATATGCAACTTGAGACACTTGGAAAGATAATAGGTTATCCTTTCCTTTTATGTTTTAATGTGCCAAGTCTGCTTTTAGCTCAGAAATTTGTTTCATACCAGCCGTGTACAAGAGGGACTATTCAGAGAGACCAAAGTCATCAAGAGCCAAAAGAAAACTGGAAAAGTTGCTCTTCCCTAGAAAATTGGCTGTGGTTTGTCTCATACACACAAAAACAGTATGATAAAAAAGGAAGAATTTAGACAAATATTTATACATATGGTGGGTAAGGACACCTGGCAGAGCAGGTGAGTCAGCTTCAGAACGATATGCCGCCTGCAGATTCAACTATGAAGAACAGTGGCACATTTTACAGTTAAATTTAATGCAAACCTGTTCTCCAAATTATCCCCCAAACTTAGTAGAAATGAAGGATTCCTTTGTTTTCTTTTACATGCACGAGGGCATTTCCAAATGTGGTGCTCACATAAGTTGCCCCTCCACTCTGCACAAACTAATTTCTGAGAGCAGAATTTAAAATGTCTGCATCTTACCCAGATTTGGGATGGCACCTCTAACAGCCCAGAATACAATGCAGCCTTTACAAGGATAGCTCCCTGCCATTAGTGTAATGCACAAACACAGGCCACTATAATGATTATTTAATTGAATATAGATGTTGGCTGAATACCAGTGCAAAATACCATGCATTTTAAATCAATCATGATCCATATTAATTCAACGGTCATAATGGGATATTTCCTATAACAAATGTAAAAGGACAGAATCTCAGCTTTGTGGGAGTTTATAACCTACTTAAATGCATATTCTACATTTAAATCTTTTGTATTTCTTTTGGAGATAAGGGAGGAATTTGACAAAAGTTTTAATTTGGCGTCAATGAGCAATTTATTTTTGCATAATGACTGTAGTGTGTCTGAGAAAGTAATTTAACGTTTTGCAGTATTATTAATTATATTAAGGGTCATTTTTGCACAGATACTTACTGAGGCATCTACTACATACCAGGAATTATTTTAGGTGCTGAACGAAGAACACTAACAAAAAAATAAGGGCCTTGCTCTCATAAACTTATATTCTAGAGGGGAAAAACACAACAGTGAGCAATAAATAAATGACTATATAACACTGCAGAAGATGATCCCTGTTATGAGAAAGATAAAAAAATAAATAAAATACAATAAAAAGTAGTACCAAGTGACTAGAAAGTAGAAGTCGGGTAGGGAAATCATTTTATGTAAGAGGTTCAGAGAAAACTTAGGTTAGGTATTTTGCAGCAATCGGCCATTGAAGGAACTCTGGAAATAGTTATGTTGATGTCTACAGACAGAGCATCCCAAAAAGAAGAAATGCAAATGCTCTCTTGGCATGAACATGTGTGCTGGAGATAGAGGAGAATTAGCCTGCAGGACAGGGGTTGAAGAGAGAACTGGGAGAGGGTGTCAACCAAATCATGGAAGGCCTCCAAGGTCATTGTTACAGTTCAATTTTCTTCACGGTGAGATGGGGTACCCTTTCAGGATTCTGAACAGAGAATGATGGTGGTTTTAGATGAATATAGAATGGGATTCCTTGAAAGTAACCATTCATCCTTCAGAACTTGTAGAATCTCAAAGTGAACTTTCTCTTCTAACAGACTGATGTTTCAGCCCTTTGAAGCAGTAACACTAGTAAAGCCTAATTACCAAGCTGATGTAGTCATTCTCTTTCAACTGCATGTTTCTCACCTAAATTTGAGTATGCTTTAAACTGCATGGATGTGGACTTCTCATACAGAGTGGGGTAGGGAAGGAGGTGTTCAAGAGACTGGAAAATGCTCTCCCACACTTCATAGAATTATTGGAGTCTGCTCAATTCATGTTTCAGTAAGTACTGAATGCCTGTGAGGTCCAAGCACTTTAACTTACATTATAGCATTGAATCTTCCCAACACCCTCTGAAGTAAATATCCTACATGATAGTGTGTCCACAATATAGGGTGAAGAAACTGAGGCTTAAAGAACTAAGCGACTTACCCAAGTTCATACTTGATGAGAGAGGCAGGCCTGACCTGTGAGTCTATGAATGTTTCCCTCAGGAAGAGTAGAGTAACTTCAGGTAAGGAGATGGGAAGAAGAGTGGAAGAGAGGAAATGAGGAATCAAAAATGAGTAACACTTTGTGGAAAATGGTTTGGCAGTCCCTTAAAAAGTTAAACATAAAATCACCATATGACCCAGCAATTCCATTACAAGGTACATACCCAAGAGAGTTGAAAACAGATATTCAAAAATGCTTGCACATGAATTTTTCACAGAAGGACTGTTCACAATAGCCAAAGGGTAGAAACACCCAAATTGTGGTTTATCCATACAATGAAATATAATTCAACGATAAAAGGAATTAAGTACTGATATGTTGCAGCATGCATGAACCCTGGAAACACGATGCTAAGTGAAAAATCCAGACACAAAGGGCCATGTATAATACGATTCCATTTATAGGAAATAACAACAGTAGATAAATCCATGGAGATGAGAAGCAGTTTGGTGGTTTCCAGAACAGGGAGAGGGAGGAATGGGGAATAACTATTTGTTTGGGACAGGGTTTTATTTTGGGTGAAAAAAATGTTTCGAAACTTGATAGAGATGATCATTGCACAATATTACCAACGTATTGAATGGCACTGAATTGCTCTTTTTTAAAATGACAAATTTTATATTATGTGAATTTCCCTCAGTGAATAAAACAAATAACAATGGAAAGAAAAGGCAAATAAGTAAAAGGAAGGGCGTGAAGGGTTCAGGGTTGCTCACAGCTGTTCAGAAATGGTGAAATGTGACATATGTGATCTCTAATCCTATCACCCAAACCCCTGACTCAGTGGGTGTTACACAGAACTGCCCTAAACTATCTTTTCTGTGGTTACTTTATAATTCCAGTGCAGTAACTCACATTGCTTCAGAATTTAAGCAATAAAGTAGCCCATAAAATGGTAACAGAAAGTCTTCCCCCATTTCCACTCCTCAGCATTCACTGCTGTTAACAAATAACCAGGGCTTTTTGTTTCATTTCGTGACAAGTGACTGCTTGGTGGATCTGAGGTCTTTCTTAGGAAAACATTGTCATAACTTAAGACTAGTGACACTTCCAACACCTTACTGAATTTGACTGAATCTGATGGAGGACTTATAAAGAACACTTCTTCTATGAGACTTAGTTCCTTCTTACTAGTTGCCTAGTTCTGTTTCAGTGAAGAATAAAAACAAACTCTGCCATAACCAGCCCTGACCTAGTTGAATGAACTGAGCAGTATAGGTTAAATTAGGTAAGCATTCCACTGAACTAACAATGACAAACAACTGAGACAGATGGGGAGACAGTAAAAGTTAAGTGAGCCCAATGAGCTTGCAAATAAACCCTGCTTCATCTCATCAGAAAATTCTTGAATTCCAGTATATGTGATCTTATTGTATATTGCTATTTTTGGCCTGCTGTATCCCAAATAAGGGCTTACAATCTGAATAATTACTACTGTTGATAATCCTAAACCCAGGAGTCCTTCCTTCTAAGAAGAAAAGTCAAGTGAGCTGTCATAAAACCAAATAAAATATCTCCCATTACTATTACTATTAGCCAAAAACAAGTGAGGAATCTAGAAGCAAATATAAATAAATGCTCACACACTACTTATAGTGTTATGTTGAAGATTTTACAAGTTATTAAATTGAATATGAACAGCATTCTTTGCTAGATGAGCTCTTCTAGTTGTTTAGCACAAAGGACACAAAGATGAAACTTTGGTATATCCCTCTCCACAGAAACCAATACGACACATACACTTTTTAAAATTATTATTCTTGAACATACCTGTCACTACAATGGCTGTATTGGCACAACACAGCTTAACCCTATTATTACTTCTTAAATTCTGGTTTGATTACTTTTCAGTACATATTTGCTCTTCAATTATTTCTTCCAGTGATAATTTGCGTAACCAATCTGCACTCTGATGAGGTACAGCTAAAGTTATGATCACACAGGCAAAAAAACTAAAGATTCACTGACGATTATTTTCTCCCATTGGCAAAATGGCACAAATGCCTAAAATGTGTTGTAAATACCAGCCTTGGCCGCATTGAATACTTTGCTCAATATCTACATCTATGTACCTTCCAGTTGTCCTTCCTATAATACAATCTGTGAAGATAACTACGCGGTCATCTTTGTTTCTTAAGAATTCAAGAAACTAAATGCGTATTCTCACTCACATAATCTTTGTACTTGGCATTTCTGTGTAGATTTTTTTTATAGATTTTGTGTAGATAGAGTTTAAGAGGTCATATAATATTTTTGAAAATGTGCTAAGATGAACTAGAAACATTCTCTTGATGACAAGAAGTCTGATATGGTTCAGAACTTTTAGAAAGGCCTTAGTGAAATATAGTTGGTTTATTATAAAGATTGGTTTTCTGAACCCTAGGATACTTCTTTCTAACAGGGAAAGTGAGCATATCTCAGAAAAACCAGTAAGAATGATACTGCTTGGCAGGTGATTTGCTAACTTGGATAAGAATGCTTTAAACTGAAATCTGAGAGAGCAGGAGAATGGCATTGTACATCTGGATGGTCTTCCTTCTGTCTTCACTTCCTGCCCTTTCCTTTTCTTTATTTTGAAATATATATTTTAACTTTTTATTCAGTTATCAGGTACTGAAAATATCCACCAGGTATATGAAAAATATTCCATGAATGGCAACATATAGCATAAAGAATGGGTTCTTTATTCCATAGGGTGGATCTATTTCAGGTTCTTATGTAATGAATAAGAAATAAGAATAAAAGACTATCAGTAGCTGTGGGTAGGGAGTACCTTGTATGTGTTTACAGAAAGGCAAGATTTTTGAGGGTCCTAAAAGCTGTTAAAGTGGAATTTTGGTGGAACTCTGAAGAATTGGACTACATGGGATAAGAAGGGAGTCGCATTCCAAGCAAAAATAGCCCACTTTTAAATTACAGTGTAACATAAAAGCCAAAATATGCTTTCTATCCATTGTTTTTCCTCAGTCCTTTGGACTTACTGATTGCACAAAATTCTCTGGAGGACTAATGTATTAAATTACTTCTGTCTATCATTGGGAATAAAATGTTATGAAAAACAACTTTTTCATGAACTGTTTCAAAGATAAGAATGTTTATATTTGTTACAGCTTCTCTCAGGGACCGATTCTGATGGAGATACGCAGGGCATAGAAGAATTAGAATGTTTTCAGCATATTCTCCATCCTCTTATACATCCAGTTCCTTTGAATATCATGCCTTTTCATGATACTGCCTTCTCCCAGCTTGTTGATGTCACTGGCAGACCCGGCCACTATCTTTTTCACATAAAAAATGACAGCACTTGGCTGGCACTCTTCTATCTCTTCCTAAGACCTGCTGTCATCTTGGGTTAACTTAGCTTGTGTTGGGAAGACTATCTAACAGCCTGGGCTCTCAATTTCTTAGCCTTTTCATTTCCAGTGACCATCTTTTCTATGCCACTTTTTTCACTCACACCAATGGTCAGACTCTGGACCAAACCACCACTTGTAAATGACTGATTGAGCCGTGTTCTATCTGATTCTCCCACTTTCTTCCCACATTTCAGGCTTAACTTTGACTACTTAAATTGTTCTTTGACTTCATTGGACTTCCACTCCTTCTGCTTTTGCATCAGCCCTCTCCTTTCATTGCCTCCTCTTCAAAACCTTAGATTACATGGTCAATGCCTAAGTTCTCCTGACCTCCTGCCTGTCACTGAACTGCTGAGCTCTCAAGTCAATGAAGAGCTGTTGCTGTAAGTCACAAAATAGAGTTGATTGATTCACTGTTATTGATGAGTCCTCAATAATCCTGAGTAACATTTCCTATCAGTTATTCCAAACTTTCTTTACTCAGGCCACCCATTTGTTTTCTCCATGACCAAAAATACAAATCTACCTATATTGCCACCTAGTCTATTCCTCTCTTTTTTTACAGTAGAGAAGTTGTCTGCTCTCCATCTAAAGCTAATGTCATCCCTCCCACCCACCCCACCATGCTGTACTTGATGACATCTGAATGACTCAAATCCACATCCTTAAAACTTGACTCTTAACCAGAGCCCCCAACTTGCCTTCTCAGTATTTTCCACTCTCAGGAATAGCTCTCCCTTCCATCTGGATGCATAAGCCAGAAATTAAAGAAATTAAGGTGATCTTTGTCAGATCTCTTTCCCTCCCAACTCTCATCCATTCTGTCCACTTGACCTCTCAAATAGCTCTTTCTCCAATCTGCCCTTTCTTTCCCATGCCACTTTCATCACCCTAACCAAATTAGCCATCATTTCTGAACTGGACTCATACAATAGCTTCCTAACAATAAGTTACCACTCACATCTGTCCTCCATATAACAGTCAAAGACACCTTATGGGGATGTGTATATATATTTTTTCAATGTCTTGTTCTAAACAGTTAAATAGCATTCATTTATCATAAGATAGAGACTCAAATGTCTAACATGGCCTCCAGCCAGTACACAGCATTGCCCTGCCCACAGTTAAGCCTCCTCCTCCTCTCTCTCCCCCTTACTCCAGGAGCTGCAGCCACTGTGGCCTCTTTCATTCTCCCCTGAGATGCACCATGTTCCTTCTACCTCAGTACGCAACTTCACCCATACCTCTCCCTCTCCCTACAGGGCTCTGCTCTCCCACGCTGGCCTCCCTGACCAGTTCAAATACTCCCATTTTATACCTTAAAACATCAGGTACTTCCTAGCATACAAACCAGTAATTGTAATACTCATGTATTCATGTAATTATTCCATTCATTTCTATCTTCCTCCATGAATTATAAATGATAGATTTATAAATTCTGTGAAATTAGGATCCGTTGGTGTTTTGTTTAAACGCAGTGTCAGCTGCAATAATGAGATCCAATAAATATTTGTTGAGTGAATGATTTTTTAGGTCATTTATAGAAGATACATGTTTGAACCTCTCTGTAGCGTTCTGAACCCAAGGGGGAAGTTGTAGAACTATTGATCCTTCATCTGTGTTCTTCTTGCATATTACATAATACTCATCAAATTTTAGTTATTGGTTATTGTCTTTCCTGGCCAGCCAGGGAGTTATTGTTTTAGGTATGAGAAGTGTCTTATTCATTTCTGCATCCTCTATCCCAAAAAGCATTTGAACTTTAGTGAGAATTCTACACAAGTTCATTGGGGTGACCTCTACAGCTACAGGAGCCTGACTTGCACAAGTAGAAGACTGGGGTGACATTTCTCTAACTCACAGGGCCCAGATTTACCCAATACAGACTCAGTCACTCACTGAAACGGAGTTTACACCACATTCATCCAACATGGATAAATCGGGAAATTGAAACTCTGGCCTAATGATCCAGGTTGATTAATTGGTTTCAAACTTTTTGGTGCTCATTTAGCACTGAAACACTTACCATAGAAATGACACAAGCCTTTCAGAGAAAGGACACATTTCATTTCAATTCAACAACCCTTCATCAAAAACTCAGAGATAGCCTAAGTCCTAAAATGTATAGAAGGTCATTAATAAAGACCTGTGTTTAATGAATCCCCTGCTCCTTTGATGTGTGAAACTTTGCTTTGTTACAAGATTTCCTAGATAACCAGTTCAGCAAGAGCATAGGCTGGAGAAAACGTCCTTTTATTTCAGGGATCCCAATAAAATTAAATCAAAACCATGGCAACGCAAAGAAATCCCTCCAGAAGTTAAGGGTATGGATTCAGGAAGTATCAGCCTAGATTGCCAACCCAGCAACTCTCAGCTACTAAACCCTTGTGTCCTCGTGGATTTCCTCTGCGTCTTTCTTCCCTGTCTGGAAAACGAAGATAAAAGTGCCATCAGATTCCCAGGACTGTAATGGACAGCAGAGAATTCATAACCTACGAAGCGCTTAGAATAGTGCGGGGCGCGTGCCAAGACTAGGTGAATGTTAGCTTGCATGTCAACCTCATCGGCATCATCATCCTTTGTGGGTTAGTCCGGGAATCTACAGAATTTTATGTCTTAAATTTAAAGACCCTCTCAAATAAAATAAACGAAAGCAGCCATCCATTCATGGTGGCATGAGAAACGTAAATGATATCCAGGGCAGTGTGGAAACAAAGAGGGGGCCTTGGAGGATGGGCGTGGGATAGAATTCCTGGGCCTGGCCGTCCCATTAAACACCATCTCCCGGCAAACCGACCGGGCGGCCGGCTGGGCTGCCGCCGGCTTGATAAGCGGAGGCAGGATGTGTTAATTTCGCGTTACGCGCGTGCACGTGCGCCCGCAGACAATGGGCCGGGCGAGGGGCGGCCGCGCCAGCCCCCCCAGCCCCCCGGCGCCCCGCTTCCGGACTTTCGGCCGCACACATCCCCCCTTTGTCTCCCCGGCCCGGCCGCGCGTGTCGCCGCCGCGGCCACCCCGCCAAGCCTTTCCGCCGGCCGCGCCTGGCCCGGGGGCCGCGGGGTCGCGGGGAGGAAGCGGCGGGCGGCGGTGGCCGGGGGCCCGCCGCGCTCGGGGAAGGCCTGCGCGCCGCGATAAGGCCCCGGCCGGCCCATTGTCTGCGCCCGCGGCCGCCCCAGCGAGCGTCCCCGGGCCCGGCGGGAGGCACAGCGCCGCCCACACCTGGCAGCCGCCGCCCTCCGCGGGGACACTGGCCGCTGTGACCCCGCGCCCGGCCGCCCGGCCTCCCAGAGCGGAAGGGTGGAGGGGCTGCCCGGCCTGGGCGCTCCGGAGGAGCTTTGCCAAACATCGCATGTCCACCGATTTACCGGGGACAATGCTCTTGGCCTGGGGCCGAGGTAGGACCTCTTAGTCCTCAGCTCCGGGAGAGTCAAGGCCGTTTCCGTTGATGAGCTCCCTGGTTAGTGAGAAAATGAAACGTGCAAGGCCCGTAGAAAAAAGTGTTATATTCTGCTAATTAACGCGTTTAATATATACGTGCACGAGGGGCACCTGTCAACATAATGTTGCTGTTTAGAAGATAATTACAGGATTCGAAAAAATATCAATTTATTTAAATTATAAGCAATTGTGGTCGGGAATGATAGACATGTGGAAGCTATAGGATGAAACTTATTTTTTTTAGTTGGTTTGAAGCAGTGATTGACCAACTCTCAGCCCTGGAAACCACTGACATTTTGAAAGTGGAAATTTGAGAACCTTTAGGGATGGGAGTCCGGGGACAACAGGTTCTAATCCTCCCACTCCCCATCCCTGGCCCAAGACATAGGCAGTTGGAGACTCTAAGAGACCCCAGGGTGGTCTGACATCTTTGCCTTTTCCAGGGTGGGAATGTCCCAACCTCATTTTCTCTGCCTTGGTAGATGTCTCAGTGTTTGCCTTCTACCTAACCCCCAAGAGATGTTAAAGACAGAATCAGAGAAACAGCATAGAAAAGAATAAAAAGAACATCTCATTCATTCATAAATCTGTATGTATGGGACTGTCACATTATTTTTATATCAGACTGCCTGTTTATCTTTGACTACCTGTAATGTTCAAAATGAGCTTCTCAAGACCTCTCCAAGGTTCTAATGAAACAAAAAAAAAAAGCAAATGTATTTCAACAGAAAAGTATGCATCATGGGTAGCATACCCTTCCTGGCTGCCCAGTTCCAGCCCTTTTCATTGTCTTTGAGCTATTTGGCAAGCTTTGTAAGTTGTAGGTAGGTAGCTGACAGTAATGTGAATTCTGTCTTATCTAGTAAAGATTTCATTGACCACCATCACCTGTCTTGTGGACAAACCAGTTTCATCTTCATCTGCAATTCATCCCAACATTGCTTTATACGTCTGTGTATATTGTGCTCTTGTGACTTTTCCTTTGAACTGGTTATAAAAGCTGCCTGATTCCTTTGTATCATATGAGGAAAAAAGTTCTTTAATAGATCTTCATGTATATATCTGTAGGAGTCATGGTTTTAGCTCTTTTCTAAAACTTTTATCAAACCTCCCCTCCCAATTAAGAGTAATTAAGATAGCAAAAGGGAAGGATGAAGGAAAAGCAGAAAAAAAGTAAGAAAAACTTAGTGACAGCTTTAATTCACCGTTAGATACAAAAGGTAAATTCATTTATTTATTTGTTACATATACCGAACACTGAGAGCTGATTACAGTGGGAGACTACTGTGAAGCAATTATTGTCTCTCTGAATTGGTTTTGTTAACTAGTGAAGAAGTTGAGGAGAGGTAGAGAGTGCCAGAAGTGGGGCCAGACGATCTGTATTTAAGTCCTGGATGCTGCTACTTAAAGACTGTGGCCCAAGCAAGTTACTTAATCTTATTAACCTCAGTTTCCTTATCCAGGAAATGGGACTAATAATATTTACCTCCCAGGGTTGTGGAAGAAATAAATGAGAGCATCCCTGTGACAGTACTTACTGTACCTGATGGTCAGGAAATGTTGGTTGAACGCTATACTCTGCTGCATTCTGTTAGTTATTTTGGGTAAAGGTGCAGGAAATAGCCAAGCAGTACAAGATATCAAACCGAGGGCATGCCAGCATATAGTGGAAACAGGATTTAGAGGCAGAACTAAATTTAACACTCAGGTCCTGTGTCAGCAGTGTGGCTTCAGGAAGTAAAATAATCTCTCTGAACTACCACTTCATCATCTGAACAAAGAGATTGAAACATCTACCTGGGAAGTTGTGGGAACTGAAACAATGAACATAAAGTTTGGCTTGGAACAGTGCCCAGCAGAAAGAACACGTTCAATAAATAGGATCTATCAATAAGGCATATCAAAATAAGCTCAGATTCTCTCTAATGGTGACCATAATTCCTGATTTGCCATGACATATTTCTTAGACAAGCCTAATACTATGATTCCTTTTCTAAGGAGCCACCATGAATCAAACTTCCTCTTCCCAATTTACTCTATTCCCTGAAGTGGCTACAGACCAAAGAAAGGAACTCTACCCTGAAAACTAAAATAGCAAGTCTGTTTCTACATGGAGAAAAGGATGTTTATTTGTAATCAGGACCACCACTGGGGTATAAGGAAGTAGAAGCTTCAGGAACCAAACAGAGGAATCCATGTGGTTTAGTGTTCTCTTAAGGCTTCGTGGAACACAAAATGTTTCTGGTCTGTGGTTAAGGATAAAGCTTCTATTGCTATTACCCTGTGTCTGATCCTTGATAAGTGTGTGTGTTAGAGGGTGGGAGGGAAGCAAGCTATAAAACAAATAATAGACAAGTAAAAGTAAGGTGGCAGAATCCTTTCTAAGAAAAAAGTCAAGCACAGACACTCAGTAGTCAATTAAACCCATTCTCTCCCCAAAGAAATACAGGTACAGCTGATAAGACACCAGTCATATTAAACACCAGTTATACAAGTCGGGCCTGTGTCAGCTGAAGTGGCCCGATTGTGGGTGAAAAGATGGCCAACAGATCAGTGAGATTCTCTTCTGAAATTCAGATTGGGAAACAAAAGAGTGGAGGAGTTGAGAGTAGAAGCTAAGGCTCTAAAACAACATAGAGACACACCACGAGGCAGTCAGGTACCTAAGGGGACGGGCAAACCCAAATTAGGAGGTAGTGTAAACAATGAGTAAGTGGAAGTTTTAGTAGAGAAAACAGAGAAAATGAATAAACCAGAGGGTTATGTGGCAGAGAGCTGGGAGCTCTTTTCCATAAAGGGTAGTTGTCCCTGGAAAGGAACTGCCCAGCCAGTCATTACGCAGCCAGGGCCATTCCCCAGTCCTCTTTGCATCTGCAGAAATTATATGCATGACCCCTGGGTTTGGACCTTGAGGTTAAAAGAGGGACTCTTCTTCCTCATTTTACACAGCCTAGACACAGAAGATCTCAAAGCCCTCAGAGACCAAGGCGTCACAAGACAGAAGGAGCCGGGAATCTGACTCACTATGGAGGACAGGAGCTTGCTGACCTGAATTCCTGCATGGGACAGGATTATGAGTGAATAGTTAATATCTATCGCACTAAGTCAGCTGAACTTATTGGAAATAGGGATAGTATAGAACAAACTCAAGAAGACTAGTAGAGAAACCATATGAATATGACCAGAGTAAAAAGACAGAAAAGACAAGCCTATTACAGAGTTATATGCACCCTTGAGGGCTCAATGCCACAAGTTCTAGTCCAACTGTATCCCTAAAACACATTTCCACTTACTTGAAATGACTTGAGAAAATCATCTCTGTCCCAGTATCATAGATAGCTGAGATGTAGATAAATAAATAGCTAGGCAGATAGAGAGGACTGATATAGATACATATCCAAAGACATAGATACAAAAAATATATAAATATGTATACATATATATGTGTGCATGTACAATTTAGAAGAGACTTTTTAAGTTTTATATACATTATAAATTTTCCAAGAACGTATGTTCTCTTTATAACAAGTATGTGCGCACACACACACAAACACAAGAAATTACTATATATTGGACATAACAAGTATTTTCCTATTTCCTTAGGCTCTAACATTTCCAAAAAGTACATGCCGTATGTTCATCATTCTTGATAAAATATTTACTATATGAAACATGGGCAAATAAGCAGTAAGAGAGGGGCTTAAACTCTCTGAAGCAAAATATTTTCCTATAGAATGAATACCTAAGATTAAGATTGTTTTCTTTCTTGGAGACTGTCAAAGAAATGATATCCTGAGAGGCTCCATATTGTCACCTGCCATTGAAACATGACTGGAAAGATGTCTCTTGTTGAAGTATCATTGTTCCTCAATGATTTGAACAGATTACTTTTACACTGAAATGTAACTAGAATCAACCTGGGGTAAGAAAGAGAACTTCCCAATTTAAATGTCCAACCCAGGAAGGAGAAAACATTCTCTCCCAGTTATTTAGCGGTTTCCAGGAGCTAATTTCGTGTCGAGAGGTGTTTGGGATCTATTCCTGTGGCTCAAAAACATGCTAAGAACCTTCAAAAGAGAGAAAAAGGAAATTGAAAAAAGAAAAGAGGAAAGAAAAATCAAAGGAACGGAAGTGCAAAGCAATATTTTCCCTTGACACCCAAGGCCACAGTAAACAGAAATAGGGGGCAAGTGAGTGTCAATTTCTGTTGTGGATATAAGATATAATAGCAATGTGACAACCTAATGCAAATAAATGGACATCACAGCCCACTTTGAGCATCTTTTGGAAGTCAGTGGAAAAATATGGCATTATGCATTTGTGTGTGTGTGCAAAGAAAGGCAATAGTCAACTTTCACTTAAATAAATATACTTGCTGTAGCCAATATTTATTGGCTCTCTGTATTCTAAATATTCATTCAAACTTCTGGCACATAGGCATGAATCAAATGAATTATAAAATCTTTACCAATTATTCTATTTTTATTTTTTGCCTACAAATTGAAGGGCTTTTGGAATTAGTGATCTCAATCCTAATCACACACAGCCGTTGTGAGACCCTGTACTGGATCCGTTCTGAGGTATTGCATCATCTCTTTGGTAATACAATGTTGCTGGAGCTTGTTGAGACTTCCCAAGTATGGATTGGAAAGGAGCAGAACATAGAAAGCATAAGGTGCTTAATTTTAATGGAAAAACTCCTCTTTTTTTTTTTGACACAGGCAGATCCTGCTGTGTTTGACAAATATGTTCTAGAAGGAAGCTCAATCTAGATGTTATGTGTGACTTTATCTTATTCCCCTTTGAGCACTACTGTTTTCACGGAATGATCTCTCTACTGCCCAAAGTCATTACACTCTCTCCTTTCACATTGTCCCTCTGTAAATGTCAGGCATAACTACATTTTTATTTGCAGAGGTACCACCGCTATGAATGAGTAAAAATTTTCTGCTCCCCCGCCTCTCTCTCTTTACCCTCTGCGCATTCTACTAATATGATTTGTTGAACAAATTGTTCCATTAATCTAGGGCTGTTTGACAGAGTGAGAAAATAAGTGCCAAAGTGAGAAGATTCACAAGAATCGGAAATCTCAGTGCCTCTTTCTCAAGGTAAATAGTTATTATATCAGGGTGTCAGACTGGTGAAATGGATGTGCTTTCATTCTCAGTTTGTAAATGTCACTTTTCCTCAGCCCATCAGGGTGACAAATGAGGTGTGGGTTACAGTAAGAGTTTATTCTTTGACAAAGTTCTTAACAGTCTATTTCAACAGAAAGCATCCAGCCTTCCTCGCTTTTATAATCTAAGTCCTGCACTGCTGCCAGAAACTTTTCTGTTCTACTCTTACTGCTTTATCACAGTCCTCAAGGAGGAACATCACTGTAACAAAATTTAAAATCTCAAGTGAAAGTAAAAGTAAGTAGATTTGAAAGCAGTTTATAAATCGTAACATGGATTTCCCAGGGAAATTTCATTTACTGATTCTCAAGATTTTATGATCTCAGGGAATTTTATTATATCAAGGCCATTGTTTAGATTTTCTTTCACTTTTTCTATACACATTTTATCTTGAGAGAGATTTTTTTCCAGATGTATAATACAAGTCAGTTAATAAGGATATCATATATAAATAATCCAGGTAAATAAATTGCCGTAACAGCAAATGAATGAGTGGCTGAATAAAAGTTAATTCTGCACCTGATTAAAATCCTTTCCCATAAAATATTCTTCTTTGATTAACCTAAGAATATAATATTTGAACAGAAAAGAGATAGGGTAATGTTTTAAGTAAAAGATGCTTGAGAAAATGTGTGCATATATATAGAAAAATTATAATGGCCAGACATAACATGATTTAAAGACCAATGATGAAATACGGAGTGTAGGTTCATGATATTGTCCCAAGAATCACATCTTTTTACTGAGCATGATTAAGAATATTTTGTTTATGGTGCCCATCATCACTGCAGACTCTTTTATCAGCCAGTTTGCTGCATGAGTAACTTTTGTGATTAGGAACACGGCCACAAGATTCGATTACTGGTTCATGATGGTCTACTTAGTTCCTACCATTTGGCAACCCAGACTGCGTTATCATTCTACTCCCTGAGCCTTGATTCCATCCATAAAATGGGTATTAGTATCAATGCTTAACAAGAGTTGTGAAGACCATGTATAGTATACCTTCTGAAATGATATGGAAAATAGTATTTATTTACACATATGTCCTTTTTTAAGGAAGAGAATCAATTGATTTCCAAAGAAGTCCGGGAATTCCCAAAAAGGAAAGGACCACTGATTTCAAAATTGTAGGTAAAGAGGAAAAGAAAAACTAGTAAGAAGATAGGAGAAAAGTCAGGCCTACTAGACACTAAGAGAGAGGAAAAATGTATTACTGATTGACAATGTCAACCCTCAGAAAGAGAAACAGGTCCATTGGATTGAGAAACTAGGATGTAAAAAAGGAAAGAGAAGATGAGAATGACCAGATGGTCCAAAGGCTCCAAGTGGAGATCTTTCAGGTACGATGTGAAGTTTAGTGTGAATCACCAGCAGCTCACTAAGAGAGAGCTTTAAGAAGGAAGGAGAGACGGGGACAAACACTAAGGCATTAACTGAGCATTGGGATGAGTCTGACTTGGATCATCCGGCCTTGGACTACATGTGTGGTGATATGGGAGCAAAAGGCAAGTTCATGGTTACAAAGACACAAGGGAGAAAAACACAGAGAAGGTTCTCCTGCTCCTTTTACATGGGTCATGTAACCAAGCTTCTTAGCTACATATACATTCAAAAGTCTCTGTCCATAACTTAAAAAAAAAAGATACAGAAAGCAATTATCATAAAGGAAAATTTTATTAAATGCAACAAAATTATAATGAGAACTTCTGTTTATCAAAAGATATCATAGAGTGGAAAACAAGCCACAAACATTCAGAAGCTTTTATCATTATATAAAACCATAGAGAGTCTGTTAGCTGGAATATAATTTTTAAAATTTGTACAAATCAACAGGACAATGACAGGCTACCAAACAAGACCATGTCAAAAGACTTAACTAGGCATATTACAACACAGAAAATCCAAATGACCAATGAACATAGGGAAAATGTGCACAATGTCATTAGTGTACAGGGAAATTAAAAGAAAATCCTGCAACTGGCAACTTGGGAAATGCAAATTGGAAACAGAATGACAAAAATTAAAAACATTCGTCAATATCATGTGCTGCTAAAGATGTGGATCAAAGAGAACTCCAATTCATTACTTATAAGAGTAAAAATATTCAGCACCCTGTCATAACCATCTTTTGTAAGATGGACAGTAGGCTCAGAAATTCCCCTCCATTGTATATATGCCTGATGAATTTGCACCAGTGCCCCAGGGTACATATAGACTATTCATGGTAACATTTTCTGTAAATGCAAAATTTGAAGCAACCAGATATTCATTGTAGAATGGATTTTTAAAATTGGTAGAGCAATGAAAATGAATGATAAATAGCCTGTACCGCGCCATACAATGACATGGATAAAATGAATGCATACTGTGGAAGATTCTATTATTATTTCATTTATGTACAAAAAAATGAGCAAACAAAAGCAATATTGTTTAGGCATCTAAACCAGAGAACAGCAAACTATAGGCCAGAGGCAAAGTCTGGCCTATGTCCTGAGAGCTAACAATGATTTTTTATGTTTTTAAAGGATAGTTGAAAAAAAAATTAAAGAAGAACAAAGAGAAAACGACCACAAGTGCTCTCTGTCTAAAATATTTGCTTAAAATATTTGCTTTCTGGTCCTTTTCAGAAAACATTTACTGACCCTCTGATCTAAGTTCTAAGGAAAAGCAAGGAAACTATCATGACAGTCAAGATAGTGGTTACATCTTGGGGAGGAATGGGGCTCTAATAGGGGAGGGTTGTGAGGGGTGGCTGCTGGAATATTTGCAATGTTTTGTTTCTTTAACCAAATCATAGTTACTTGAGTTCTTTTCAAATAATAATTTTTAGCCTATACATCTGCCCTTGGACCTTTAACCAGCATATTTATGCATTTTCTCTCTGTATAGTATATCTAACAATTGAAATAGAAAATGCTCCCTCCTTTACTCACAGGCTTATGCTCAGGTCTCTATCACAAGGCTGGTGTGAACCCAGTGGGAGTGGTGACTGCAGGGCTTATATCAGAGTATTGGGCCCAGGGACATGGGGAGCTCATACCTACTCAGGGATGCATGAGACAGAATGGCCAGAGGTAAAGACTTTACCATAGGAGGGGGGCAAAGGGAAAGTGCTTAATCAAGGACAAAAGCTGTGCTGACACCCCCATAAATGGGGAGGTGAATGGTGCCATCAGCTGAGTTGAGAATGGGATAGCTCCCACGGTGGTTAACAGACGGGGCCAGGACCAGCCCCTGAATGGTGAGAGCATTTTGCAGACCCATTGTTTTGATGCTCTATCACAGAGTGTGAGGCATCCAGGTGAGACAGGCAAGGCACAGAATTCAAATATCAAGGTGATACGTACCAGCTAAAGATGTGAGTTCTGCCTATGGAGCAATGACTTCAAATAACCAGTGACCTCTAGCCAGCTAACCCATGTGGTTATTCATACATGGCTACTCCTGTGTAGTTTCAGTACCCCCCAATTCCATGTCAGAGCTCTATTTCCGTTCTTGCCCTTTGCTCATAATTATTATTGGGAAGAAGCAAAATAAACATTAGACAGCTTCCCGCTGTGCCAGAGGCCTGGTCTGTGGAGAAAAATCCCATCTAAGCATTGGGAGTGGGGCTGTGCATATAGACTCAACAAGAATCATTGTTTGCTCTGGTGAAAATACATCCCTCAGAAAGGTAGTAATAACTGACTTATTCAACCCAGATTTTTAAGGCTATCAAGTTCTTGTAAGCT
Source organism: Smutsia gigantea (assembly GCA_032199065.1). NCBI lineage: Eukaryota > Metazoa > Chordata > Mammalia > Pholidota > Manidae > Smutsia > Smutsia gigantea. The sequence goes on along the minus strand of JAVSCE010011338.1, from coordinate 518,478 downwards.
TGAGTGACTCTAAAGCCTTTAGTCTGGATTTGGCTCCATGTGAAATTTCCAACTTTCAGAATATGAAGGAGGGGACACTGACAGACCGAGAGAACAGACCACCATGTATGTGCTTATAATTCCATTGCAATTTTTTCAATAAACCACATACACATTTTATTATCTTCCATTCCCAACACACCTATAAAGTGGGCAAGACAGACGCTAAGTCTCTTTCTTCACAAATGAGGAAAATGAGACTCAGAGAGTCTAAATTATTGATCCAAGTCACCAGGGTAAGTGAGGAGCCACCGTTCTGAAGCTCAGACTTTCTGTTACAAAGTCTATCACTTTTTCCATGCTATCATGCTGCTTCTGGGGCCTTTTGCCAGGGCAACTGTGAAAGTATTACCACTATGTGGAAGGAAACTTCCATTAAGCGTGTTTGCCTGGAGTCATTTACTACGCATGGACCTTAGGCCACACAGAAATCATGAAAGTGATGAAGTAGGAGAGTGAAGAAGGCAGTAACTTGCAGGTGGCGTGCCCGAAAGCACAGGGCCCAACGGAGGTGTGGAGACTAATGGGCTGGGGTAGGGAGTGGTACTGAAATAGGACAGATGGAAAAGAGCTGGGGAGATTCAGGTGGGCTAGGAGTGGAACTGTCAAAGATAAATATTTCTCCTTAAATTATCTGAGCCCAACTCCTAGAGTGGGATTTTATATCTCTTCAAAAATATCTACTCATTCATCTCTCTTTTCACAAGGCAAAATTAACATCTGCATCCAGGGATATGAATTTTAGCTTAGGATTCTAACTTTGAACAGGTTCCCCTATGTACAAACCATACTGCAAATGGTTAAATAGTTTTAGATTACATCCATCTATGTTCCTAAGAGGTTTTAGTTGAGAAAGTAACAAGCTGAGGAAATATTTGCTACATATGATTAAGTCACTTAATCTATAAAGAGCTCTTTTAAATCAGAAAGGAAGGGAGGAATGCCCATGAGAAAAAGTGTAAAGAATGTCAACACTCGATTCTCAGAAGAATGAAAATGGCCACAATAAATATATAAACTAATATTCTTCTTTACCTAGTGATCAAAGAAAATCAAATTCATATGAGGTCATTTTCATCTTTCATTTAAAAAAAATCAATATTTCCCGGTGTTATGGAACATGCAGGGAAAGAGCTGTTATGTATTGTTGTGGGAAAATAATTGCTATGTTTATCTGGAGGGCAGTTTGGTAATATATATCAAAAGCATTAAAAACGTCCATACTTTTGGTTCCTGAATTTCCACTTCCAGGAAGAAAAGGTAAAATCAAAAGTGATTAACTGCTTACATGAAGCCAGCACTATCCTGATCCTAAAACTAAACAATGACATTACCAGAGAAGGCAATTAGAGATCAGTATTTCTCATCAATATAGATTTTGAAATCATTAACAAAATATTTGCAAATCAAATCCAAAAAAATATAAAAAGTACCATCAGTACCAATTGGAGTTTATGCCAGGGCCTCAGATTTGGTTTAGCTTCAGAAAGAAATCAGTGTAATTCTCCATATTTGTAGAATAAATAAAAAAATATCATTTCAACAGATGTAGAAAAAAACACCTGACAAAATTCAATGCTCATACACTGAAAGGAGTTTCTATATACTAGAAATAAAAATAAACTTCTTCAACCTGATAAAAGGCATATATAATAAATCTACAGCTATCATCATACTTTATACTAAAAGAACATTTTCCCTTAAGTTGGAAACAAAACAATGTCTGTTCCTACCACTCAAAATCAACATTGCATTGGATGTCTTAACCAAAGCAATAAAGTAATAAAAAGAAAGAAAAGACATCAGTATTGGAATAAATTTATCTTTATTTTTAAATCATGACACTATCCTATATGTTTAAGTCCCAAGTAATTAAAAAAAAAGAAAAGTCAGGAAGGAAGAAGAAGGAGGGACTAAAGGGTGGGAAGAAAATTTCTGTTCTTCAAAAGATACTATTAAGAAAATGACAAGTCAGGCTGTAGACTTGGAGAAAATATTTGTATCCTATATCCAGAATGCTTCAATAACTCTCGAAACTCAGTAAGACAAGCAAAAGTAGTCAATAAGCAAAAGAATAATGCTCAACATCATTAGTCAGGGGAAAATTCAAATTTTAAACCACAGCAAGATACAACTATACACCCACTAGAATTGCTAAAATTAAAAAGACTGATAGTAGCAAGTGTTCATGAGTGCAGAGAATAATTAGAATTCTCATTTGATGGTGGGAATACAAGTGACCCATCTATTTTGGGAAACATTTTGACAGTTTCTTACAAAAGTACATATATGTATATGTATATGGAAAAACTAAACAATAGGGATAGAAGAAAAGTAAGTGGTTGCCTGAAATTGGAGGTGGAGGTCGACTGACTACAAGGAGCTATGGGAGAACTTTATGGGATGATGGAGATACTTTTTATCTTAATTGGGGTCGTAATTACCTGGGTGTATATGTTCATCAAAAATGATCGAACCATACATTTAAAACAAGTGAATTTTATTGTATGTAACATATATTTCCAAAAAAAATGACTTTGAAAATGAGGTTTAATGAGTGTCTGGATGTAGAGGGTGAGGAGAAGCAGTCTCCAATCTTGGCAACTGATGTCGTTCACTGGAGTGGGAATGCAGAAGAAGAAAGTGGGAGAATAGAGAATGAGTACTCTTTTGGGATTGGCTTGAAGGGCCAGATATCCAAACAGATATGTTGATTACATAGGTGAATATTATCTGTCTGTTGTTCAAAAAGTAAGAAAGAGATGTCCATGTAAGAATCACATACATATTAGTGATATTGAATCTTGCCATCAAGGATGCATAGAAGACCAAGAGATTATTACCAAGTTCAAATTCTGGAGGGCAGTCAGCAAAAGATGTCATTTTTTATTTCAGAATCTCCAGTTTCTTCTATAGTAGGCACTTACCAATTGCTTGTCAAATAAATAAAAAAGAAACAGATGGAGTCAGATCCTAGGGCTATTTTACATGAGGAGAAATGGTTATTCTGAAAAAGGACAGTTAAAGTTGACTCTTCTAGTGCATTTTTTTTAAGAACTATTTCAACCATTCTTAACATTGGTTTATTCATTCATTCAGCAAGCAGTTGAGCTTATCCCATTGTCCAGTCATTGGAGATAATAGAGACATAAAACATAGATCTTGTCCTCAAGGAGCTTGCATTTTAACTCAGAAGACAGACATACAAGCACATGAATGTAAGTAAGTGTTTCAAGCACTGCAGCCATATGTCAGGTCATGTGGAGAGCATATAAAAGGGAGTGGTCATTTTTTGATGGGGCTTCAGATAAGCCTTCAGAGTAAAAATATAGTTGAAATGTAAACAGCACATTTCAGAAGCAGAGGGATGGTAAGGGAATTCTAAACAGCAAGGTCAGCCTACGCAAAGCCGTAAGACATGACATATTAAGGCACATTCAGGGACATGCAAAGAGATCTGGGTGAGAGCCTACTGAATACAGCTGAGAGATGTACGGTTGGGTGGAGTAAAGATGAAATCCGAAAAATAGGACAAGGACAGATGTCAGAGCATATATAGTTCTGTGGTAGGCAGATCACACTCAAATTGTAAAAGGTATTTATTCCTTCTCATTGTTATCATCTCCCTGCAAGGGGCTCCCAGCTGTTAGGGAAGGAACTAAGATAATAAATAGAACAAATATATTTGGGAAAATGTTACATTTCAAACCTCCAAGTCTTCTGGACACTTTAACACAATCTTGACTCATCCTTGTCAATTCCATTGCATTTTACGTAACTGACATGGAATAAAGTCGAGAGAAGCAGCTATTTCTTGGATTGTTGAGACATTTAAAAAGCTCTAAACAAAAGAGAAACTGTTTAATGATCAGGAAGGAAAACTCAAATAATGTTGCCAAAATAATTCAATAAGCAATCAGGTAAGTTTGTACCATTTATCGAAAGCTTCAGTGATGTTTTCCTCCACTCAGTGGTAACATTCTATGATTTTATGAAAGAGCCATGGTTAACTGGTTTACAATGACTATTCCTGCTTGCTTTAAAATTAAAAATAATCAAAGATATCTTCTTGTATTTTACAATTTATCTTTTATAAATCATAGTTTATAAAAGACCTTAGTGCAGAATATTTTATTTTTTCTATGTAAGGGAAATAAGATAGGTATTATTATGCCCATTTTGCAGATTAAAACAATCAAAGTTGACAGATTTTTTTTCAAAGTGACAGTTGAAATAAATCACCAACAATCACAAGTTGGTTAATGATAGACTTACTAAGGCTACAAGGTGCATCTCCTCGCAGTCTCCCAGGCTCTAGACTGTGCTTGCTCTTCATACTAAACAAATAGAAAGAAAAGATCCACATCCCAAACAGACCACTGCGCTGGAAAGACAGAATTGCGATGGGATAGACCTCCAGAGCCTTAGTCCGAGGGAGCCTCAAGGATGGCAAACATTACCTTCAAAAAGTCAAGTTCTAGGAGTAAACATTTTTTTGGAATTAGGGGTCAAGAAGATGAAAGGGCAGCCAGGTGGGTTTTGGGGGGTTAATTGTCTTTTATAATGTGGTCATGTGATGGCAGAAGAAAGCAAAAGTGTACTCAGAATTCATATTCTCCATCTGTAGTTGAGAAGGGTGTACAGGTCTGAAGTCCCTGTACTTGACTGAACTTGGCAGTGCTGTGGCTCATGATTGTCACGGTGGAATTAAAGCTGAGTGCTGGATACTTTGCATTTGTCACTCCAGACCCACACCTCCCACCCAACTTAAGTGTTTGGATGGAGAGCTTGACTCCCATGCAACACCCAGTGAGGTTCCCTGGCCTTCTGGCTTCTGACTGGGTACAGATGATAGGAGGCATTGATGGGAAATTGGAGAGAAGGAACAGTATGGGAAATTAGAATATTTATGTTCTTGTCCCAAGATGCCACTGCTTCTTCAACAAAAAGCCCTCCATACAGCTGACTCTTCCCCTGTCTTCAGGTAACTATTTACTCCTCTTGTCCTTTAGGCCTTTTTTGCCCTATTTATGGCTAAATGTTACAAGTCCCAGAATAATTTATTTTTCTTTGTTGGTTCCTTAAATCCTACTCATACCTTTATAAATAGCACCTGCATTGAACTGTCCACAAATCATCCTTTCTGACTCTGGGATCGGTTTCTTATTTTGACCAATAGTGATTACCTGTAAACTGGGAAGTTTCAGAGGGCATGAGAAGCCATCTCTGAGAATGCAACAGAATTCCTCCCTCAGCTATTTAAGTTGGTTAAATACATGACAACCCACCTTTAAAAAAAATAAGACAATTTTGTCTACACCAATGCTTTTTTTGAGCACATAGAATATCTCGTTGGATACAAACTTTCATTTAGTCATCCATACTCAATACTATTCAACTCTGTTTTACTTTAGTTAACAAAGGACATCTTATTGAAATGCTATCCACACAGTTTAAATTATCTTGCTCCTTCTCCCAAGTCCCTGCTTTCATTCACTCAGGGAAAATGGCATAGGAACACAATCTTCCCCATCCCATTTAAGTGCCAAGGTCTTCCTGGCTGTCCAAATATCAAAATGTTGTTCCCAGAAGGGAGAAATATAATTCCTTCAGCCATAAGATCCTTAGTACCCAGAAGTACCTCTTTTTGTTAAACATCAATCTTATCTGGTAAATATTAACATAAGCCCACAAAATAACTGTAGTCTAGTTCTACCATTATAAAGGGGCTCTTAAGCTAAAATACTCGCATGACTATTTTTGGAGAGACTCATTACTTACGGGTAACATAGTTTATCAGATGTATTATTCCTGGAAGCTGAAGTTTCCTTCCCATCCTTTCCTATAGCAAAATGATTAGTTCAGGACCCACATAGAGGTTCCCTTTATATCATTGTGTGTCTTTTTTTTCCTCAAAATATTACCCTATACTAGTTTGTGGTCTATCCTTTTTCATTTAGATAATTGAGAAGACAGGCTGTTTTCAGTTCTGCTGAAATTATAATTATAAAAAATATGTTTTCTGATTTAAGGTGAAAATGCCATTAACAAGGACTTCCGGGAAGATGGTGGTGTGAGCAGGGCGGTGGAAATCTCCTCCCAAAACTATATATATTTATGAAAATACAACAAATACAACTATTCCTAAAAGAGAGACCAGTACAACAGCCAGCTAGAGCTGCACCTGTAGGGTCTCAGCACTTCATGAAGCGGGTAGGATACCAGGCCATGACCCAGCAGGACCCGAGCGCTCCCTCACCCCAGTACACCGGCGGGAGGAAAGGATTCAGAGCGGGGAGGGAGTGGAGGCACAGACCTGCCAAATAACCAGCCCTGGTGATCTGCGCCTGGAACTCCAACACACATTGCACGGTGTATCCGAGGTTGGAGAGACAGAGGTGCAGGATCTGAGAGGGACGGCGCAGCCAGGTCCTCTCAGCCGGCTCCCCGGGACAAAAGAAAAGCACGCTCTTTCTTAAAAGTCTAAAAGAGACAAAGGCCCAACAGTGGAACAAAATCGTTCCAGTACACTCAGCCCAGCAGGCTGGGAGTCCTGGGAAATTTCAGACCCCTAGGTCAGCAGCTGAGCAAAGGAGTCATGCCGAGGCTTCCCACAGAGATCAGCAGCCTCCCATTAGTTCCCCCCCAACCAGTGCCACAAAAGGTCTAGCAGAACGGAACAGTGGAGCCCCAGCGCCACCAACAGCAACCTCACAGAATCTACTCCAGGCGGGCGTTTGTTTTTTTTTTCCTTCTTTTTTTTTTTGCCTTTTTTTTCCTTTTAAGGTCTTAAAGAGCCCAGCTGACACAAACGGCGCCTACCAGAGACCACTTCTATTGCCATGAAAAGACAGGAATATGGTACAAACAAAACTTAGCCAGACAACCCCAGACCAGACTACCCCAGAGAGGGAGCCTGATGGGATGGACATGCACAATCTTCCTGAAAAATAATTCAGAATAAAAGTCATAACCATACTGATGGATCTACACAGAAATATGGAAGAGCTAAGGGAGGAAGTGAGGGAAGTGAGGAAAGACAATGCAGAGATGAGACAAGCGATGGATCGACTTAGCAGCAGACTGGACGAGATGCAAGAGACTGTTAATGGAATAGAAATCAGAGAACAGGAATACAGAGAAACTGAGGCAGAGAGAGATAAAAGGATTTCTAGGAATGAAAGAATATTAAGAGAACTGTGTGACCAATCCAAACGGAACAATATTCGCATTATAGGAGTACAAGAGGAAGAAGAGAGAGAAAAAGGGATAGAAAGTGTCTTTGAAGAAATAATTGCTGAAAACGTTCCCAAGCTGGGGAAGTAAATAGTTTCTCAGACCATGGAAGCCCACAGACCTCCCAACACAAGGAACACAAGGAAGACAAAACCAAGACACATAATAATTAAAATGGCAAAGATCAAACATAAGGACAGAGTATTAAAGGCAGCTAGAGAGAGAAAAAAGATCACCTACAAAGGAAAACCCATCAGACTATCACAGGACTTCTCAACAGAAACCTTACAGGCCAGAAGAGAATGGCATGATATATTTAACATAATGAAACAGAAGGGCCTCAAACCAAGAATATTGTATCCAGCACAATTATCATTTAAATTTGAGGGAAATATTAAACAATTCCCAAAAAAGCGAAAGCTGAGGGAATTTGCCTCCCATAAACCACCTCTATAGGTTATTTTAAAGGGACTGCTCTAGATGGAAGCACTCTTAAGGCTAAAAAGATGTCACCAGAGAAAATAAAATCATAGCAAAGAAAGCAGACCATCCAAATACTAACTAAAGGCAAAGAATAAAACACTTAGTATATAAAGAATGGAGGAGGAAGAATAAGAAGGGAGAGAAATAAAGAAACATCAGACTGTGTTTACAATAACTTAACAAGAAAGTTAAGTTAGATTGTTAGATAGTAAAGAAGCAACCCTTGAACCTTTGGTAACCACGAATCTAAAGCCAGCAATGGCAATAAGTACATATCTATCAATAATCACCCTAAATGTAAATGGACTGAATGCACCAATCAAAAGACACAGAGTAATAGAATGGATAAAAAAGCAAGACCCATCTATATGCTGCTTCCAAGAGACTCACCTCAAACCCAAAGATATACACAGACTAAAGGTGAAGGGATTGAAAAAGATATTTCATGCAAACAACAAGGAGAAAAAAGCAGGTGTTGCAGTACTTGTATCAGACAAAATAGACTTCAAAACGAAGAAAGTAGCTAGACATAAAGAAGAATACTACATAATGATAAAGGGGTTAGTCCAACAAGAGGATATAACCATTTTAAATATATATGCACCCAACACAGGAGCACCAACATATGTGAAACAAATACTAACAGAATTAAAGGAGGAAATAGAAAGCAATGCATTAATTTTAGGGGACTACAACACACCACTCACTCCAAAGGACAGATCAACGAGACAGAAAATAAGACACAGATGCACTGAACAACACACTAGAACAGACATCTAACAGACATCTACAGAACTCTACACCCAAAAGCAACAAGATGGATCTAACAGACATCTACAGAACTCTACACCCAAAAGCAACAAGATACACATTCTTCTCAAGTGCCCATGGAATATTTTCCAGAATAGACCACATACTAGGCCACAAAAAGAACCTCAGTAAATTCAAAAATATTGAAATCCTACCAACCAACTTCTCAGATCAGAAAGGTATAAAACTAGAAATAAATTTTAGAAAGAAAACAAAAAGGCTCACAAACACATGGAGACTTAACAACATTCTCCTAATTAATCAATGGGTTAACGACCAAATTAAAACAGAGATGAAAGAATATATGGAAACTAATGACAACAATAACATAAAGCTACAACTTCTGTGGGACGCAGCAAAGGCAGTTCTAAGAGGAAAGTATATTGCAATCCAGGCCTATTTAAAGAAGGAAGAACAATCCCAAATGAATAGTCTAAAGACACAATCTGAAACTGGAAAAAGAAGAACAAATGAAGCCCAATTCAACAGAAGGAGGGACATAATAAAGATCAAAAAAGAAATAAATAAAATTGAGAAGAATAAAACAATAGAAAAAATCAATAAAAACAAGAGCTGGTTCCTTGAAAAAATAAACAAAATAGATAAACTCCTAGCCAGACTTATTAAGACAAAAAGAGAACCTACACACATAAACAGAATCAGAAATAAGAAAGGAAAAATTACGACGGACCCCACAGAAATACAAAGAATTATAAAAGAATACTATGAGAATCTATATGCTAACAAGCTGGAAAACCTAGGAGAAATGGACAACTTCTTAGAAAAATACAACCTTCCAAGACTGACCAAACAAACAGAAAAACTAAGACCAATCACCAGCAACGAAATTGAATCAGTAATCAAAAAACTACCCAAGAACAAAACCCCAGGGCCAGATGGATTCACCTCTGAATTCTACCAGATGTATAGAGAAGAAATAATACCCATTCTCCTTAAAGTTTTCCAAGAAATAGAAGAGGAGGGAATACTTCCAAACTCATTCTATGAAGCCAGCATCACTCTAATACCAAAACCGGGCAAAGACCTCACCAAAAAAGAAAATTACAGACCAATATCCCTGATGAACGTAGATGCAAAAATACTCAACAAAATATTAGCAAACCGAATTCAAAAATACATCAAGAGGATCATACACCATGATCAAGTGGGATTCATCCCAGGGATGCAAGGATGGTACAACATTCGAAAATCCATCAACATCATCCACCACATCAACAAAAAGAAGAACAAAAACCACATGATCATCTCCATAGATGCTGAAAAAGCATTAGACAAAATTCAACATCCATTCATGATAAAAACTCTCAACAAAATGGGTATAGAGGGCAAGTACCTCAACATCATAAAGGCCATATATGACAAACCCACAGCTAACATTTTACTTAACAGCAAGACGCTGAAAGCTTTTCATCTAAGATCGGGAACAAGACAGGATGCCCACTCTCTCCACTGTTATTCAACATAGTACTGGAGGTCCTAGCCACGGAAATCAGACAAAACAAAGAAATACAAGGCATCCAGATTGGTAAAGAAAAAGTCAAATTGTCAGTATTTGCAGATGACATGATACTGTACATAAAAAACCCTAAAGACTCCACTCCAAAACTATTAGAGCTAATATCTGAATTCAGCAAAGTTGCAGGATACAAAATTAACACACAGAAATCTGTTGCTTTCCTATACACTAATGATGAGCTAACAGAAAGAGAAATCAGAAAAACAATTCCATTCACAATTACATCAAAAATAATAAAATACGTAGGAATAAACCTAAAGAAGGAAGTGAAAGACCTATACCCTGGAAACTGCAAGACACTCCTAGGAGAAATTAAAGAGGACAATAACAAATGGAAATGCATCCCATGCTCTTGGCTAGGAAGAATAAATATTGTCAAAATGGCTGTACTACCTAAATCTATCTACACGTTCAATCCCTATCAAAATACCAATAGCTTTCTTCAATGAACTGGAACAAATAATTCTAAAATTCATATGGAACCACAAAAGACCCCGAATAGCCATAGCAATCCTGAGAAGGAGGAATAAAACAGGGGGAATTACGTTCCCTGGCTTCAAGCTCTACTACAAAGCCATAGTAATCAAGACAATTTGGTTATTGGCACAAAAACAGACCCACAGAGCAGTGGAACAGAATAGAAAATCCATACATTAAGCCAAACATATACAGTCAATTAATATATGATAAAGGAGCCTTGGATATTCAATGCGGAGATGACAGCCTCTTCAGCAGCTGGTATTGGAAAAACTGGACAGCTACATGTAAGAGAATGAAACTGGAGTACTGTCTAACCCCATACACAATAGTAAACTCAAAATGGATCAAAGACCTGAATGTAAGTCATGAAACCATAAAACTCTTAGAAAAAAACAAAGGCAAAAATCTCTTGGACATACACATGAGCAACTTCTTCATGAACATATCTCCCCCAGGCAAGGAAAACAAAAGCAAAAATGAACAAGTGGGACTATATCAAGCTGAAAAGCTTCTGTACAGCAAAGGACACCATCAGTAGAACAAAAAGACATCCTACAGTATGGGAGAATATATTCGTAAATGACATATCTGATAAGGGGTTGACATCCAAAATATATAAAGAACTCATGCACCTCAACAAACAAAAAGCAAATAATCCAATTAAGAAATGGGCAGAGGACATGAATAGACACTTCTCCAAAGAAGAAATTCAGATGGCCAACAGGCACATGAAAAGGTGCTCCACATCGCTAATCATCAGAGAAATGCAAATTAAAACCACAATGAGATATCACCTCACACCAGTGAGGATGACCAACATCCAAAACACAAACAACAACAAATGTTGGCGAGGATGTGGAGAAAAGAGAACCCTCCTACACTGCTGGTGGGAATGCAAATTAGTTCAACCATTGTGGAAAGCAGTATGGAGGTTCCTCAAAAAACTCAAAATAGAAATACCATTTGACCCAGAAATCCCACTCCTAGGAATCTACCCTAAGAATGCAGCAGCCCAGTTTAAAAAAGACATATGCACCCCTATGTTTATTGCAGCACTATTTACAATAGCCAAGAAATGGAAGCAACCTCAGTGTCCATCAGTAGATGAATGGATAAAGAAGAGTGGTACATATACACAATGGAATATTATTCAGCCATAAGAAGAAAACAAATCCTACCATTTGCAACAACATGGATGGAGCTAGAGGGTATTATGCTCAATGAAAGAAGCCAAGCAGAAAAAGACAAGTATCAAATGATTTCACTCATATGTGGAGCATAAGAGGAAAGAAAAAAACAGCAGCAGACTCACAGAATCCAGGAATGGACTAATAGTTACCAAAGGGAATGGGACTGGGGAGGATGGGCGGGGAGAGAAGGACAAGGGGGAAAAAGGGGCATTATGATTAGCAGATGTAATGTTGGGGGGGGCGCGGGAGGGCTGTACAACTCAGAGAAGACAAATAGTAATTCTGTAGCATCTCACTACACTGATGGACAGTGACTGTAGGGGTTGGGGGGGACCTGATTAAGTGGGTAGTTTAATAACCATAATATTGCATATTTAATTGTAGATTAATGATACCAAGATAAAGAAAAGAAAAAAAAAGAAAAAAGAACATGCCATTAACCTTATGGCAGCTTGTATAAGCACTTAGAAGGTACCAGGTAAGTAGTTTCTATCATGTCAGTTTTAAAAAGCACCTCAGTATGGTAGGTAGCATGTAGGATGGTGTGCTAATTACCCAGTAAGGTTGACATAAGGTTCACTCTCATTACAATATTTAGGCTTGGGAAGGGTGCTTTCTATTAGCTTTCTATTAGTATGTTAACTTTTCCTACCTATGGGATCATGTTTGCATGGAATCATATTGTGTTCTTCTTCTTTTCTTTTGCTCAAAGACTGTTAGCAGAAGCGGATGGCCAAATCAGTGAACAAAAGAGGGTTATCAAGAACAAGATCTGTCATGCGACAACACCCTTTTATTTGTAAACACCATACTTTACACATCATTATCAGTGATTTATGTGCTCACCAAGCATATATAGCTTTATTACTATAATATGAGCAAATTGCCTGTAATTCATGGTACTGGGAACACATATCTATAATTTGGGTCAAAATATGCCTACTCACTCTAATTTACAATAAACTCTTAATGTAGTTGCAGTCACAGTGGAAATTTCCGAGTTTTCATCTTTAGTGCTTATCCCTAGAAGGATAAAAGGGAAAATATCTAGAGAGTATATTTCAGCTTCAGATGAGACTGATACAACTAGAAGTTGAGACCCTGTGGGATATACTCACAACAGATTATCTTTGCATTTACCCAGTTATCAGGAGAGCACTGTACATTGAAGGAAAGGTGTGGAATTTGAAGTCAGGAAGACCTATGTGTAATCCTCTGCTCAGCTAAGTATTGTGTCCTGAAGGGCAAGATTTGGGCTGGCTTCTTCTCATTGTAGTCTTAATAATGCCAAATTTGCAAGAAATAACATGAAAACATGTAATTCAGTGCCTAGCAAAGTACCTATCATATTGTAGGTGTTTTTAAGTTCTGAGTTCCCCTTCTTTCTTGGGTTTTCGGGGAGTTTGGGGGAAAAAATAAAAAGTCATTTGCCAATTGTGGTAGATTAAAAATGGCTACACCTGCTTGCTCTCCTATCCTCCATCCATTTGAAATGTGATGCTGTGGGTCCTGTTATCAAGAAGCAGAATCTGTTTTCCCACCGCTTGATTCTGGGTTGACCATGTGACTTATTTGGGTACATAGATACTAGCAAATATGAATATGATCCAAGCTTAAAAAGCCCTTGCATGCCACGACTTGCTCTCTCGGTATTTTTGGAGCTGTGAGACCAGTATGGGAATGAGGGCAGTCATCCCTCCACGGACTCAACACTCGATGACCAGCCAGCTGGAAGAGTGGCACAGCCCTGTGAACCATCCAACAGACCAACTAGATTATGAACAAAGAAAACAATTGCTGCTTTAGCTACAAAGTTTTGTAATACACAGCAAAAATCTAACAGCTATACCAATGGAATTTCTTGTACTCAGAATTCTCATATGGTAACAGCGGTTTTCTCAATAATGCATGCTGCCTTTTTAATTTTTTTTATTTTTGAGTACTGTAAGTTTGGAAGAACCACAGTTATGGCAGTCCTTTTAGCTCTGGCTGATAATGGCATAGACATGGTGTATTCTCAGGATCTTACAACCGAAGGGAAGGATATTTCCTGGTGTGATGGAAAGAAACATAGTAGAGAAGTGGAGAGAGAAGTAATGTCCAAAAGGGATAACTTATGGAGGATCCAGGTCAACCATCCATAATGTCCAAGGAGTGTGCAATGCCACCAGTAACAGACATATGATCAGAGCAAAGGAGAAGTGCTAGCATATTAATTGTATAGCTACTGATTAAAACAAAGGAAGGAGAGCATCTCAGCAGACATATCCTTATAAACATAGTACCTGTTGAAGGGAACAGAAGTAAATGAATGATGTGGGGAACATAGTATCCTGTACTACCTGAGCTCTTAGGACCTTATTCTCTAGGAATTAAACCTTGAACCTGGCAATAATGCAGAAGATATGGAGAAATGCAAGAATGAGGCTGCAACTTTGAAAGTCTAGCTAGTGTTAGTTATAATATTTTTTCTATATATTTTCTGCCTATAAAATGTTGGACACAGGACTGTTGGGCAATGGGCAGGAGTACGAAATTAGTGCATTCAATTCTGAGAAGCTTATGTAGAGTTAAGCTGTGGGACCAAGGAGGAGGGCTGATGATAGTGAAGATTTTGTAATAGGAGAAATTAATATAAAAGGGATATAAAAGCTGTTTGTGTGTAGTAGATTATCACTCAAGGACATAGGACCTGGGCTGATTTATTAACAACCATGTCAACCTCCAACACATCCAATCTTTGGACTTTGGGAGAAAGTATCCTAATCATTTTCATTTCCTCTTTAAGCCTTGGACACCTAACCTTCAGTCTTCCAGCCTCAGTGCATAGAAGGAGTCAAACACTACCTGAATACAGTTGGATTAACTAGGCCAGCCCTCATTCATCTTATTAAACCAGAGAATATATTTTGTTTAAATGCATTGGTGGAACATCATACAGGCTTATGAAATTTAATTTTTATTTTTCATTTAAGCTTCCTTCTTTTACTGTTCAACATGATTTTGAAGTTTTTGAACAATGCAATGAGTTGAGCATAAAAGGAGGTACGTATTGGACAGAAAAAAGTAAATCAATTAGTAATTGAAGACATTATAGGTAAAATTTCCAGGAGGATTAATTGAGAAAATTATTAAACTATCACTAACAAAAGAGTATTTTGAGGTAACCATATATAATACAAGTTAAATTTCTAATTTTAAAATTAATAACCAGTTGTAAGATGTAATTAGAAGTTCATATTTAGAATAGTAATCAAAAATGAAATACCTAGAAATAACGAAATAAGGGATATGTAAGGCTTATAAAAGCCAGAGTTTTCCTGAAGGGCATAAATTAGGACCTGAACTGCTGACAAAATACTGCCTTCCTGAATGGGAAAACTAAAAATTGTAAAGATGTCAATTTCCCCCAAATCATCATATAAACATGGTGTCAACTCACATCAAAATCCTAATGTATTTTTTTTAAATCTTGACAACTTGATAACAACTTTTAACTGAAAGAATAAATACATGAACATAGGCAAGAAAATTGTGAATAAGAATAATGAGAGAGGACTTGTTCTGCCAGATATCAAAATTTACTGTAAATCGATCATAATTAAAGTAGCATGTTGCAGATAGAAGAATCAGCACATAGATCATTAGAAAATAATAGAAATTCCTGAGACATATCCATGTTTGTGTGGATTGTGTGTTTCATAAAGTTTGCATTTCTATCCAGAGAGGGAAAGATGGATTATTCAGCAATTGATTTGGCACTTGGAAATAAAATTAGGAGTAACCAAAATACACCTAGTAGATTAGATGTTTAGACTGGGGGAGAAAACCAACAACAAAAGCCCTTGGAGAATATTTTTATAATTTAGATGCAGGAGAGTCTTGTTAAAGCATTATAGGAACGTAAGAAATAATAAAAGAAAAAAATGGATAGATTTGGCGAAATAAAAATGTTTAATTTCTATTTTAAGACAAACAACAAACTAGGAAAACATTTGCAAAGAACATTCCAGAAGTCAATATGCGTGATATATAAAGAATCCCTACCAATCCATTTTAAATGACTGTCCTTTAAAAAAATGTGGCAAAGATCATGAGCTAGCACTCCTCAGAGAAGAGACTATAAACATGAAATATCCTCTTGTTGGCAAAGAAATGCAAAGTTTGAAAAACCATATAAGATTTTCTGTCATATTAGCAAACCCTTTTTAAAAGTTTAAGTATGTCAAAAAAAATCAGATACATGCCTTAATCTGTATATCTAATATTATATAGCCTTTCTTGGCTATAATTTCTCAAAAGCTGCTTGCTTTTGTAAACACACCGACCAGTCAAAAAATGAATTAACTTAATGTATGTGCATAAAGTAATGTAACCATGGCAAAAGTCTGATTTGGACTTAGAAACATACAGATTATTTTGAAGTTTATAAATTTCAGTGAGCTAGTCCTCGAACTGTTTGCAAGGAGATGAGAACTGAAATTGAGAGAAATACTTTAGAAATATTTATGGCAATTTGGCAAAGTAGTTTTATGTCTATTGAGTCTAGTAATCAAAAATTGTAGTTGGTATATATATTTTTTCATTTATTTTCAGTAATTCGTTTTCATGATATTTTATTAAGTGTATCAATATCCTCTCTTCCCATTTGCTCTTCCTTCTTTTCTTTGCCTTTACATCCTCTCTTCACATCTTCTCTTCTCTGACCTTGATGTCGCATTCTCCCCTTTACTTCCCTTCCCTGAATGCGGGAACCAGTGTGATAGAGGAATACTTGGAGAGGTGAAGGAGAACAGGGCTTTGCAGAGGCAAGGAAAAGATATGTAGTGGGGGAGGGCATGCTAGAGGAGTAGCCAGCATGGCTGAGAGACTGGTTCCATTAAGCAAGTAAGTATAATGATTAAGCAAATCAGTAAATACATTAAAGATAATGAAGACAAGTTTCTCCTTGTCAGAGAAGACATTTGTAGCTGGAAAAGAAGAAAGGCTAGAATAAACTCTGTTATGAAGAATTGAAGTTGGAGGTGTAAATGTGGACTCATATTTTTAAAAAATAAGTATATACACAGATAAAGAAATAGTAGTATATATACACAGAGAGCTATTGCATACGTATGTACATATGTTTACCTATATGTGTGGGGCTACATATAAAATATTTCCTACCTCTGTCCACTGAGTGGGTCTGTTACAGATAGCAATGAGCTACCCAGCTGTCTTTTCAATGTGGAAAATGATGATGTGAAAATATCTTCTGAGCTGAAAGAGATTCTCACACTGACTGGCTGAGAACAGGCTACCACATCAGGACCTCTGAAGCCTTGTGGATACTCATTCACTTTTGCTTGGGTGATTCATCAGATTAGGAAATTTGAGGAAGGTAAGGGTAAAGAAGTTTGCCAAGAAGGGTCTTTGGAAAGTCACAGAACTAAGGAACCACTAGTCCTTCAGTACCGAGGCAGAAGCATGAAGGAGATAATGACAAAACTCAGCAACCCAGAATTCAAATACTATGCATGAGTTTATTAAAATAAAGATAGTATTCATGAGAAGGCTGAGGTGTGTTCCTTCATTTAATGTCTATCTAATCCTCTTAGACTCTCTGTCTGGCTTCTAGTCCTATTTCTGCTTGCTCTGTATTGAATGGATCAACCTTGTTTCCACATGGCCACAGAAGAGGCACGGGATGTGTAAGATAGACTTGTGGAACCAATTTCACAGCAGAAGAAAATTATCAGGTAGCACTAGGTTAGATTGCTTCAAAACAGATGAGACAAAAAGTGGCAGTCACAGAGTGAGAGAGAGAGCTTCAGAAAACTTGCTTCTATGAGAAGAGTTGAGAATCTCTGAAGACATTTGAAGACATACCTCTTATTCAGAGTTTGAGATTAGGCTCTGTTTCTGGGACAAGTCTTCTGAAAGTATTCAAGAATTTTACTTTTTCAGGGCTTGCTCACCTCTAAACGTTAGAGAACTCTGATATATCCAAGAGCTTTCTCTGCTGGGCAGGTTCTGTCTTTACCTGTGAGCCCTGCTGGTTGGGATATCTGGATGAAAAATAACAATGTTCTGTCCCCTGAAATACTTTTTCCTCTCTTGGTCTCTCAATTCCAGAAAAGGAGAAAGAGCCCTAGTCAGAACACAGATCACCATTTGACAATTATTAGATGACAAAAAAAGATTCTTTCTAATAAAGGGTAACAGATAATTCCACTCTAATATATGCTAATTTGGCATAAGGATTATTTTGAGCTGAAGGCAATTGGAAAAAAGACACAATAAAAACTCTCTACCCTCCTCTGATTTGCCTAAAAGCAGGACACAAATTAACAGTATGTCCTTCCCTTTCTCCCAAGGACAAAAATTAACCCCCCACAGATGAATTTAGACCCTTATCAATGGAGAAAGCACTGACTTAAATCTGCATAACAAACCTTACTCTTGTTTACAATGTTTTACCAGGTAACCTCCCCACTACTGGTTTCCCCATACCTGTCTTCCTTTTTTAGTTAGTTGAAGATAATATGTAAGCTGGAGCTCTTAACCATCTCTGAAAGTTAATCATTTTTCCCTGGTTATCTCTTCTGTATACATGAGGTATACATGTTAATAAACTTCTATTTGATTTTATCTTGTTAATCATTTATTACAGGGGTCTCAGCCAGGAACTCAGAAGGGTAGAAGGAAAATTATTTCTCCTACACACACTAATGAATTAGGGGTGTGTGCGTGTGTGTATGTGTGTATGTTTAAGTTGGATTTTAAGAAGCATGTTATATTAAGAAAAAGTATTTGCAAATTTTTTGTTCATGGGGAATTTTAAAACTTCAATATGTAATATGGTATCTTCACAACATAGGTAAGTCTGACACATATTTTGTTTGATAGAATACTAGAATCTCTTTTTGTATATAGCTTATTTTTCTTGAAAAGCTCTTCAGCCAAAGCTACTGTATTAACATTTGCATAATAATTATTGTAAAGCATGAATTTGGAATGATCTAGGCTATACATTAAAGATTGTTTCCAAGTTTAGCACATAGTTTCAAGGTACAAATTCAAGAGAGGTTTCTAGGAATCCTTGAAGTTTGTCCAATACACTTATATATAATGGTCACTAATGCCCTGCAGGCCCTTTTCTAAGCACTTTATAAACACAAACTCAGTAAATCCTCATTACAACCCTGTGAGATGGATGCTATTATTGTTCTGTTTAAAGCTTCACAATGGTTGATGCAATCTGTTTTTCTAAATTTTTTTTCTTAAGAGCTTATTTAAAATTTAATGAGTAAAGGCAGTGGATTGAGAAGAGGGTCATGAGAGAGAAACATACCCATTTGCTCATATGGCTTTACCTCAAATTCTGGATAGAAGCTTAGCTTGATAAATTAGCTGCTTCCCAGACTTGATCACCAAAGTTTCTGTAATTTCTTTGCATCTTATTATTTTTATTTTTCTATAGACCCACAACAGATTTGCCTGTATTTTGAATTCAGGCATTCTGGCTACAGTCTTCTGAATAAATTATCAATCAAACCAAAAAAAAATTATGAAACAAATGTCCATTTTGAATCATCACAGAACAATTAGTTCTCCATGAGATAAGGAAATTTAAAAAATATTGATGTAAATTGTAAACGATGTCACCCATGTCCATAATTCTTTTACAACAGACTGATATGAAGAGAAAACAACATGAAATATCTATGCTCAACAGCTTGATAGCTAATTTCATCATTTTTATGAAAAAGAGTGGATGAAAACAGAAACATTTACTCATGTAGAATAGCCCTAGAATCTTGACAGGTGGTTGAAGAAGAAAATTATCTTATTTACAATCAATCAGGAGCTCAAAGATTATGGAGAGATTTACAAAACACCTTAAAAAACAGGCACTTGAAGATAAGCTTAATAAATAGAATTGGAAATCTCCCTAATGTAATTGGAGTAACCTGAAGTTGGCAGATGAGTTACCTTGGTATGTTAAAGAATTCTTAGTAGAACTTCCTCTTTTTACATAGAAGAGATCTTCCTATTGAAGATCAGAAGATCTGAAAAGCACAATTATATTATCATACAGGATAGGTATCAAGTTATGTAACTTAAGAAAAGAAGAGCTGGAAATAAGAGATAGATAAGACAAGGTGAAATAGTTAATACGTTCACCATCAAATATATTAATTCTATCCACTTTATTCATGAGTTTTTCATCTGAATATATGTGTGTGTGTGTGTGTGTGTGTGTATATATACAATATACATATATATGTATATTGTATATATATATATACACACATATAAAATTGTGTGTGTGTGTGTTTTACAAAAATGTAGTGAATTGGCCTGGGAATCAGAAAAAGCCTGTTATAGATCTGGCTCTGCTTAACTTCCACAATAAGCATGACCTTTCATAAGCACTTAACTTCACCTAGGCCTGTTTTCCTTTTTACTAAAACAACTACCAAAATATCTATATCTAATGAATTCTACTATAAACATGGAAAAGGAAGCAATACTCCTAGATTATTTAAAACACTGTCTTTAACTGAACTACTCACAGAATACAAAACTTGCCTTCTGTGGTGGACTGAGTATTTGTGTCCCCTGGACTCCCACCAAATTCATATGTTAAAATCTTAACTCCCAGTGTGATGGTATTTGGAGGTGAGACCTTTGGGAGATGATTAGGTCATGAGGGTGGGGCCTTAGAAATGGGATTAGTGCCCTCAAAAAAGGGACCCCAGAGAGCTCTTTGTTCTTTCCCACCTTGTGAGGATACAGCAAGAAGGCAAGTCTATGAACCAGGACACAGCTTTCATCAGACACCAAATCTTCCAGAGTCTTGACCTTGGACTTCCTGACTTCAGATGGGCGGAATAAGTGCTTGTTGTTTGAGCCATTCCATCTATAGTCGTTTGTCTAAGACATTCTCTAAATGCACCCATGGATTAGAGTTTCTTCCTTACATATTTATTTCAGATTAGCAAGCTTTTGTCACATATCAATTTGCTCAGATTTGAATTTATTTGCTTTATTTTGAGATCTGTGGACCTCACATGGACACTCCCAACAACATCAATTTAAAAGAAACGAATCTGGAAGTAACCAAGAGGAAGCTCATTTCTTTCTAGTGTGGAAACAAAAGGGATCTGAGCTCTGAATGTGCTTGTATTTTCGGGTGATCTCTGACAGAAAAAGAGAGAGCCAAAAACAAATATCAAACCTCACAGATCATTGGGGTCATTTTAGACAAAACCACCTCAAATGCCACCTCCTCTCATTGATCCTGGAGATGTTCTGTGCCTCGTGAAAGAGAGAGAAAAGCTGCATCAAATGGGGGCTCTTCCCTACAGCATCTTGAAATTCCTTTCACCCTTTGATGTATTAAAATATTTAATCAAAATCAAATGCTGCTGCTCCTATTTATACACGTGCTTTATTATCCTGTACATTATACCACAACCTGCCTCGTTCTTAATGTGACCTAAAGAGCTAGTTGGCATTTATTACACATGCGAGGCAGTAAGCTTCTGGCTGAGCAATTAATCACTGACACTAAGGAATTTCTTCTCTTCAGGTGGGGAACCCATCCAAAAACTAAGAAAAATAATCAGGCTAATTAATTCCTATCTGCAAAGAGCAATTAGACAAATGACCTCAAAAAAAGACTTGTCACCCCTAGTGAGAGAGTCACTTTCTAAATAGAAGGTGTCTGAGCATCTTTTCACTGGGCAAGTGATACTGTGAAATGGAAATGACAGAAACGAAACAGAGGGAAGGGATAAGGGAGCAGGTTAATTAGAATGAAGGCCGTTGAGAAAGAGACAAGAGAAATGGAGAGAGATTGAGAGATTTGGCATGATCTTGTCACCCCGCTATCCCTTCTCTGTATACAGGTAGGTAATAAAACAGAGGACATTTTTGTATTCCCAAACACAGTGGAATTTATGAGGCCAGACTGCAATATGCTTTATTCTCTGAGACACCTTGGTTTCCGCCTGTGGGCTGCATTCCCTCTGCTCAGCTCTCTAACACATACTACTGTTCATGGCAGGTACAAAATGCTGTTAGAGCCAGGCACGTCTGTTTTTTTGTTTTTTCCTTTCTAATCTCCTTTTTGATTTTGGTTCTTTGGTCATTTCTATGCCTGACCCCAGAACCAGATCATGAAACAGTTCAGACTTAAAAACTGACTACCACAGCTCACATTTTTCATGTCCAATAGGTAACTTTCATGTGGTTTTTAGGAATCCAGTTTGGGCTGTGTTTTTTCTTTCTTTTTTTTTCCCCCTTCAAGAAAAATGGGGAGACATACCACTCAATGATGAGTTATTCCTTCCTTTTCTTTCTCTTCCCTTTCTTCCTCTTCATTTTCTCCTCTGCCTCCCCACTCGCTCTTTTTTTTTTTCCTTTAGGCAAATTAATAAACCACAACCAAGCTTTAGGGAGAATCCTATAATTATCACCCACTACCAGTGATCCTGGAATATAAGCCCACTGAAGATCTCCAACCTTGTGGGGTCCAGCCAATTAAGAGGCTAGTTAATGTAGAGAAGTAGCTCTGAAGGAAACCAGGTTCACCATAAATATACCCCCAATGATCAGCTCATCGGTATCTTGGTTCTCTTGTTTATAGTGTGGAAACATCAACACTTTGTCTCTAAGAAACTATCTCTGTAGGACTACACTTTTTAAATCTTTCTGTAAAGTCATAATAATTTGTTACAGAAATTAAGTGGATGTAAAAATCAGGCTAATCTGGGACTAGGTTGGGCACCATTTATATCATATGGAAATATTACCACTCTATACTGCTACCAAGATGCCTTTAAAAAAAACCTCCACCTCTGGCTTCATCTCTACCCTAAATTCCTTTACCCAAGGACAATTTTTTTCTTTATTATATATCTAATAAATGTTATTTTTAGGGAAGTTTTAGATTTACAGAAAAAATTGCCAAGATAATATATAGAGCTTCCATTAATCTCACATGTAGTTTTTCCATTTATTAACATTTTATGTTACTGTAGTACATTTGTTACAATTAATGACCCAATATTGACACATTATCATTAACTAAAGGCTATTCTTCATTCATATCTTCTTAGTTTTCATCTAATGCTCTTTTTCTGTTCCAGGATGCCATTCAAGACACCACATTACATTTAGTTGTCATATATATCTCCTTAGGCTCCTCTTGGCTATGACTTTTCTCAGACTTTCCTAGTTTTTGATGATCTAGACAATTTGAAGACTACAGATCAGTTGTTTCATGGGATATTCCTTCACTGGATTTGTCTGATATTTTCCTCTTTATTATACTCGGGTTATGGTTTTGGAGAGGAAGGACACAAAGATAAAGCGGCCATCTCATCAAAGAACATCAAGGGCATGTACTGTCAACATGACATCACTGTTGATGTTGACCTTGATCACTGGGCGGAGGTAGTGTTTGTCGGGTTTCCTTACTATAACGTTATTCTCTCCCACTTCCTGTATTTCCATACTGTACTCTTTGGAAGGAAGCCACTCTGTGCAGCTCATTCTTAAAGCATGAGGATTTATACTCCTGGTCTTGAAGGTGGAGCATCTACATAAATTATAACTTTTCTGCATGGGAGAAATTTTTCCTTTGGTCCCACTAATTTAATCAGTTTTTACTTCTATCCACATGGACTCATGGATGTCAGAGAGAAAAAAAAATTGCTAAGTAAAAGATGATTTGAACAGCAGCACAACTAAGAATCTTCCACCAAATATATATAAAAAACTATATCCGGTAATTGTAGAATAAGCCACCATTTCAAGGTTATTTCATTATAGATCATATTTGTAGCTCATTTATTTTCACTGTTGTATAGTATTCCATTGTATGATTATAACAACTGATCTATTTCTTTGTTGATAGACATTTGTATTATTTTCCATTTATTATACTCATGGTCTGGGCTATGTACCTCAGGGAGCAATTGAAGATACGTTCTCAAATTTATCAGCATATACTTGTTCATAATATGTTTAAATATCACAACAAAAGAATGTGGTCTTTCTGATAACAACCTTTTGTAATTCATTGAGACTTGATATATATATGATTCCATTGATATGAAATTCAAAAATACCTAACATGAACATTATGGTATTTTGGGATATATATACAATGGTAAATGGCAAGAGAATGGTAAAATTCAAAATTCAGAATAGTGCTTACCTCTTAAGAAATTGAAAAAGGGTGCAGTTGTACAGACACATAAGGAGTTCCAAGGGTAATGGTAGGGATCTCATGTTCTTTCTTGTACTGAGTTGTGCTTATTATTCCTTTTATTGTGCACCTATTTTTTTAATAAAGATATTTTCAGACAACTCAGAGAAGACAAGTAGTGATTCTATAGCATCTCACTATGCTGATGAACAGTGACTGTAATGGGGTAGGTGGGGGGTACCTAATGAAGTGGGGAGTTTAGTAACCATAATGTTGCACATGTAATTGTAGATTAATGATACCAAAAAAAAAAATATATATATATATATATATATACCAAGAGGGAGGAATGTATATAGGCAATGAGGCCAGCATCAAGGAAAGACAGGACAGCCTCTCGGGGTCAGTGTGGTCTTCAATCTGCTCAGCTTCCCCTGTCTCCTGAGTAACTCCACTGTCACCTTCAGGATCCTGTCTCACCCTCTCACAAAAGGAAGTTCTGAGATCTGGGACACTCTGGATATGAGGCCATACGTCTACCCTTGTGGATGGGGCTGTCGTGAGTCGGTGGGGCAAAGTGCCTGTTGGTGGATCTGTACTTTGGGTCAGTGCCCCTGCCTGGCTATGTGAGATGTCACATGGCACCTTCCCTCTCTATATATGAACCTCCGCTTCAAGGCTGCCTCCTCCAGGAAGCCTTCCCTGACCACCCTGTCTCAAAGAACACCCCTTCTTGTCCTCCTCCCTGCCTTATTTCTTAGCATAGCAACCTGACAGGTCATATGGTATTTGCTTACTGCCTGTCAGCCCCACTAGACTGTAAACTCCACGAGGGCAGGGATCTTTGTTCAGTCCCCTGCTGATCCCCAGAGCCTAGAACAGTGCCTGACACATAATAAATATTAATAAATATTGAAAATATTTATATTTTTACAATATTTAGTAAAAATGAATTGTCATAATTAGTTCCACAGTCTAGGCGCCATGGATTGATCACATTAAATAAAAGTGGATCTTGTCTAACTAGTCCATGATTTAATTTTTACCAAATTACATGATTAATTGCCTTGTATAATTTAAAAGTAATGGAATCCCCACCAGACTTTTTATTTTAGAAAATGTTAAACATAGGGAAAAGTTGAAAGAAAAATACAGCAAACGTGTTTAACTGCTACATGAGTAATGTATTGATATTGTCCCTCTCATATCACTTTGGATTTTTATTATAACACCTTAAGTTTAAGGTATTATAATCCATTACAGTCTCACATTTGGCCAGTAGCAGCCACTCCAGGCTGGATTTGTGTTCTTTTAGCCTGAGCCCATTAGCATTTGAACACTTAACTTGTTTACTGGCATAACATGATATCCTGGGCTAATTGTGGTTTCTCTGCTCCAGGGAACTATCAGCTTTTGGCTATCAACTTTCCATTGACAGCAAGCACATCCCTTTGCTGGTATTAGCAATGTCTACGAGTTTCTTGTTATTTTTGGAAATAGTCTTGTGATCTGGTGGATGCAAATCAAGCTCCAATGTATCTACCACAAATGGCCTTTTCTAGAGAAATTTGTTTACAAATAAAATTTGTATGTGTTTTAACTAACTGAATTCAAAATTGTTTAAGCTTCTTGAATCTGTGAACTGCCTTCCTCTCTTCTTCCTCCTACTAAGTCTGGCAAATATAGATGTCCAATTAATATTTTCCAAATTGCATTAAATACCAGGCAGCTGTGTGTGTGTGTGTGTGTGTGTGTGTGTGTGTGTGTGTGTGTGTGTGTGTGCGTGTGTGTGCATGCACATGAGCAGAAGTGAAGTAACCCAGAATGAAGATAGGCAGTGGTCTGTAAGTTAACACAAACTACATTTCATCTTTATCTCTCCACTTAAAAGCTGATTGGCTTCTGTTTTTCAAGGTTATCACCCTCATCTGAGAACTCAGGAGGCTTGAAATGCTCCTCACAAATGCAGTTGTTGACTTTCAAGCAAGAATCTTCTCTCTAGCTCCCGCTCCGGTTACCCACCCCTTCCAGAAAGTAGTGGGGTTTTGAGAGACTTACGCTTCAGTGGCTGAAATGATTGAAGCTGACTGGAACACTTTAGGAAAGCCTCACAGCCACACGCTTGGCCTAACTTGTGTAAACACTGTCCTTATGACAGCATTCTCCTACCCCATCTGCAGCTGCAAGGGAATCCATTATTTTTCCAGTCCCAGGGGAAGCAAAAGGTCTGGGGCATCATTACTCCTAGGCAAATGTAACCGACTCTACCGCATACCCTAATTTGCTTGCCATAATTATAGGTCTCTCACCCACTTTGTTATTTCCACCGCCCCCCCTTTTTTTGTTCTTATCAATAATAAATGTGGCCCGTGATTCATACTGCTGTAATATTCAGATATTATGAAAATGCTAATAATAATAAGGTAGAGTCAGCAACACCCTGGCTTTATCAGCTGGTCAGATACTCTGTTAGGCAGCCAGTGAGGAGTTGAAGCAAATTGGTTATGTTAATGTCCTGCAGTACTTGGAAAAGATGGGATGTTGGCAATTAATTTTTTTCCAAGCTGCAGGCCGACAGGCAAATTTATATTCCTCCCTCTCCATGGGATCAAGCTAAGAGAAGGTGGGGCAGAAAAGTAGCTTTCCAGGATCTAACTGAACGGTGCTAAATAAAGCCTGGAGAGGAGAGGGGCGAGGAGCAAAAAGGTACCCAGCAATGGGCGAGGGAGGCGCTTCCCCATTCATTCCCCTGACAAGGCTTTTGCAACTTAAACCTGTTTTATTAATTATGTTTGACATTTCCTTAATTAGTTTCATTTACATCCCATCAGCCCCTACCAGACGATTGCTCCATATATCATTTTCCTAGAGGAGCGTGATGCCTGCAGAATTATAACAACAACAGACGATTTTATGTAACTTACAGGAAATGAGTGCACAGTCCTTACCATCTTAAGTGGTTTTTATAAAAAGGGGTAATTTGCCACATAGGTTTCTTTTTTCTTCTGAATTTCTAAGATACCTGATCTATTCATAAAGTTAAAAGATATCCAAATTCTACATTGATCTACCCAAGTTTATTGCCCAGCTGTGGGATTTACCAGATCTTAAAAATTACTCCTAAGCAAAAATAAAAGAAAGGAAGGAAAAAATAGACACCTGAATAAATGGAGTCAGTAATATATCAGGAATGGCTTCGTGCTTACAGCCTGACATTCCGTCTCTCTCAAGCCAGTGTACCCACTTGCTCTTTGCCTAAGAAATCAGTCAGTACTCAGATGGGAGCCCCAGGCTTACTAGGTCCTTACGTATGAGGCTAAACAAAATTAAGTTGAGTGAATAAATGAATTAATAAATAAATGAGTTAGGGGTCTCAGGTCCTGATTTTATCTGCCCATGATTCACTTTTGTGACAGTGTTATGTGACCCTCTGGCTTTTTTATGAGTGTATCAAATGACATAAATAAATGACAGTCTTTTGTAAGCATGAAGCAGTGTACTCATGTAACGTGGTGGTGGTGTTCAGGTGTACACCTGTTATAGAGGTGCCTTGAGGGGGTCCTGATGCCTGTGACTGTGGTTTTATGCTTTAAAAGTCTGACTTCTAGCCCACAGATTTTTTGCAGAGAGCCCTGAGCCTTTACTCAGATTCCAAACATGAGGTCCTATTACCAAGTTGTCCTGCCCATGAGAAATGGAACCTTCCCTCTGTCTATTGACTTGACTGAGTTCCTTGGGTTCAACTCTGGCAATAATGCACCTTCTTTATCCTCATTCTCATTGCTACCTTCTTGGAGCTTGACTACATGAAACCAACCCTCCTCTCTCTTTGTCCCACTTCCTGGAATATGATGACCTATTACTCCTCAGGTTCTAAAGTAATCTTTGCATAAAATATATATTCAGAATCAACATGAGATGAATGACCTTTGCCAGACTATATTTTGCCAAAGAACTCATGACAATAAGACTTGATTATTGTCACTACCAGTTAACTAAAACCAGCTTAAACAATGTCTTCCTTATCACTGTTACTAATCCAGTTCACATTGTTTTCATTCCCAAAAGCTATTATTACTTTTGATTGAAATCATACTCTGGGATTATGAACATTACTGGCTTTATAATGTTTTATAGAGCAATAGCCACTCAAGGTGAGTGAATGAGGTGCCTTTTAGCATGCATGTTTTAGGCTGAGCTTCAGAGACATGAGTTGGCATTGCTTGCAAGGAATGACCACGGCATGGACTTCAGTTAATTGGTAACTTCTATTAAGGTTAATCAGAAAACTTTAATGAGCATTGAAGGACCATCATTATCACATAATCCATTATTGAATGTATTAGAGATTACATCTAATGAATCTCCACTTTCACAAACCACCATCTCTCTGGATCTAACCTTTATTCACTCTTTTCTACCCTAGAGAAATTGATGATTCTTAAGCGTCCTACTTTCTTTCAAATTTCTATCATTAATCACATCAACATTTCTCTTTTTACTGAAGAAAAAGAAGAAAGGAAAATTGCTAATCTTCCCTATTAGCTCTCTAGTTTCCACTTTATTTTCCTTTTGTTTTCACTGGTTGAATTTTTAAGTAAGTCATCCACATCTCTGTGCCCTGTTCCTTTCTCTGACTGCACTGCAAGCTCCCTACGATGTTCTTCAGCTCCCATCATTGATGTAGGATTCCCAAAAGTCACAACTTCCACCCTAAATAACACCTACCATCCCTGTTCTTAACCCTGGGTTTTTTTGTGGTGCTCATACAAAACCGTCCCTTTCTTTCTGAAACAATGTTTCCCTTTTTTCCTTTGTCCCAGTCTATTAGAAAAAGACATCAAGGAACTACTCTGCACAATAAATATGTATGTGGATTCACCAAAAGTAAGGTAGAATTCTGTTCCTCTAAGAGTTTGAGTCAGGAGAGGAAAATGGAAGTGTGAACATGGATGTTAACACGCAGAGACAGAAGTGCTCCAAGGAACACACCGCCTCTACACCAGCCAGTCTTTCAAAAGCCCCTATTCCTGTTGTAAATGTGATTCTCTAACTCATCCAGTCACTAGTCTTGCTTTTTCTTTGCCTTTTCTTTCTTTCCAGTTACTCCTTTATCTAATAAATTCCTAATTCCATGTTATTTGTTTTTAAAATGGCCTTAAATTTGCCTTTATTTCATGCTCTCTTTGTCTAGTGATTTCATCTCAGGACAACTAAAATGACATCTTAAATGTCTCCTGAATTCCAGGGGCTCCTGCCTACAGTCTCTGATTTCTGCAGAAGCCAGACTTCATCCTGAAGGAGCTCTGTTAAGTCTGTGTCACTCTACCCAAAATCTCAAGTGACTGACTGTCACTGACTGAAACTTCAAACCTCTTAATTTTAAGATTCACAGCCCTTCTCAGTATGACTCCAGTTTCCCATTCTCCTTCCCAGCCATCCACTGTAAACCATGCTAGCCATTGCTCTGGATCCACGTCTTGGATTCTCTCAGCTCTCACTCTAACTGGCACCACTCCCTCCAGGCGATGTTCTCCCCAGAAGCTCGACCATCAGCCCAGACCCTGTGCCTAGAGCTCAGCTCAGTGTCCATCGGGTAAGCTCTTACTGGCTCACTCAGGGGCTTCTCCTCACCCGAATTCTCTTCCCTCTCTCCACTTTTTACTTCTGTTCCTGTCCTGAATTTGGACAACTCTTGTGCTGTTTTATCTGAACTAATGTTTTTTTTCATCTCATTTATCATTTAACTTGTTAGCTATTTATTTCTTATTTCTTCAATAAGATTGGAAGTCCTTGTGTTTACATATATTTGTTTTCCTCTAAGCACATAACATGGTGTACATTAAATACCAAAAAAGGGCAAAACAGCACATATGCTGATTTGTGCTAATGCAAATTGACTGGAGTATTGGCACATAATTATGTTCAAGAAATACATGATGACTGAAAATTAATACCTTCAGAAAAAAGTTAAAAATCACTGGACTCTGTAATAAGATCTACACTGTCATGAAGAATCATTTATACACCAATCAGGACACTGTTATTTCAAGTGTGATTTACCTCATTTTGCTTAAGTAGACACTTAAATGTGAAATAATAATTATGTTCATATAATCACCATTTAGAAGATAATAATTAACATCAATAGTGTGTTTTTCTTGGTTCCAAACAACACACTAGATACTATACATGCATTATTTCAAGTATACACAATACAAAGTGAGAGTTATAATCTAGAGAAAACAGACTTAGAAGGAAAAAAACTTTGACGAGTTTAGGAAAGCTACCTTAAGTACTCAAGCTGAGATTTGAATTTGCAAGAGCTTGACTGTAAAATGATTTCTTTCTGATATGCTGTAGGTTATTCATCATATTAGAAATCTACACCAATCATCTTAACCTGATAATGCTCAGGCTGGTGCAGACTGAGAACAAGAATAAGCACTGCTTATGATTTTGACTTATCTGAAGAATAATGATAGCTAATAATCCTTGAATATTTAGTACATGCCAGGTCCTGTTCTAGGAGCTTTACGTGTGGTAGCACTAAATGCTTCAATCACATCTGCAGCTGAGATGTACATTATGATTCCTGCTTCATACAATCAGAAATCAAACCACAGGGAGTTTGGTTACCGGCCATGCTCCCACAACAAGAAATCGCAGAACTGGGATCTAACTTGTGCAGGATGACTCCAAGGCTTCTACAACGATGTCAGTTCACAAAATGTATTTCTACAGTGGCAAAAAGGAAAATAACTCTGAAGCCTCTGTAGGTGGGTCCTTACAGAAGACTTACACTAAATCAGCCCTTACATCATTTCTTTCACCAGCACCTCAATTCTCAAATTATGGAGGAAAACACAAAACAGAGGAAGAAAAGAAATGACCTTCCTTATTCCTGAAACACGAGCTCTTGAACTGGTCCTTGTCCACCATGCCCTGACACTTGGCAGTATATATATATTTCCCATTTTCATCTTCAGCCAGGCACTCTATTTGTTCCAAGTATCAGACTGTAAAGGTCATTTTCTGTTCTACTGCTTCTCTTTCAATAATTCTATTTTACATTTTTATGGAGCTTTAGAGAGAGTACTTTTGAAAAATCTTCTTGCACCCAGGGAGGTAGGACAAAGGCCAATTAGGAGACCATACGGGATATGAAAAATACAACTGAGGGCATGATACCCAGGGCCATTAAGGCCTCTTCATTGGGCTCATGGCAATAGATTTAAATAGGCTGTTTCTAAACTAGATAATTATATATGGCCTTTTTACATTCCTCCTGAATTCTTAGAGATGTAAATTCATCACACAGAGTCTCAAGTTATCACTTACTGTCTATTCTATACTTGAAAGTGGTTTTGTTTTGGTATGTGAGTGAAGCGAGGTCTGATATCTGTCTCCTGATGCTTCAGAATCTGGCTGAAAATAACAGTGAGTATGAATTCAGCAACCACCTGCATGAATACATCCACCTAGAATTGCCACTAAAACTGCTTTCCTACAAGCTGTTTCAGTAGCTGATGATCATTTTAGTCTGGATCAGTAGGAATCATATCACTCTATTCTGTCTCACTGCATTATGTAATAAATTCTTGGGTCTTTCTTTGGTGGAGAATCTTTCAGTGTTAACTCTAATCCACAGGAGTCACTGAACATCTGCTATGCCTAGATGGTGCGTCCCATGTGCTAATGACAAAAGAAGAAAGAAGACAGGTAAGGTCCTTGGTGTCAAGACATTTACATCCTATTGCAGAGGGCAGGTAACAGAAGCAAGAATAAATAGCACGAGGAAGTGAAATGGTCCTGGGGGAGGTGAGGGATGTCAGAGTGATCAGGGAGACAGACTGGGTACTAAGAAGCAAACTCTGCCAAGATAAAGATTGGAGGCATTTGAGAGAGAGGTCAAGTGCAGGAACCCTTCAGCAAAAAAAAAGAGTTTGCTGTGTTCAAGGCATAGCTTGACCAGAATGGGCCAGCAGAGAAGCGCATAGGAGATATCTGAGGTGGACCTTCAGACATGATTCTAAGCTCGATGGGAAGCCACAGAGGATACGTCTGTTTGACTTCAGAGCAATTAAAAAATCTACATCAAAGGAAAATGAATTCAGATTAGAAAATAATTTCTATGATAATGAAAGTTTAATGCAGTTTTAATTTTGTTTTGTTTAGGTTTCAAATATTCTTGAATAACTGATGGGAAAGACTTGGTTGAAATGTTTAGGGACTTCAGGTAAGTTTATTAAAAGTGGTTTTCTAGTGGATTTCTCTTTTTTTTTCCTCCAAATAATTATTAGTTGCATCCTCCAAGAGTTTAGGAAGAAGTTAGAATAAGAAGAATTTTAAAACACGTTTTAAGTAAAATATAGAGAACAGTTGTGTCATATATGTTTTTCCATGCCCAAGAAGTCACTTCTGCAACTGTGGGGAGGAAGCTCAGAAAGATGGAAAGATGCTTATATTTCCTTGGAGCCTGTAACAACTCTGGGTTTGGAGTTGTGATTTCATGCTTGTTCTTACTTTTTTCTGTTATACAAAGTCATTGGGGTCACTGAGAGTCTACATGGCCTATTACTCTCAAAATGTAAGATTCATTCACTAACTGAGGATTCAGCTACAATCTGAAAGAGACAATGCCAGCATCCAAGACAATTAGCTGCCTAGATCGTTTCTGATAAAACACTGTGCGTATTTGTGAAGGACTTCAAGAGATCTGAAAAATCATCAAATGGTGAAAAAATCAAAATATTTTGCTGTCATATTGCTGTCACATACTGTCAGAAAGCCTTATGCTATGGCCACAGTCGAGTTGAATATGATTTAAAGATCAGCAAACAAGGCAGGTGTAGGGGTATTTGACCTCATCAGGGCTGTGCCTGCAAGTACCTGTCACTGTCTCAGTTGTCCTACGTGGTGACACTATTGCTTATGCAGCTTGCCAATGAACATGCCTGATGAAATCCTGGAGAGGAAACAACAGAGTCATACAGTTTTCTATTTTCAAATACTGTCCAGTGCTGCTAAGATGGAGCTCACATTTAATTCCAATTACCAGTTCCACAAATAATGAATATTCAAGATAAACTGCCCAGTTTTACTGAAGCATGTGTGCAATATGTCTGTGTTTGCTTCTATCTACACATATGTGGACGGAGATGGAGAAATTAAATTAACTTACCCTCAGGTTATTAGAATTCCATAATGCTCTGTCTTTCAAAGGAGCTGATCGATATTTGCTGAGCTGGGGTTGCATGACTCATGAAATCTTCACAACTCCAAATATACATGTGTATCCATTAAAAAATTTTAAATTATAAATAAGAAAACATGAGTTTTTACCTTATAAATAAGGAAAAGAAGCTCTATGTAGGATATATATGGGTATGTGATGTGTGTGTCTATGTGTTTTCAGGAATAGGGTGGAGTAAATGGAACAGTAGAAATGAGTCTTTTTTTTTCTTTACACCATTCTGATACTGCATTGCAATGAGTGGTGATGTCATAGTGTTGTCATATCATAGAGTTAGTAAAATTAAAATGACAGTCAATTTTAAGGAGAAATAAAAACCTCATTTTTCACTGTGATTCATAGGGTGGAAATTCACGTTTCACTTTGAGTGATTCTGCCCCAAGAATTTGCATATATTTGCCTTAGGCAAAACTGAATTTATTTTGTCCTTGCTTAAAATTTTCACATTTCACAGGAAAAGAAAAAATCTTGCACAGATAGAGCATGACTGTTTCCCCATCTGTGAGAATTGCTCTGAGAACACGGATGTAAGTCTAAAAATATGTCCATTTTTAAAGCCCTCAATTTTTAGAGGAATCTTTTTTTATTGCATTATAACTATTAGAGAGAGAAAGTGCACAGATAATCAGTGTAAAGTTGGATGAATTTTCATAGTCTACACTCCTGTACAGCAACCACAGCGATGAAGCTCCAGAATGCTGCCAGCACCAGACTTCCCCTCAAGCCGCCTCTCCATCATTAGCCTCACTTCTATGGTTATCAGTTGTGTGTCAATCAGGTTGTGTTGATTGTACATATATAGAGTTCTACAGCCTGTCTTCTTTTGTACCTGGTTTCTTTCGCACAACATTCCATTTATGCAATGTATCCACCCTGCTCTCTTTAGCAGTGGTTCATTCACATTGCTGTACAGTATTCCACTAATCAGAACACTGTTTGTGATCTACATTACATTTGATGGACTTTGGGTCATTTTCATTTTACTTTTAATAGTATTGTTGTAATCATCCTTGAACATTTTTCTTAGTGTATGTTAGTATATACCTATTAGGAATATGACTAGAGTGGAATCACTGGGTCATAGGACTTGAATATATTCAACTGTAATATATAGTGTTAAATAATCTGCTAAAATACTGCCATAAATTTACACTCTCAGTTCATAAAAATTCCAGTTGTTTTGCATCCTTGCCACCATTCAACATGATTCATCTTTTTAAATTCAACTATGTTGATGAATGTACATTGGTATCTCAGTATGGTTTTGATATGTTACCATGAGACTAATGTGTTATGATTCCTTTCCTTATGTTCATTGAATACTAGGATTTTCTCTTTTGTGAAGTATCAGTTCAAGATGTTTTCCATTTTCCTATTCCATTGTTTGTTCTAGTCTATTTTTTCAGTATTGCTCATTTTTTGTTCAGTATATTTTATGTTCCTTTTAATAAGTCTTTGCATACCCGCAGGTGGTGATAATATTCTATCATGTTATCGTCTAGAAACTTCATTATTTTAGTTTTCACCTTTGTCTTCAATTCACTGGAATTGATGTGAGATAGGGATTAAGTTAATTTTTTTCCTTCAGAAAATCTACTTGATATTGTAACATTTATTAAAAAGGCAATCTTTATTCCCTCTATACTGCAATGTCAGATTTATTCTAAATCAAGTCAAAAAATATCTAGTGGTCTGTTTCTGGCTCCTTATTTTGTTCCATTGGTATCTGTCCATCCATATGAAAATATTTTATTTGTAAATTATTGAAAATTTAAAATACTGTGATACTTAATGTTGCTCTTCCAACTTTGTTCTTTCTTAGGCTTATCTTTGCTATTCTCAACCTTTTGCATTATGATATACATTTGTGAAAAAAAACTTAGTTTTCAAAAATACCCTTTCTTAATTTTAACTGGGTGGCTTTGAATCTACAGGTCAATTGATATCTTTATAATATGGAGGGTTCCATCTATTAGCTTGGTATATTACTCCACTTTTTAGAGCTTTTTGATTTCTTATAATTTTGGTAATGTTTTGTGAGAAATCTCACACGTCTTTTGTTATATTTATTTCTGGGTACTTGATTTGTTTTGCTGGTATTGTTGTAAATAATATTAGTTACTAAATTTCATTTTCAAATTATTTTTGCTAATATGCAGGTATACAGTTGATTTTTGCATATTGCCCCATATGTTGTGGCATTTCTAAATTGACTTAGTAGGTTTATTTTATATAGCTATTGTGGGTTTTCTATCTATATAATGAGAGTTTTATTTTTCATTATAATTTTTATACCTTTTATCCTTGCTTTATTGTACTGTCCAGTATAACTAGAATAGTGTGGCATAGAAATTTTCCTAACAGACATCCCAATCTCAAGATCTCAGGGAAATAGCTTTCAATATTTCACCATTAAGTATGAAATGTGCTATATAATTTTATGGATATGCTTTTTCAGATTTACCAAGTTCTCTTCTAATCCCAGATTACATTATGCCTAACTGGAGTTTTTAATCATGAATTGGTATTGTTTTCTTAATTCATAATTTCATCAAATATGACATGTTTATACTTTCCTCTTACTCATGTTAATATAGAGAATTGCATTGATAGCTCCCTTAGTAAAAACAGCCTTGCATTTCTGGAATAAACCCAACATGGTATGGTGTATCATCTTTTTATATATGGATGGGTTCAATTTGACATTTCATTTAAAATGTTGTATCACTGTTTATGAGGACAGTTCATCTATAATTTTTCTTTCTTGTAATGCCTGGATCATGTTTGGTTATCAAAACTATGTCCAATAAAACAAATTTGTAATTGCTCACTTTTTCCTGTTATCTTTAAGAATTGTGTAAGAGTAATGTTATTTATTCCAGACTAGAGAATTCATTAGAGAAATCATCTGGGTCTGGAATTTAGGGGGAAGACTCTTAATTTAGATGAAGACATAGGAATATTGAGATTTTCCAGGGTTTTTTTTTGTATATTAGTTTAAGGGGGTTGTGTTTTTTTGGTGATTTGTATACTTCTCCTAAATTCTCAAATTGATTGATATAAAGTTGGATGCAATATCCTTTTATTGTCTTAATTATATGTATAAAATATATAATGTTTTCCACTTGTCTTTCCTGATATTGGTAACTTGTACCTTATCTCTTCTGTTCTTAATTACTCTTTCTAGCAGTTTATTACTTTTTAACACCTTCAAATAACATCTGACTTGGTGATATACCTCACTACGCTGTATCTTACTCTCTTCTGGGATATTAGGCCCTTAAGGCCTTGTTGTCTTGGATTTTTGACTCTTTGTTTTCAACCCCATGAGATTACTGCAAGCTCCACTGGTTGCATTTTAGTAGGACCTACTATCTCCCCCACTACCACTTCTCTTTTTGCATAGCTTACAAGCCAGCAAATGTTCTGAGTAAAAAATAATGATGTATACAACATAATGAGTTTCGCATTTCTCCATAATCTTAACCCCTCAAGTACTAACTGTCTTGGAAGCTCTCTGATTCCTTTGAACACAATATCTTTGGTATTTTATGTAGATACACTTGTTGTTGTTAATGGGAATGATGGTCAACCTCAAGCTACAGCATCATAGCTGGAAACAGAAACTATCAAAACTTTCACTTTAGATGATGGAATGTTTCATTTTTATTTCCCACCAACTTTCTGCCCACCAATAATACTCATGTACTATGGTATCTTTGTTTCTTAAATTATTCAGGGAGCAAGCATCTGATGGAACATCTGATAATATATCAGTCAGGATAGAAAGATCACTAGTTTGAATAGAATTTTGCACATTTAAAACCGTTAAAAATGTCTGAGGCAAATACACATCAGTATTTTGAGGTCTATGTCGAACACGTATTTTTTAAAGATTTTATAAAACGGCACACATTTTACACTAGTACCAGGATAATCCAAACCCCCAAAATAAAGTCATAAAAAACTGAGTAGATTTTCCCTTTGGGTTATAGTAGACCTCACATTACATATAATATCATACTGACTGGAGGAATATTTCATGGATTGTCATGCATGCCAGAATGACTTCAATTAAGTTGATAACAAAATGACATGTCCTGTAGG
Source organism: Smutsia gigantea (assembly GCA_032199065.1). NCBI lineage: Eukaryota > Metazoa > Chordata > Mammalia > Pholidota > Manidae > Smutsia > Smutsia gigantea. The sequence continues at coordinate 481,138 of JAVSCE010011338.1, read as the reverse complement.
TGGTATACTACATAGTCGTGCCATTTTTTCTCATACTAACACTGACTTTAAAAAGGTCTTAATCTTGGTTTTTTGGTGAAAATTTATTTCCTCCTATTTATTTTCAGAGTCAGAACAAATGTTCATTGGAAATGTTTCCAAATGTAAGCTTGGAGAACTCTTTTTTGATGAGGATTTTTCTGCAGCCAAGACTCCATAAACACCACATTATTCACCTACCAGCTTCCATCCTCCAAACACACACACACACACACACACACACCACACACACACATGCACACGCACATGAACTTCTCTTTTGTCTCTTTTTCTTCCTTTTTCTTTCTCTCCCTTTTCCCCAAATGGTGAATTGAGGTGAAAGAATGTCCAAATTTCTTTGTTTTAAACTGTAACTGAATATCATTTGTTGGTGCCCAGTCTCTCCTATTTAATTTCTAACCATAAAACTCATCCCTGATTAAGCCTACCCTACCTAGGCTGACAGTTTCCTTATCGTGAAGTCCATGATCACCTTCTTGAATTCTGGTTTGGCTCTCTATTGCATTTGCAAATGGTGCCCTTGGTGGTATTCTTTCCCTTGTGATTTATTTTCCCCATCTGATCTAACTTAGGTCAGGTTCCCTAAATGCAGAGCCTGAGGTAGGGATTTAGATGCATTTGACTGACTGAGGGAATGATTTTTAGATGAAAGAAAAAGTGCTTTTTAGACAAAGTAAAGAATGAAGCAAGTTGGAGAAAGGCAAAGAACCAAACAAGAACGTGGTCTCAAACAATGTCTTACCTTGGCTCATCCAGTGGGTCTTCTGGAATATAAATTCTACTGCAGAGCTATACCCCTTAAGGCAAGAGATTTGGGTCTTTGTGCTTATTATCACTCACTCATTGTCTGTGGGATACTCTAGGGAGAGTTACACAACGTCACTACAGAGGCAGCTCCAGTAATGGAGAGAAATTCTGTAGGGATGTAGAAAACTATGGACTCTTGGTCACCAATACCCATGGAAGCTGACACAGCACACGAATGGAGTCTACCCTGTAAACCAGCTGGTCTTTTAAAAATATAAATGAAACTGTGTCACTCCTCTGCTTAAACCCTTTTCTATTAAGAATAAAACAGAAACATCTTTTAGTGGTTTCTACCTATAATGCCTTATGTGACTGGCTCCCGTTTACTTCTCAAACTCCAACTGTCCCACTCCCACCTTCATTCATTCTCTTAGTAGTACATCTTCACTGAGGATGTACTTTGTGCGATTAACTTTTCTCACATGGAGAATACAGATGTGATCAAAACCGAGTCCCTACAGTAAGAGAGCTTCTTCTCTAATCTTTTCATTCATCTCATTGGAGCTACATATGCCTCCTTTTTTTTCCCTCAGAAAACATGAGGAAAAGGAAATCAACTCTCCCTGGTGGGTGTCCTGATATACTCATTCTCATCTCCTCAGAGACTTCCCTGCCAACCGTATCTAAGGCAGTAACTCCACCTGTCATAGTCAGCTCAAGCTTCTATAACAAAATGCCACAGACTGGGTGGCTTAAACAACAGATGTTTACTTTCCACATTCTGGAGGCTGGGAAGTCCAAACTCAAGGCTTAGACTGCCTGATTCAGTTCTGGTGAGAGCTCTTTTGCTGGCTTAGGGACTACCAGCTTCTCCCTGTGTGCTCACATGGATTTTCCTATCTCTTCTTCTTCTTTCTCTTCCTGGGATGTTTAATCTCACCATGAAGGTCCCTCTCTCACAACCTCATCTAAACCTAAGAAACTCCCAAAGGCCTCATTTCAGAACCATCACACTAGGGGCTGTGGACTCAACATATCAGTTTTGGAGGAACACAAACATTCAGCTCATAACATCAATTTTTTTTTAGATATTTTCTATTGATTACTTTAGTCACACTAGTTTCAGTGTACATTTTTTATTTAATTATTTACTTTAGTTGCTGACAGAATGTCTCTCTGCCATGTTAGCTCTGAGAGAACATGTACCTTGACTCTCTTTTTTGCTAGGATGATCTCCAGTTGCTGGGAAATTCCTGGGTGCTTAGAAGGTGACTAAAATGTTTGAAAGTAAGCATCTAAGAGAACAGATATATAGTTTGTTTGTTTGTTTAATTGGCTTAAATATTGGTATAAACGTCATTCTCAATGGCATAACCTATATCTCTACTCTTTTTATCTCCCTCAAAGCATTGCACACAAAACTGACCTTAAAAAGCACCAATTTTGATTAATCAAATTCACCTTCTTCCGATAGTTAATCCACATTGCAGGTACCAATAACAAAAGGTGAGAAGTATTACTGATATACAGTGAGGCACATGTCAAGTAGAGGAATTAAGCCACATAAACCCTTATTCACTACAGTTGCTGTTAGTCAAAATTAAAAATGAGAAGTTTCCCTACCATGCAGAAGGTTACAAAACATGATGGCTGGAATGAGTTCCCAATCCTACCCCAAGAGATGAATGCATCATCGGTAGCCAAGAATCCTTTATCCCCATTTATAAAGAAACATGTGGCCATTATGGTGGGCTGGGACAGGATGGGCTGGTGACTCACGTGTTAGAGGCTCATGTGTCAGGGACTAGGCCTTTGGATACAAAGACACTTTGATTGGTACAGGCTGAGAAGGAGGAAAACTCACAAGGCAGGTAGAAATTGGGATGCAAGGCATGGTTTCATCAGCTGGTTTCTCGCTGGCTCCCCTCCACCTCCAAAGCAGCTTCTTTCGGTAGGGAGCATTTCCTTTATAGAAGTGTGAACAGACCCTTAGGATGAAATACTACTGAGGGTACAGCCTATGCTCAGTTCTCTGGGGCTTCTAGAAGAAAGAAGCTGGGGGATAGGGAGAAATCACGGAAAGAGAGAGAGAAAACCCTGCTGAGTTTAATCTGCTCCGTGTATCCATCACCCAAAATGATACAAATCAGCCATTACTGGATCACGCAAAAGCAACTCCTACCTGCGATCCCTTCTTTGCTTTCTAAAGCCCTCTTCAGCTCAGCCTGACGGGTTGTCAGAACTGTCAGACAGCTCTAAGGAATGACAAATGCCTGCGATTTGCTGCGGCTCTTGCTATTTTGCTAGAAACACCTGATGTATGTAGTCTTGCATTCTTCAGCTTTGAATTAGAGACTTGGAAAACAAAATCAAGCTTGATAAATATAGCAATTTTTCCCCTGTTCTGTAAGCTGAACTGAATGGATGTTTTTAAAGATAAAGAACTCTCCTTTGTTCTTATGTGTGCATGGCACAGGGTAAATCTCAAAGATCTAATACCCCGGTGGTGGTGGGTGGGAAAGTAATCGCCCATTCAGGAATTTAAAAGTTCCGCTTACATTGCTATTGTCAAGATGAATCATCTGTTCCTTTTAAGTAAGTTGTGCTGCCTTGATTAACACTATTAGGGAGTATAAGGAATGGAGAACTTTGGATTTCCATAGCAGGCATCCAGGATCAGCCACCAAGTCATGGGACCATTGGTGATATTTACTTATAGATAAAGAAGTGGATCGATTTTCCAAGGTCATGTGATGCCTTAAGAAAGGAAAGAAACATCTTTACTAATAAGTTCCTCTAATGACATGAAAATAATTCTAGTACTACATATTAGACTTAACACAAAGATAACAGCTGATATAATGGGGTAATCTATCTTTAAATCTTCAAAAAGCTAGAAACTGAATGCAAATTTGAATAGATTAGAACAAATTTAAAAATTTTAATTGTGGAGGACTTCTCTAGATTCTCTGCAAGATTTGTATGCATATGCACACATTCTGATTATGTAGTATTAAAACTAAAACTTCTAAATAACTTTCTCCATTCCAGTAGCTCAACATTTCTTTCTCGTCTGCAATGATTTCATATCTGTAACAGGTAGCTAGGCTTACAGTGCTTTTAGAGATGACAATAATTAAATAAATATCTCTTGTAGCTTATCAGTCATACTAAGGCCCTCAACCACACTTATCCCAATTATGAAATGTCATGATTCTGTCTGGTAAAACCGTTCCTATCCTTTCCTGTAACTATCATAACAAAAGAGTTATGTCAATTCCTCAGTTTCATGCTTCCATTTAGGTTCTTCTCTTTTCAGTCATCTAGTAAAATAAATTTCACAGACCCAACATTTACTAATGATGAGGAAGCCTAGAAGTCATACTTTGAAAAGTTATAAGGAACAACATCTACTTCCAGTGCTCTATGCCCTTACAAAATGGATGGCTCTCTGAGCAAGAGCTCAACAGTCAATGGAGTGCCACATGCCTCTACAGTCAGAACAGGAACTTGGCCACTATGCAGATAATTTGGGTTATGCTAGCTTGTCTGTATTACTCAGTAGTGAGTGGATACCAGAAAAGTGATATGCCTCAGCATGTGTGGAAAATAGAGTACCAGTTTTGGACTCAGAAAGATTGGGGATTTGTTTTCTTCACTGTGGAATTTGGGCAGGTCCATAATCTATGAAATGAAGATACAGAATCTCCAGTATAGTTTCCAAGAATAAAAATAATATATACTACATGTAGCATATGATAGGCCCTCAACAAATGGGAGGTATAGATGAGCAAATATTTATATCTTGTTGTTCTATGCTAAGAACAGACTCTCCTTGTCAGGTGTTTTTATTTTCTAAGAAGTATATTTTTTGGGTCTTTAAAAAAATCTAACTTCTCATTTCAATATCCTATTTCTCTAGAAGTCATTCAGATTCCCATGTTGGTGTCAATTGTCTAGTTGAACACTTTTGCACTTGAATTGGCAAGCAATCTTTCTAAGAGCTTTCCTTTCCTGTCTTGAAGGCTCTCAAATCCTTAGTCATGAGGAAATGAGAGATATTGTATTTCTCTACATAATAATGTGAAAGGAGGAGGTAGAAAAGAAAGAAAAGATAAATTCCCAGAGAAATAGAAAGGCCATAATGATAATACTTGATAACTGTATAAAATTTTATGCTTTCAAGAATTATTTAGACTGTAAAAGCACTTCATATTTGTAAAATGCTTTATAATGGCTAGCCAGATAGTTTTTCCCAATAACCCTTTGAAATATGCTAGTATTATGACCTCCATCTCGCCAGAGAGGATGCTTTGGTACAAGGAGATTAAATGATCTATTCAGGGAAAAATGCTTTTGAGCTTCCATGGAGGGCACTGAAGAAATAGTGAGCTTGGTTCTTCCCCTGGGCCCTGCTCACTGGCTGATAGTAAGTTAAGTGCTGGAATGAAGAGTAGGAGGCGGTGGTGGTAGAGGAAACTCTGAGCCAATAGCAAGACTTTTTAAAGCTGAATAACTTGAATGAGCACATGATTCTTCACCCCCCTTCCCCAAGGGTTCTGGGCAAAGTCTGTCAGCCAATTGAAAAGACCAATGAGATCAAATAATGCATTCTTACCTAAGGTATACATCAGGACATGACCGCATTCACAAAGGTGAGCAGGCCTCACAGACGCACCTGTGTCACTATGACTGGAAAGATATGCCAAATCAATTTTGATTTTTTTGCATTATTCCCATAGATAAAAAGAAGCTTGATTCCTGAATTCGAAGTATTTTAAGTCTTGTTTTCAGGCTAATGATAGCATCCTTTTTTTTTTCTGTAAAATTTTCAACTATTTGTTCCAAACATGGAAAATCATCAGGGAATTAACCTTTTATTTCCTATCCATTTTTCCTCTAACCTCACTAGCCTCTTCATCTCCTTTATTAAAATAATGGGTAACAGAGCTGAAAAGGGGAGAAAAGTGTTGATGGGATTAAAGAAACTCAGTTTTTAAAAATCAGCTTTGGTCTCTGCTGCTGCAGAAATGAACTAACGGAGCTCAAAATGTGAGCAGTTGCTTTCTTGCTGAACTAGAAAGAAGCAAATGCATTTGTCCTTCCAGGGTGCAGGATATTAGACAGGCCACGTTTTAAATGCTGGGCCAGGTCCATGCCACTTCATAATACAAGAATGAGGGAGATAGAACTGAACGCAAACAGAATGGTAGAGGGACTCCGGGAGTTGAGATTCTCATGAGGGATGGGCTAATGGTGTGGATAAAATAAGAACCAGATGAACTTTCACCCAAGCTGAAGTGAAATCACACTCTTTTAAGAAAAAAAAAATTCTGAACATTGAATCATTTCTTTTCTCATCACATTATGTTTCATTTTTGCCCCCTTTGACATCTAGAAAATTCCGGCAATATGAGAAGATGAGAAGATGAAGAAATGACAAGACCGTCTATTGTTATTTCCCAGAAAAAAAAGCAAAAGCCCAGCACTGCTAGAAAGATGACCAAAGCCCAAATATATATGTGCATATGATATTGATATGTGTATATGTGACAGATACATGGATAGATTATAGATATAGATATAGCCATATTCATGCAAATTTCAGCAACCAAGGAGTAAATGCACTAAATTACACCCATGTTCAGACTCCACCTTTCCATCATCTGGGCTTTAATCATCTCTATACACAAACTTTGGCAGATAAAACACTCTGCTGCCTTCCTCCCCTTGGCTTAAGAGACCATCCTAAAGCAATCTGTGTCAGATGGCTGGTGGATGGACCCTGCTCCTGACGTATATCAACTGAAGAGTCCAGTTATCACACATTGGCTGACAAGGGATTTACCCTGCTTGTCGTGGCACAAGGCATTACCCTGTGTGTGTTGTGGGGGTGGGAGTTGGTGGGGAAGGGGGTTCCCTGCCTGCAGCAATTTCTCTATGAATCCAGTGAGACTGAAGGAAAACAAGGGTGAGAGGTTGTGTCGTTTTATTGCTCACAGCTCAGTCTCCCACCCTGGACTGCCCCCTCTCACTCTGCTCTGGTAGCAAGCTCCTCCACCCCTCCTGCCAGGGACCATGCCCTGCTTCCCCACTAACCCAGCCCCTGTGGGTGGGTCCCTGGTGACTGATGGGTGCCTGACCAATTGCATACCAGGAAGGGAGGGGAGGAAAGAATGGGTGCTTCCTTTCCACCTCTTGCTTCTGACCAGCATAAACATCGCATTGATGTGCAAATAAGCCCTTATATACAGATCACTCTCAAGGCCAGGTGAGAAATTCTGGTTGAAAACTTCCATTTACCCAACAGAGGGCCTCTGCCCAGTTTCTCTCCCTGTTCCTAGTAGTTATAACAACTGTGGAACCTCTGAGGTCTCAGTTGCCTCTTTGTGACCAGCATTCACTGTACAAGAACTCCAGGTACAGAGTACGCACAACTGTAGGAGGCACGTTGGACTCTCAAACTCCCCTTTCTCTACCCTCCTGCAACGAAACGCTATACTGAGGCTTTCAAAGGCACAGTTTGGAGGAGTCCAGCAATCACACTAAGTTACAGCCCATTCAGGGTGGCTGGCACTCAGCTCGCCTCTGAATTAAAACCAGGAGTTTGAAATGAAATAAGATGGAATTATCAAATGGTATTGGACGGACTAATAGTTACCAAAGGGAAAGGGACTGGGGAAGATGGGTGGGAAGGGAGGGATAAGAGGGAAAAAGGGGCATTACGATTAGCAGACGTAATGTTGGGGAGTCACGGGGAGGGCTGTACAACTCAGAGAAGACAAGCAGTGATTCTATAGCATCTCACTACACTGATGGACAATGAATGTAATGGAGTTGGTGGGGGGGGGACCTGATGAAGGGGTAGTTTAATAACCATAACATTGCACATGTAATTGTAGATTAATGATACCAAAATAAATTATATTAAAAAAAGATGGAATTATCAGTTACTTTGGCCCCTCTCCTCAGCTCCAAACATGAAAATAATGCTAAAGAACCACTGTGTGTGAGGGGCATCACATACTGTGTGTTCACAAGAACCATTTAGAGATGAGGACACTGATGTTGAAAGAGTGCCTGGGGCTCCTTATTAACCAGCTGGAAAGGACAGCTGGGGACTGCTCACTTAGAGGAGAGGTCACTGCTCCTCAGGCCTTCACATGGCAGCAATGCTCAGTGATGAGAAAGGAAGACCTTTATGTAGCCTTTTAACATTATTGCTCAAATTGGTGAGCAGCAGCATGTTGGTGAAGAGCTGATGCTCTGGAATTTAAATACAAACAGCCTTGTGATTTGGGAGTTTTCTAGGTTTTGAAGACATGCATTTGACTAGTACAGCCTATTTTAAAATCAGCACAAGAGATCTGATTTTCTTCTATATGCTTCTTTCATTTGGTCATCATTGCAATGACTTGAGCAATGATCACTTTCACTAGGAATGCCCACAGATGAACTGGAAGCAAACACTGGTGGAAAGTACTAGATGCTCACCATCTGGATGCATTGGCCCGTAATCACGTAGCACACCTGGGCTTGGTTCAGGTCAACTTAAAAGAAGAAAAAAAAGTCACGATATTCTTGTCATTTTGCCCGAGTAAGTGGTTGACTGTAAGCACCGTGGGAAGTTTGAACATCTTATTCAGATTGCTAAATAAGGCTGAGGATATGGGGCAAGATGACTTGAGAATAAACTGTATGTTTGAAAGCACAGTTTGTATCATCACAATAACATTGATTATATTCTTTTATAGTCCTTCATTCATTATATTCGTTCATCAAACATCTTGTTATGGGTTGTATCTACCTGAATTTCTGTTTTGAAGGCCTCACCCCCTGTACCTCAGAATCTTACCTTAGTTGGAGATTGGATCTTTATGGAGGTAATACATTTAAAATGAAGTTGTCAGGATGGGTCCTAATCCAAAATGACTGGTGTCCTTACAAAAAAGGAAATCTAGACACAATATACACCTAAGAGGAAGACAATGCAAAGAGATGCAGGGAGTAGACAGCCATCTTCAATCCAAGGAGAGGGACCTACAACGGATTGTGCATTGCAGCCTTCCAAATGAACCAGCCCTACTGACACCTTGATCTTGGAAGTCCAGAGCTGTGACATTTCTGTTGTCTAAGTCACCCAGTCTGTGGTAGTTTATTACAGCAGCCGTAACAAACTACTACGCAATTATTAAGATTCTATTGTGTACCAGGCACCTTACATTAAATGACATTGACTGGTCTTGGTAACTCTATAAGCTTTTCATTCTATGCAGGAAGAGACAGGGGATCACTCATCAAACAGCTTGTTCAAATCATTCTCTGGTCAGCATTCTGGCTGAGGGGCAACCTTGGACCTACCTGACTTCAAAGTTTGTGTGGAGCTACAGGTGACAAGGAAAGCTGTATTTTTACAATGTGTATTTACATTCTCAGGGTTTGAGTCACATCCCAAGTCTATAGGTGTGTATGTTGTATGTGTGTGTACTTTTATGTGTGAGTGTGCAAGCTAGAAGACACAGGAGCATTTCTCTAGGCCTTCCGAATCTTTGGGGGCTATAATTCATAAATGATGGAAATTCACAGACCCATTGTATCTATAAAACTGAGGGTGGTTTCAAGAACTGATCAGAAGACACGAGGAAATAAACATGATGTTCATTCAGCAAGTGCCTCCCCAAAGGCATTGGGGGAAAAAGCTTGTAGAACCTTGCAGTACATCACAAGCAGGGAGAGCAATCAGAAGAGCTCCACAATCATCACTGACTCCCATTATTGCATTAACAGAAAGATAATAGCCAAGTCTTCCAGGATTTAACCATAAGAAACCCCTTAAGTGGCCTGAACCTCATGCTCTATCATCACTCGCTATTGTCACAGAAATAATCATGCAGATATGGCAGCCAGGGAATGTCTGGTAGAACAGAGTTCATGCATGACATATGATGTATCTGTTCAAAGGGACAGATACATCTTTCTTACTGCCACCACACAGCAGCTCTCATCCACCGTCCCTCCCGTCCCAATCACCTCAAATAAATGTGAGTACTGTGGTGCTCACAGTAATTCCTTCATTTTTAAACACATAATGGAAATGTATAACTAGTCCTCATAAAAATTTATATCTCAATCCGTCCCTTTAATTTATAACAGGCCCTCTAGGTGGTTATTATTCAAACATTAATAAAATGCCTATGGATCACCAAAAGCAAATGTCTCCAAGTTCACTTCTCTTCATATTTTGTACATATATAAAACTAGATTAGCATTAACGCCACTTCTGGTTCTAACAACAATTATGCCTTTAATAAGAAAAGGTCTTGTGATGTATTATCTTAATCATGTTAGGAATCTGAGCTCCTCTTATGAAACCAAAGTTGAATTTTTCATGCCCTTTGCAACAATTGTTACTCTTAATGCCCTATATGTTTGGATTCAGCAGTTTATGCAAATGCTCCCTTTCTATAAATTTTAGATTTATCTCCATTTGTCATTGTATGCATTCTACCACAAGGTGATTTTTTTCCCCCTAAAATATGATTAAAACCCATTTCAATTATTTATACTGGGCAAGGAAATAAAATAAAAATAGATGGGGTTTTCCTCAACTGCAGGGTTAATTATGTGACTTTTAAAACGTTAATAAATTTAACAGAGGTCCAAACCTCTCCTGAATTTTTAAAAATAGTTGTCTTGAAAAGAGACTTCATTGAGCTAAGAAAAGAAAATAATAAGCAAATAGCTATTATTCTATTACACAGCTGAAATGCTTGATTCATTATGTTCAGTAAGAGTGTATTTCACTCTCATGAATACAACAATTCAGTTCTTGTTCTCATGTTTGCCCAGGAGCCTTACAACCTTGTAGCATGTGTTTTCCTGAATTAAAGAATAAATAAATAAATAGCTGAACCTGTTTTCTCCTGTAAATTTGAGTGATGCATTTCAAATTTTGCCTGGTATTTCCCTGGCAAAGTGGGTTTGGGCAAGGCAGGATATGCCCATAGAACAACAGGGCTATGGATGGAAATCTTGTTCTAACATTTTATTTTCATAGCACAAATTTTCTGATATTAGCAGGAGGTCCTAGTCAATGCTCAACAGTCAAGAGCTTGAAGACAAAACCTTTCACACTGTGAGAAATCCAAGGCTTCTCTGATAGGTGTTCATAAGAAAAGTTTCCTTTCTAATAAGTTATATTTCTTCCCATTTGCCTCTGTCCCCAGCCATTTAAAAGTACCACAGGGAAAAATAGATGAGATGTTTCCAGTGGACCAAGAAAAATCTTTAACAAGGCTCTTGACTTCCATATATTACCTGATTTACCACCGATTTTATCATGACTATCGATTTCTCCACCTGTGATCCCCTTTTTCAATAGATTTACAGCAACAAAGTTAAAATCACAGGTTGATTCCGGTTAAATGTGAGTCATTATTGCTAATGAGATCCTGTACCTTTAAAAAGCTAACTGCTTTAGTCCCTTTACATCCTGCAACTCTAACGGTCTTTCCACTAATTGGTTCTGTGTAAATGAAACAAGCTGAAAAACACAGTGGCACCAATAAATATTAATAAGTTATTGTTTGTTTTCTTTACCTTGCTTATGAATTCATACAAAGACAGTGCTAAGACATTAACTCCAGTCTATTAATTGCCACCTGATAATTGCCACCTGATACTTTTCTCCTGGATAATTAGGTACCCATTAGTTCTAATCAAGTAGTTACTTAATTATTGCAGTAATTAGTCTAATGGACTAGCAAATTGAAGCTTTATCACTTTTGGATACTTAATGTTCCTGACAGAGTACTTCACAAGTGTCAGGGTTCCGGATTCAGCAACCTGTCATCTAAGATCCCATCCCCCACCCCGCCACCCCCATGCCGTTATCACTGTAGCCACTTTCCCTGACACTGTGGCGGAGCCTTCCAAGAAGCAACTGGAACCCAAATTCCTCCTGCAGGGACCCTCCCTGGTGAAACTTTAAAGAGACATAGTGTTGTATCTTCTTATGCGCAACTGTACACTGAACGGCCCAACTTCCGGACAGCAGCGACGATCAGCGGGTGCTCAGAGACCATTCAAAGAAAATGCAGAGTTCAGAGAGAGTATCTAGATGAAAGGAAAGAGTTGTTCAGGAATCCTGGGGATCTAATTAATAACAGTATGTCATATCTTCCCCACTGAACCAAAAGGGGGTGCAAAACAACCTGAGGGATCCAATAAAATTACCGTTTATTTAGGCAGGAACTGCAATAAGCCAGAAGTTCCAATAACATTCAGATGAGCAACTAACAGAGGTCCTAAAAACTGGTAAAATTGCTTTTCAGGGTAATTTTATGACCTCCTTTGTTATAGAATTTCCATGGACATTGAATTTACTGATTACTTCCATCCCCATAAAATGCACTCTACATTGCTCAGGTATTCTGGAAAATTCCTTCACTGAGTGCTTCTTCATTTCCAAAGCTGATCATTGCTAACCTGCTCCAGAGTCCTCTCCCGGAAAGTCACTTGGTGGCTCTGTTTGGGGTGTCCTCTTCCCTGGCCAATAATTCCCATTCTGCTTTGTTTGTATCACTACTTCTGCAAATCTCCATATTTGGGTAGCTCACTAGGGCCATTTCCTGTGCTTTATTTATTTAGTTAGTTATGTAAGTATAAGTAGGTAGGTAGGTAGGTAGCTATTTGTTTATTCAATTCTACATCTTCTCATTAAGCGATCACATATCTGTCAACAGCCTACAAGCTACATCCTGTCACTTTCTTGCTTAAATTCTTTCCAAGGTTTTCATGATGCTCAGAATATACTCTGGACTCCTGACCCATGGGGTCCTGCCTAATTTGGTCCCTGTTTCCTCTCTGATTCTTTGTGTATTACATTTTTTTCCTCACTTGGGACATGCCAGCCACTTGGCTTTTTCTAGTCTGATATCATCCAGATTGTTTCTGCCCCAGGCCCTCTCCACTTGCTGTTTTCTCTATTATTTGTAAAGCTTTTCCAACTCGTCTCATGCCTGGTCCTCTCTTGGTTTGTTCCCAATTCAGGTATCATTTCAAAGAAGACTTCCCTGAATATCCGATCTAAGCACATCTCCCCAAGTAAATCTATGTTTAGAACTCTGCTTATGTCCTTTATAGCACTTAACACTAATCGCCATCTTCCCCACTGGGATTCAACTACATGAAAACATGGACCTTGCCTGTTTCCTTTGCCACTATCATCCCCAGACACCTGAGCAAATCTGACACAGAGAAGGCACCACCTACTTATTAGTAATGAATGAATGAAAGAGGAAAGTTGTTCTTCAATTCCAAGACATGGATCAAAGATATTTTCTGAGAAGTTCTTCCTGCTGAGAGTGATCTTGGGATCTTGTTAGGTTCAGGGGACATATGAAACTTCTAAATTTCATGTATTTCCACTCTATTCAATCCTCTGAGTCCTACTGTGGAAAGTACTGTAGAGTGTATAGAGATGGATCAAAAGATAGGATAGCATGGTTAAAAGTGAGGAGTCCCACAGCCCTGTGTCCACATCACAGCTTTCCTGGTCATGTGACCTCAAGCCTTGCTTCCTTCATTTTTAAAATAGAAATTTTAAGATTACACAGTACCTAAAGGAGAGAGCCTATGTGAATATTCCTCAAATCATGAACATAAAAGTCTCATTAAGTATGTGGCACTTAGTAAATGCTCCTTAAAGTTACTTACTACTGCTTTGAAAATATGGCTTGTGGGTTTCAGAGGCTCACACCATTTTATCAAACTCTTCTTTCATGACTTAACATACCACGTACAGTGGTGATCTCAGTGATTGGAGCCTCACCAGAATTGCTTCTCCACATCTGCATCCAGACCCATTTTCTCATGGATGCACCAGAGATTTGCTCCAGTAGGTTAATCACTGCTTGGTCTCCACTGGCATCTGATATCCCTTTGTGTGCAAATATTTACATTATAAGGCAAAAGTTACAGAAATTTAAAGAAGGCAGATTATGTTGGCTATTTCATCTTCTTTTTTACTGCTCATCTGCCTGACTGAGAGCCTAATGAACAGAGTGGGGAAGACAGAAGTAATCTAACACAAGGCTTCATTGAAATGTTGAAGCCCAGGCACGTCAATCTCTGTGGAAGTCTTGAGGCATTATCTCATCAAAGGTGCTGGTAACCATGTCACCATACTCACCCTGGACTTTATCTCATACATCCATTTGATTCGGATTCTTTCAGTCCTCAAGTCAGATTGGTATCTGAATTGATCACTGAGCCTTTGACAAGTGTCATCTGCCATCTATATTGTAATTCATGACATTTAAAGGCCTATTGACCTAGAAATTCTTGCTCCCCTGTGGGAAACAAAATACCAATTTCTTTTAAAAATGTGGTGCCATTGACAAATGCTCATATTAACTCAAATACATAACAGGAGGGATGAAATGAAGTGTTCTGAAATCTATTTAATGATGCTATCTCTTTAGTTTTACCACACATTTGTTCTTTCACTGAACAAGAATATATTTAATGTCAAATGCATATGGGAAACTACAACTTATTTTCCCTTTCCTGCTATGGAAGTGTTTCAATTTTGGAAATCATAAGAGGTTTAGAAGGAAGTGCTAGATACATCAGAGTCCTTTGGAAAAACCAGATATGTAAATATTGAATACATCATGGCATTTATGTTAATGAAAAAAATATATTTCTAATACTAATATATTTGCCAAGGTATGTATAAATACCTCGCATTGTATAAATTGATGAACACTAAAAATAATATGCAGACCTTGTTTTCCAGAGGAAATATGCAGAGATAATCATGAAACATAAATGAGGCCATTGAATCAATCTCAAGGCATAGTGCTTAAACTCATACTTTGCTTCATCTCAAGTTTATTCCTTTTGAAATGGGAAAATTAACACCTTCTTTCTCACAGAGATGCAGTAAGGGTCAAGTGGGTTAATATATAGAAAATTATTTTTAAAATTAAAATTTTCCTCTATAGGAAAGCTGGAGATTACAAAGAATGTACCATACATTTCATTTTTCAAAATAGAAATTATACGCTCTTACCCTTCCTTAATTCAAAGCAACTCAACATACTATAGTTTTCTATATATTTTTAAATGTGCAGAGTTAGGGTATCTGAGCCACAGTTTCTTGTAACCCAGATCACAGCATATGGCACCTTGCCTGACATAGGCAGGGGACACTGTAGAGCCAGTCAGCCTCAGGAATGGAAACTTCAGTGAGGAGAACCTTGGACACATTTACAATTTTTATCCCTGGTTCCAATCTGATGAACTTCCATCAGTACACCTCCAACCAATATTCTTTGAATGAAAATAATATCAAGAAGATTTCCATCAATTAAATTACTGCTTTGTGGCAGATACATACCAAGCATGTTCAAGGTTGACATAAGGAGGATAAGCTGGAACTCAAGGAGAGGTTCTCCAGCCTCGTGTGGTGATGAAAATCAGAACCATTAGATTTTCATTTCTGAGTTTTCTAGAGGAAGAAGAATCAGGCTTACACATCTTTGCCTCCCACATGCTCTACAGCAGAGTGGTCAGCACATAGTGAGAACTTAGGAAATGCTGATCACCCTTAGTTGAGTGCCCACATCTTCCTGCCCCTTATTTCTGTTATGTGGCCTGCATACAATCTGCTCTTTTCTCTCACCTGTGATATGGCGTCTCTTTGCTTGCACTCTCTGTGTGTTCAAACTTGTCCTGCTCAGCTAAGACAGCCAACAAGACCAAATTAAAAGCCTCTATGGAAATGCTAATTTCCCAAAAATGCCTTGTTTTAACTGGTGGCTATGTAGCTGTCTTCAGTTTGCTGTCAGTGCATGAGATGTTAATTGTCCATTGCCTTCCAGACTTATGCTAAGTTGCTTCAGTGGCATCATTTTTTAATGACTGTGGGGTATTGATTTTTCCCTAAGGATGATCACCATTTCTGTAAAGAGGACTGCTGGCTTTGGAGTATGGAGTATGGAGTACTGACGCATGCACTGAAGTCTACGGTGGGTCCCACTGTTGGGTTTGTCCTGTCATATTCAACATCTTTCACACTCTTGGACTTTGCACATAACCAAGGGCATACGTTGGTCTTAGCGGTGCATGTATTCACTGTGGTTGGTGCTAATAGAAATTAGAAAAAGGGGTTTCCTTATCACACTTCAACCAACCAAACTGAAATAGACTTGGAAAGCAGGCATTTAGAAAACTGTAACAAATCTTGTGGTTTTCTTGAGCCAGTGAGGTATAGTGAAGAACATGGTTTGTGAAGTGTGGTTTTGTCACTTTTAAGCTGTATGATGTTGGGTTGGGTATACGGCCTCAGTGTGGGTTAATTATCCTATCTTCAAAATGCCTTTTTCATAGGTTGTAAGGATTCTGAAAGATAAATGATAGAGAAAACTAGCTTGTTAATCATAATGCCCTCTGCAGATGTTAGCTATTGTTGTGTCTATGGGGAGTCAGGTGTCCTTATCTTAGCTATCAGAGGGTCATTCTAGCATTTTACTTTCTACCCTGCTCAGCAGGATGCTGGAGCTGCTTCTGTTAGCTCAGGAGATTGTCTGCTACTCTTTCCTGCATTCAGGTGGTCATGGTGGTCATGGAAATAGGCTTCCTTGGGAGTATCTATGCACAGAAACTGTCAAGTCAGGGCTTCCCTACCTTCCTCTAAGAGCCTGTTGTTAAACACTTAGTAGCCCATCTCGACCTCATGCCTTCCCTAACCTCTAATCCTGCCCACCTCTCTTCTCCATAGAAACCACAGATTTCTAGGATGCTGGATTTGCAAATCCTGGAGGGCAGAGACATTTTCAGTGTGGAGTTTTGTGAGCCTCGCACAAAGCCTGGCACATACAAGATATTCAATAAAAATCTGTTGAATGAATGGGTTAAGGGAATCAATGAATATTGACTCTTGCCTGTGAGAACTTGATGTTTCCAATTAACCTCTCTGAGTTTAGGTTTCTGCATCTGTAGAATGGGTAAGTTCATATGTACTTCACATAGGATTGATGTTAAGATTAATTAAGACAACATGAACAGCACGCATTGGGGAGTTAGTAAATGTTAGATGTCTTTCTCTCTTTCCCAAAGCTAATGGGTAATTCTGCTCTTTCTCCTGTTCATCCTCCTGCTTGACTACACCCCCTACTACCTCCCACTGTGTTTATATACATATTTATGTTTACACACAAACACATATGTTTAACAACTAGCTGCTTAACTATCATTTCACACCAGGATGCCAAGCTCAGCCAGCACATTCAGATGCTAACACCTGTGATGGAGGCAGAAAGAATGACTTCCATAAACCAACATTTAATTTTTGAAATTGGAGTGGGTAATTCAGAAGGGTAATTCATGAATTTCTTAATTGTTTTTCTTCCTTTTCAAGCTCTGAGCTGGTGGGGAGCCTGTATTCATTTTGCCTACCTGTTAGAGTAGCTTTAGGTTCAAGTGAGATAATGTATATCAAACACTCAGTACATGCTAATTATTGCTACTATCAGAACAGGAAAATAACACCAATGAATCCTAGAACCTTAGAGCTGGCAGGGAGCTGAGACCATCATTTACTCCAGCACGGTTTGTTCATAGATGAGCAACTTTATGCGTAAGTAGAGTGATCTTTCTGAAGTCGCCATTTAATCAATGACAAAAAATTAATCTAGAGTCTGACGATTCCAAATCTAGCCCCCTTCCTCGTGCTAGTGTGCACCCACATCTTCAACTTGACAATGATTAAAGTGGCAACTGTTGGGTGCAAAGTGTGATCTTGAACCACATAGACGAGAATTAAGAGAACAAGAAGAGGCCAAGATAGATTGAGAAAGTTTGCATAAAGTCTTAGTCAAATTAGTTCATTTCTGTCAGATCATTTTAAAAGCATTGTTTTGTCACCATGAAAATACAATTAGTGGAAAGGGAAACAAATGGAAGAGTTTTATAAAATGGTAAAAATAAATCCTTTTAATGGCCTAAAAGAAGGGAAAAGTGAATAACTGGGGCCCACATGACTTTGCATATAACGAAAGATGCTGAAGCAAATGGGGCAAAGCAGGAATTGCAACACAAAACAGCAAATGTGAACCCTACATATATCGAAAACAAAATATTCTTGCCGTGTTCAAATGCCATCTTCTCTCACTGCACAATTCTCAAGCTCAGAGGTAATCAGCTGGAGCTTGTAACAATCCAGCAGCTTAAGATCTCCATAATAGTTTAGCCCACTGTGCTCAAATGCCTGTAACTTCTGGAAAGAAAGATTCCCTAGTAAGGCCCATGGTGAGGAGGGAGTGGGTGGCAAAATATCTCAGAATAAGAGAGGAGAACTGGGGAGAAGTAACCAGACCCCATCAGTGCTCTAGCGGTAGGATTTTGTTGTGCTAGATGCTAACCAGTCCCCAAGGGCGGGCTGGGGCTGCTGGTGTGGGTGCCAGGGGGCAGGATTCGCAGAGGCAGGGCAACAATGATTGGCCCGCTGGAGTGCCGGGGGTACAATTTGTTAACAACCAGAATGGCAGCACAGCCGCCTTCACACTCACCTGTTAGTGTGCCCTCCACCACGCATTTCTTTCTTCTTAGCCCTTACCCTTCTAAGTCTTCCAGTTTCAGGGTTGTCAGAAAGCTCCAGGTAACTCTGTCTGAAGCTGATTCTCCTGCTTCTGGGGTGACCATGCCAGGCTCCTGCAGGAGCTGGGCAGGGCTTGTCCAGGGCAGAGGCAGCTCAGGTCAGGATGCTGGCAAGCTGGAAAGCACTGTCCTCCACCCAGAGCTACCTAGCCTCATGTCAGCTCTGGCCTCACAGATGCACAAGCCTAGGGTTGCCTCACCTGGTAACTAAAAAGAAAAGAGGAACTCAGGCTTTCCAGCTGAGAACACTCTGCAGGCCCATGCTGGAAGGGCAAGTTTGTGACTTCATGCTTATCAAAGCCCTGCACAGGAGCACAGAGGCTGGTGTTCTTCCAAGGCCAGCCAAGGTTGGAATTCTTCCATGCACATTATGCTTCTCTGTTCAGGGACCAACAATCCACGTGTAGTATGAAGTTTACAGGTAACCCATCCTCCCTGACGTTACCACCCTGGTCTCCATGGGAAGGCTAATTCCTGGCCCTTGGTAGCAGGAGGTGAGCTGTGTTGGCAGTGGTGTCTCCTCTGCTCCCCATTTTAAAAAACAGCTGTCTCTGACCAAGGGCCTCTGTTCTGGCTTTACTGCTCTGTAGCAAGACGCTTCTCAGCTGCTTGCTTTGTAGGGCCAGATGGAGCCAATGTTCTGCAGATATTAAGTGGGAAAATGAGCTTCTCATGCCAACAGCAGTAGCTGTTGAACACCGTCAGGACACAAAGTCGCCATCCTGTAAAACCAGCTTTCACAGTGTGAAAGAGCAGGGGAAGCAACATGAGATGGAGACAAGAGTGTGGTTTTGTGACTGTCCGTGTTTACACCAGACCGTCTCATTCCTGTAAAAACCACTTGAAAACATTAAATGGTGAAGTATTTTGGAGGAAGTGAACCTCCAGTCTCTCACTGCTTGAAAAGAATGCATGGATTCAGCTCTTCATCCTTTCTAACAACTAATTTTAAGCAAGCATTATGTCATAACGACTCTGACTTAAATTACAGGGACCGTACGCACTTTTGTCTTGGCCCCATATCCACGAAGTTAGCCGGGGTGTTCCCTTCTTTCGGCAATTGCACCATATTGTCTAGATTGCAGGTGAGTGAGGCAATGTGCCCAATTTTGTTCACCAGTGAGATCTAACAAAACTTGTACCTGGGATATCTCATTATTGATATAATGTTAAGGTCATTTTTCCCCTTTTTTCAGCCAGCAACTGGTAATTTCGGAAAATCTGGACAGATTGCTGGTACTAAAGATCATTATTCCAATGGCCACATTGTTTTAGAAGCCTTACTGTGGCTTGTTCTTGTTGCTTTTTGTTTTGCTTTGTTTCAGATTTAAGATATATTTGAAAAGTGAATTTGTACCAAAAAAGTTGCAATTTCTATAGAATTATCTGTCTCCTGGCCAATGTGCTGTTATGCTGAAAAGATGTTGATGGGTACATATTGTCAATTTTTTAAATATTGTAATTGGCCTCTTTTTCCTCTCCATGTAAACCAAAACAATTACATTTTTGCTGGCTTTTTGCATCTCCTATTGCTGAAGGTTTTTTTTTTTAATTTGTTTGTTTCTTTTTTCCTTTGCTCTTGGGCTTTTTCTTTTCTTTCTTTTTTTTCCCCCTCAATTAGTTCATGTATGTCCCTTCATACATCACCTGATCTTTAATCTAAGGCATTTTATCAGAGATCATTGGACCTATTAATCATAGATAAGGCTGGAACCAGGTTATTTGCCCATTTTATTTTGGTTAGTAAATGTATCAAGATCATTTTCTACTCCTATGCGGGAGAACTGGGAAGGGTGTGCAGGAAGAAGAATGTATTGGAAATCAAGAGGCTGGTCTTGATTAGGACTCTTGAAATGAGAAGGTTCAATGTGGATGCTTAGTTTGCGTGCTGAGCATGTCATCATTCTGGAAGCCATGTGCCTCGAGAGAATAGTGAGAAGTGATTATGTACTGGGAACTGGGAATGATTTTCTCTTCTTTGCATGATTCTGTCAAGAAAGGAGAGATCAAATGTGCAAGAAAGGGCTGGAAAACAGAGTCGGGAGCCCAAGGCCTGGCCCACTTGAGGTCAGGCATCTAGAGGCAGGCCTGGGCCCCAAATGATTGCAGGAAGGGCTTTCTACAGGAAGGGCCCTGACTGTCCTTCCAAAGGCATTTTGGACAAGCCCATCAGCCGGGAGGTCAGTGCCTGCCTTGACCCACACCAGCGGGTGGCCAGTCAATCATCCTGTCCCATATAAAGCCTCATTTTCTTTAAAAAGACATTTGTGTACTTTGTTCCAGGCAAGGAACTGAAGTGACCCCAGACTAACTGCAAGCTGTCCCCTGACCCAAATCAAAGGAGGGCCCCTGCACCTGCCATTCATCAGGTTCCTTTCCACAGAGTAGTCATGAAAGAGAAATAATCTTACTCACTCACAGTGTGGGTTCTTTGGGGAAGAAGATGTTGAACAGGAGCCCGGCAACCTGGTACAACTGTTACGGACAGGAAGTAGAGAAAAAATAGATGGAACAGAAACTGCAGAGGGAATTGAAAAAGGCAGAGCATAATTACTTGCCTTAGAATGGAGCCTGAGTGTTGGAGCTGACATTATTAGTCTTACATTAAGAGGAAGAGGATTTTTCTCTAATACAAGCAGAGCTTTACTCTTAGATACCAACAATTCCCTGGAGGGCAGTGCAGGCAGGGAGACTTAAAAAGGTGAGAAGGTAGAAAGAGGAAATTAGACAGACTTCGGGGCACCTTTCTATATCAATACTCTTGGCCTTTCTGTCTCTTGTCCAGTCCACTTACTTTTTGGCAGGTACCCACATCACATTAAAAATTCATCCCATGATTCTAATATATTATCTCTGCCTTTGGGTTGGATGTGGGATGGTGCTGATAGATACTCAAGAGGCAGGCTTATGTGTTTCTCAGAGTTGCAGTAATTTTTCAGTAACCATTCAATATAAAATTCTGACATTTCAGTTCACACAGGATTGCTGATTTCGTCTTATCAGGAGAGGAAAGTACTGGGCTGTGATTGAGGGTTGGTCAAGCACCTGGGTCCAGATTCTTGCGTTCCAAGTTTTCCAAACTGGATGAAACTGGGCTGTTTAATCAAGCCCTCTGTTTCTTCATCTGTGAAATGGGCAATGACAGAATTTACTCATGTGACTGTGTGTGCTCACATTAAGCAATATAACAATTGCAAAGCAATAGTCAATAACTGTCAACTATTATTAATTACAATCTAAAATAAAAATCAAGATCATTCTAAATCATGAAGTCTGTTTCAACTTCCAAAAAAACAAAACCCTGAAGTCAACAGGCCTGGGTTGAGGGCTCTCTGAAACCACATTCCCAATAAGGCAATAAAGACTCATTATATTGTCCAGATCAACTGACAGTTGGGTCCATTTTTTAGACTGGCTATGTCATGCATGCAGGGCTAGCTAAAAAACATTTTAAACAAGAGCCCAGTGAAACCATGTAAGAGAAAAAGAGGGGGAAAAAAGTCCTAAAAGGCAAGTGACAGAATTCAGGATCCAAGCATGCAGTGATGCCCTGAGCTCAAAGTCTTTACAAGCTAAGTGGTCGATATGGCTGCCTGAGATCACCCCCTCCCACCCCCAATATGGCCCTGAGAGAACTAATAAAGGACCTGGCAGCCAGGGGAAGACAGAGGAAGGCACTCGGCTGAAAGATTGACTGATCTTGCTACAGATCAGATGGATGGTTCTAAATGACCTGTAAAGACATTCCCGGAGCCCTGGGCCACAGCGCTAAGAGCCCAGACACCACTCGCACTTCTGAAGTAGTTATTAGTCACTGAAGTCGCAGTTGACAACTGCAACTTCAGTTTCAAGTAATGGTTTAACAGCATCAACTTGAGAAAGGTTATATCTCTGTGTGTCAGGTGTACTGCTGACACTTAAAGGAAATAATTGGTAGATTTAGAGTGGAGAGAGAAGCCGGTGGGTAGAACAGGAGAGGCGGTCAAAACTTAGGATAGAACTTCAGCGAGACAGTGAAACAGAGCCGGGGATGTTCCCTGAGCAGCCAGCCCTGAGATCGCCTGTACACACAACCACCCACCCTGTACACCTGCACACAGATACCGCCCCCCAGCTCCAGCCCACCTTCTTCATGACAACAGAAGTGGTCTTGTGTTTGTCCCTCTGTCGACTGCTGAAGCACAAGAATTATTCATGTGCCTAAGCTTGCCAGTTGGAATGTATTGCAATTTTAGAAATAACACATTGAACAATGAAAGAAATGTGCTCTCGCAGCTCCTTGGAGGTGTGGGAGGTCTGTGAACAGGGCGACTAGACCCTTTTGTTCTGCGGGCTGCTTTGCAGCTTGGCACAAACCAGGGATGAGACACGTGACTCCCACCCCACCTTGACTGTCATCACATTTCAATCAGCAGGATTTGATTTTGGGAGGTGCTAAAGGGTTGTGTTGGCAGAAGGGGTGCTGGAGACACACACAGGCAAGGGGGGATGTCTGTGTGTGTGTGTGTGTGTGTGTGTGTGTGTGTGTGTTCATCCCCATATGTGACGAATTCCTCAGCAATTCCCACGTACAGAGCCACGTTTGCCTTTGCAAAAGTAATACAGGTAAGTGATGTTTGTTGCCAAACTTATCCAGATTTTGATCCCAAGCACCTTTCGATTTAACTCACCTTGATGCCGTGGAGGTGTTTCTTAGAAGTCAGCATTTCTAATGTGTTTGTTAAGAGGTGATGACTCAAGTGATTTTTTTAAAACTTCACCTGTCTCAGAAATTGTACTGTAGCAACTTCAGTATTGTAGGATTTGTATTGTATTTTGTCTCCCTGCCTGCCTTCCTTTTTTCCCTTTCTTCCTTTTTCCTTTGAATCGTATCTCCTCTGCTTATGTTGCTCTATATGTTTCTATCAGTGGCAAGATACAGAATAATAATACACATTAAAATGACACCATTCATGACATAGGATCATAAAACACATTAAGTTTGTGCCTATTAAGTATGAAAGGCCTGAAGAACTGCCCTAACTTCCCACAAAATGGATCAACCTCTGGTTTGGATGAAAGCAGCCGGTTAGAAATAAAAGCAATATGGCAGGTTTGAAGGATGTACTCCTAAATCGCTCCTAGTTGCTATTGATTGAATATATTCAGATGGGGATCTGACAAGCCAAGTGAAGTGTAGACCCTGACTGCTGTGAAGAGTGTCTTGGGAATCACTGTAATTCACCACTGTGATGGGTTCTGGCACTTAACTTTTCTGGGAAACCACCAAGATAAGGTTAAAGGCATATAACAGGAGAAAAAGAAAGAAAGAATGAATGAAACAAGTGAAAAATGGAAAGAAAAATAAGCCAAAGTTTGACCTGCCCTACAATCTGACACCGATCCAGTGACAGATAACCCATCACTGACAACGGCATTCTGAGCCCAGTGCGTTTAATCAGGTGTACCTGGTGGGCCACTGTTAGGTGGAGCAGGCTTCTGCTGTACTGAGTCCACAGAGCTGCCTCCTCCCTCTAATGGCAGAGTATTCTCCTGAGAGGTGTTAAATCTTCAGTCTATTCCTAGAGGGACTCCATGTTCCTCATAATTAATTCCTCCACTGGATGTCTGTATAACTCCCTGCCCTGGTGGTCATTATGCACTGGGGTGATGGCTGCTAGAGACAGCTCCTGGGCTTCTGGCTTGGTGGTTTGGGAGGCCCAGGAAGCCTAGCTCGTCGTGGACGCCAGGAGAATGTGACATGAGTTCCACAAACCCACATGCACACACATGCAGGGAGACTCACTCAGGAGAACTGCTGAGATTGCTTTTATTTTGGCAAAAGAAATGCTTGTCAGACACATCAGTTGATAGCATCCACGGAGCTGGAAGAAGGAAAATGAACTGCGTTGCAATGAACTAGGATTCCACAAGCAAGAGCTGCACGCTGACATTTATATTAGCTTAGTTTGACATGACCTAACTGTTCAGACTGGAAGAAGAGGAACTGTTTTCCATGTTCACCCGCCCCACCCCATAAAGTGCACACTGTTCCCAGGTCTGTGGAGGTAATAGATCATGCAAAATGTTGCAATTTCCTGCTGGCTGTTTCCCTGGAATGCAGACAGAAACCCCTGAATAGAGAAAAGCATCTTGTTTTCTACAGAATTTCTAACTATAGGAGGAAATTATCCATGCATCAAAAGCATGGAGAAGCATTCTAACTAAAGCAGCAAACGTCTAAGCCAGGGCAACAGCTTGGGGGCTGGTTTAAAATGCAGATTCCTGACTGTACACACCACATAAGCAAGATCATGTGACCTGAGATAGGGCCTGGGAATCTGCACTTCCGACAAGCAGATTCTCACTATCTTGTAGCTATGATTACAGGGATTAATAGGGTGCTATGGACATGAAACTTTAGTTTATTTTTTACTTATTATATAGTTTAATGCATTATTTTAATGATACTGTTAGGTTAGTAATTACATAGAATACATAGGTGAATCGCTTACTATTTTTACAATGCAGTGAACTTCTACTATGAGTTAATGCTATGACAGTGCGCTCCAGCCATTTATGATGTAAACTGGCTAGCAAAGCAGAGCAGGAGGGCGCTGAAGATGTCAAGCCACTTTGTGGTTGGTTCATGGACTTAAGGATATTCACCAGCAAGCTGACCTTCCCCACAGTGCATAGGGGGCTCAGGGAAGTGAAGTCCTAAAAGCCAGTTTAGGACAAAGCTGTGATTAGAACTTGGAGCTCATGACCCTCATCCCCGATGAGGAGTTTCCGGCTAATGAAAAAATCATTCTATTCACCATAATTAAAGATCTTTACTGATTAGCTAACATGAGCATGCTCAGTCTAGGAGGCAGATAGCACATTTTTTTAAAGATCATTTTACCAATGAGGGATTTGGAAGTGAGGGAATTTCGACGACTTGGCCTGTGTCAGGCCCCTTAGGAAGACAGGGAGCAGGGCTCAGTCTCAGGGTCTCCAACTCCAGGAACTCACGCTCTTAATCATCCTGTGATATATGCATCTTTTCATTCATTTTACAAGGGCACACTGAATGCCCACGATCTGCCAGGTCTTGCTTCAGGTGATGGGGACACAGTGATGGTCACCTTCATAGTCCCTGTGTGGCCTGTGGGCAAGTGGGGTAGAAAGACCCCCATGATGGGCAATAGAACATAGCTAGTGCCGCAGTGGAGGAAGGACAGAGACCTGCTGCTGCTGGTGCAGTGAGGGAAGGCTTCCAGAACTCAGACCGAGGGGTGACAAGGATGCAGACGGGGGAATGCGAGCGAAGCAGTGGGAATAGCAGGAGAAAAGCCCCTGAAGTAGGAGTGCATTTGGGGCAGTGGTCAGCCAGGTGAGTGTGCTTGGGACTGTGCAATCGCATGGGGCACTGCCCTGCCACTAGAGCTGGTGTCTGCCGCCCACTCTCTCAGTGATGTCTGCTAAACCGCTCGATTCCCACCAGCTGAGTGACGTGGAACTAGAGGATTTGCTCAGCTTCATGAGTAGTGAGGAGGAGGATGCTGTCTGGAGGGGTGGTGCGATATGGCAGGAATAATGCTGGCTTTTGAGATGCAGAGATCTGTAGTCAGCCTTCCCTGGACCCTACTTACTAGCTGGCTAATACTGAGAAAGGCTTTAATGCTTTCTGATCTACAGTTTCCCAAGCATACATGAGAATGATAAAACCTTAAAACCTCCCTTGCAGGGTTCACGTAACAATAACAAAAGCAAAGCCAAATTACACACTGGGGGAGAAGTTTTTGAGACCCATTTGGCAAAGCAATAATTGCATTAATACAGAAAATATCCCTACGGATCGATAAAAAGATCATTAAAGCTGTAGGAGAAAGGACCACAGGTAAAATCCGAGAGTTCACAGAAAAGGAAACCCAAAAGGGTGTTAAATACATAATACTTAAAAGAAAACATGCTTGCTGGCACTCATATTGAAATAAATACAAATGAAGTATTATTGTCTACCTTTACTATTACCAAAGTCAAAAAAATCAAAAATTGAAATCACTCCGTGTTGGAGATGGGGGCTAGTTTTAACAAAATCTGTTAAAAATTGAAACATAAGGCTCTGTGACCCAGCAAGTCTGCTTCTGGAAACTCATCATGAGGTATTCTGACATGTGTGTGCCAAGAAATGTATATGAGATGGTTCCCTGCAGCATATTGTGAGATACCAAGTTATGTGGAACCATTTAAATGCCTATCTAATGGATCTAGTTCCATAAGTCATGGCAGAGGGGAACTGTTGCTAAAATGAATGAGGTGGTTCATTCATCAATTGCTGCAGAATGATCTCCAAGGAGGCACTCATGGGTGAGACACAACCCATGTGTGCATAGAAGAATATTTCCAGAATAATACACCATGGCCTGATGGTACTGGTATCCCCTGAAAAGGGAGCAACCTGGGGACAGAAGGGGTAGGAGAGTTTTCACACTTTGAATTTTTTACCTATTAATAACATATAAATATTTTTTAAAAGAGTGGAAAAAATTTTAAATATCAATATTAAGACCTAACATGTGGTTGCCTGATACATACAGCTTAATCTTGGATGTGTTATTCAGAAAGGAAGAATGAACTTGAAGACCCATACTCTTCCCCTGCATCTCTTGTGGCAAATGACCCTTTTCACACTTTGGGACAACCGATCATCGGGAAAGAGGTGCCGCAAGCAATATTCAAACAGGGTAAATGGTGTGTGTTGAATTAAACTTAGAGCTGTGTTTGTCTTTCACTCTAGAGGATGGAGCAAAAGATATGATTTTTTTTCTAACTGCAAATTCCTGCTCCATCTACTATTTTACCAGCTGTGTGATATTCAGCAACTTAGACTTCTCTGAGAGGTACTGAATTAATTCATAAGTTCCAGGGAATTATTCCTTTATATATGATGAGAGCAATAATGAGATAATTAAGTTATAGTACAGCAATAGACATACCAATTGTTCAATTTTGCTGCTACACCCAAGAAAAAAATGACTTTTTAACTCTTTGCATTTTGTATGCTTTCTATTTACTGAAGTTAATATTTAGATATTGCCAAGCTGCTTTGGCATTTTAGATTATTATGTTTCAAAAGTCCTGATAAAAGTATAGATCCTTGTTCTTGGGCTCCAGCTCAGACTCAGACACTAACTGTCAACATAATCTTGGAAAAGTTACTCCTTCTGTCTGCTTCAGTTTTTTTCTTTTTAATCTGTGAACTAGGAATAATCATAATTGCATCATTTTATGTAGTTACAAATCTCAAGTGCATATGAAAAATGTATTCACACATAGTCCTTTTTGGTCAAAGACCTTTTAATAAAAAAGCCAAAATAACTGATTTACATGATATAAAATGCTCATTTCCTGCTGTGAGTAACAGCCTGGTAGGATAGGGAAGGCCAAACTACACTCACTCCCTTCTCTCCTGCCCTCTAATAAGTTCTTTTGCAGTAAACAGGCTACATTTGTAAAGTCTTCTTTAGACACTGATGTAAGTTCATAGCTTAATGGATAATTGTCAATTAATTATGAGAGCTAGAGAGATTGTCTTATGGAAATAGGAACAAAAGTTAGAGGTACTGATTGACTCTGGAGTCGAGCAGGAGCAGTACCAAAAAAAAAAAAAGAAGAATATTACATTTATTGTGTAGGACTTACGGTGTAGGCATTCACAATGAATGCTGGGGGTAGGGAGTCCAGGACACACATGCTTCAAAGGCTAGTTCAGGGGAATTCTTGAATAAGGCCGACATTGGTCCAGCTGGGTAGGAAAGGCCCACATCCTTGACAGCTACACAGGAGGGAACAGAGGGCAAGAGCCTGGCTGGTCTCAGATGACTGAGCAGAACATTATGGAACTAAGGAAAAATCCTGTGTTAGAAGTAATTTCTCAGCTAACCAAACTGGACCCTATACTAAGTCTATAGCCATGTAATTTTTCTGCCTAACACAATAAATTGTCTGCTAAATTCCCATATGTATTATTTACTCAAAACACTGAGCTGAGTGTTTTCTGATTAATAATTTGCCCCTGAGAATAATTAGATTAGATGGGTTTTTTTTTAGTATAATCCTACTTTCAAATACAATATTGTTTTGGCCCCATGAACCACCAAGGTAACTTGGGAATTCCCATATTTGTGTAAATTCTGGTTAATCGTTCCAGAAGGCATTACATTAAAAAATGTATAGATGGTACAAAAGA
The DNA here is from genome assembly GCA_032199065.1 of Smutsia gigantea. Taxonomy (NCBI): domain Eukaryota; kingdom Metazoa; phylum Chordata; class Mammalia; order Pholidota; family Manidae; genus Smutsia; species Smutsia gigantea. Next base: position 452,472 of record JAVSCE010011338.1, on the reverse strand, counting down.
TTCTTATAGAAGAATTAATGCTTGAAAAATACCTAGTTATTCAAAAAACCAGCAGCACTTGCATTTGAGCTTCAAGTGTGAATGGATAATGTCCATGTCCTATGATAATATTCTTGGAGTGCAATTATTTGGACAATCTTCCAATACAGAAACCCACACTATTGGTGCTATAAGGCTAACCTGATCAAGTACAATATAAAGAGAAAGCAAAATTTTTCCAGTTGCTTCTATAAACAGTCATTGTGCCTGCCAATCAGATCATTTAAAGAGTTCCAGTCCGTTTAATTATTATGTTTCATTTTAATATCAAAATGAGCATGAGGAGCAGGGAAAGAAATACATGTTATGATAGGAATACTCTTCAGGAAAATTACACATTAGGAAAAAAATGCTCATGTACTTATAGTCTTAGAGCAGAAAATATTCTCCAACATGACCTCGGATGAAAGGGCCCCAAGTTCATAAACGATGGCGGCAGATGTAGAGGCCAGAGCAGCAGGCTGGGAATGTCAACACGGCCTGGAAGAACGGTGAGACCCAGGATAAGCAGCAGGCCCTTTTGGATGACAGCTCAATGTGAAACGAGAAATGAGCCTCCATCTGACTCCCACCGCATGGGTGTCAACATCAGAAAATGCTCCATCACACAGCTAGTAGGAGCTCAGCCTGATGGACACAGAGCCTGACCTTGCTTCCCCAGGAGACAATCCCTCCAGGTCATGGGTGAGGAATACTGGCAAGGGTCACTGAGGGGGGCGTGCAAGTACAGCTGCTTGCTCAGAATCCATCCCCTTATCAACAGGACTCAGCCTCAAGGGGTTGTCATGCCAGGCCTTTTACCAGTACTCCCTGAACAGATAAAAAGCACAGCCCAGGAAAACACTCTCTTTTTTAAAGACCCAAAGCTCTATGTAAAGGACAACAGTAAGAAAAGGATTAAAGCCAGGGTCCAGCTTCGATGGGTGGGCCAACCAGCTGGTTGTGTTGATCCACACGAGTCATTTATTGCAAAGACTAAAAAGAACTCTGCTTAAAAGAGGTACAAAGAGAATGGAAGATAGATGATGGACAGATGGATGGATGGATGGATGGAATCTATTCATGTCTTTAATTATACCTTTGCATCTGTAATTAAAGCTGTACTTTTAGCTTTCTCTCTTCTTACCCATGCAGCCTTGCTTAAGGCCCACCGACTCAGGCAGTGTGCACATAGATCCCACTTCTACATGATCAGAAATGTTTGACTTCCTTGGCTGACTGCTTCAGAATGAAATCCTGCCTTGCGGCTTTCTGTGAAATGCAGAACCCCTCAGAGCCCTGGAGGCATGCATTACACTCCCTGGTATATTGGGCAGCTTGAAGCTTCTTGGATTCAGGGCACCGGAAGTGACATGTCCTGCCACTGGAACAGGGGTTGTCAGCTACATTGCACTATGCCTTCAACAGGTGCTTCAGTGTCAAAATTATTAAGGCTCATTATTTTCTTTGCTTCCCTCATTGCCCATCCTGGTCTCCTTCCTCGGCACCCCACCTCTCCCTTTCATTAGGTTTATCACCAGTGACTACTAGCTGGCCTGGAAATGGAGATGTCAAACTGAGCCTGCAAAGCTAGCAGTTCATGAGCCCTTCCAGCAGGAAAAAAGTAGGACCTGGTGGTGGTCCTTCCATGTGGAAAAAAGAGATATGTTTCTCATACGTTTGTCCAGACCAATTACATGCATGTAAGTAAATTATTTCTGATACCTGCTACATTTGTCCTGATTTGTAGCTCATCGCAGAAATAAAAAAGGGAAAAGAAAGAAAACAGGAATAGGGCATCATCCCATGATATTTTTGTACGTGCTTGCAAAGGATCCAAAATTAGGGGTTGAATTAATGAATTCTTTTTTTAATGAATTCTTTTGAGTCAACAGATTTAGGTCTGAGCAAGAAATGTTATATTTGTATATCTGTGTTCTCTAATAATAACAGCACAAATGTTCTGATGATTAAAGGGCCTACCTATATATTTCTACATGTTTGGATTTCATGAAGTTCTAGTAGAAAAAAACGGGTGAAACTTATCAGTAGAAGTGGTGATAACAGGTAATATTTTTTAGTGCTTTATTGTCCCTAGTTGTTTTACATGGATTATCTTTCAGCCTTACAATAACCTTACAAGATAAGAATAATGACTAGAACTTTATTTTATAGAGAGGAGGACTGAGGCAGAGAGGTAAATGGTGTGTGCAAAATTCCATGGGGACAAAAGGTAGGTATAGGCAATCAGACTCCAGGGTCTGTTCCATTTGAATACCGCACTTTAGTGTGTCCCATTACTTTTACCAATAAGTCACTTGGGAGAAGTATTCATTTGACACCTACACTGGTTTTACAGAATAGTTACAGGCGAATATGAATGAAAGCGCACATTTTGTTCATTTATTTTCCTTTTACCCACAGTATAGGTAAGAGGCATTAGTACCATTTTACAAATGAAAAAAACTGCAGTGAGAAACCACTGAGACACTACCCATAATTAATTAAGAGACACTTTCGATTAAGGTCTTAGAACCTGCAGTTCTAATTTCACGTAAAAGAATTAATTCCATCTTCTAGGACTGAAACAGGCAAGAAGGAAAAGGCCAGCTCCTTATTCTCAAAGCAATAATTACGCAGGAAGAGAATTGAAATGGAAGCATCTAGAAGACTGAACTTGACATAATGTGATACAGCATAAATATTCTCTAAGTAATAGACTTTCCTCAAACCCCATTCCCCTGAGCTCCTAAATTTGAAAACAGACTTCACAAAGAATGTCACCATGAGAACTTTAATGGGTTAAGGGCTCTTTTCTCCTATAAAACCAAAAGATTATCATAGTCTAACAAAGCTTCAATCATTGGACCATAAAGACTTTTCCATGTGTAAATGTGAACAGGAAAGAGAAATATTCTAGCATAACTCTAGGTAGATTAATACATGTACTTTGACTCCAGGATACGGTTCTCTCTGCCCTAATTTTTCTGTCACTGTGAAACTGCCTACATTTCACAGGTAGACAATGACACACAAGTTCAAATGGCTGACTGCCTGGTAATGATGAAATTAAATAAAAAGAAAAAAACTGTTATTAGATTTGCTGTATACCAAACAATTAGTGTAACATGTTACCTAGACAAATGTATGCAAATAGTATTTTGTGGAACACTACTCTCTCAAATTATTCCAGATAAAATATGTGTGTTCTGCATTGAAGTACATTTAATTAATATAACATATTCTCCTTGGGAGCCATCAAGAACTATTTTCAAAATTCAACATCCACCATTATTATTGAACTAACATTAAATTACTATTAAAGGATCTGAGAAGTCCTGCAGTAAAGACACTTCCTAACTTTTTAAAAAATAGTATTTCCTAAAATGATTTGTCTTTTCATGTTATGCCCATAGATATCACATCCACTCCGGGAAAGTCTTCATTTTGGTATGGACAACACTGGGGTGGAGGGATGTGTTTCTGCTTCTTCTGCCATGATTGTTTTACTGTAAGAAGCCCCTTATGCTTATAAAAAACTCTTGTCCTTATAGAAGCATCTATGGGGAAGCATAGTTTGTATTGCTGTCTCTGTATCTCTGGATCAGCCTGAGCCACTTATTAAATGTGCAGCCTGCCATACACACTTCACTGTTTGGATCCTAGGGCTATAAATTTCTAGATTCCCTTGTTTTGATCTTGGCTGTACTCTCTGCCTCTCTTTCCAGAAATGTCTTTTTGCTGACTCTGGTCTTTCGGATTGATTTGCCATTCCTGATCTTGAACTTAGGTTTGCGTCTGAGGCTCTTCTTCTGAGCCTAGATACGTGCTTCCCTTAAGACCGGGCCATGTCAGGCCACAGTTGCTTGATAAAAACCTCAGGCCCAAGACCCCATCATGGCATTGTTCTCACAAATCAGTGCCCTCCAAAATTGTTCCTCTTAAAGCAGAATCAGAAATTACCGCACCAATCTGGAAACAAAATTATTGTACCAATCGTCCATAGGTGCAGGGCCTCTTCTGGATGCATAGATAGGTGGAGAGCATTATCTATGAAGCTAAGTATGATACAGCTTCTTTGGTCTTCAATTTATTCATCTATAAAACAGTGACTTTGTTACCTACCTTTTTTATAGCACAGAAGGGATGCAAATTGCTATACAAAAGCATGATTCTTCATTTCTAATATATCTTTGCCATTTTCTTCTGTATCAAGTTGGCGAAAATACTTATATGGCTCTCAATAGTTTACAAAATGGTGTTACACACGTTTTCATTTAATTCTAATGACTCTTGATGAGGTAGGGATTATGATGATGATTTACAGATGAGACAACTGAGCATCAGAGAAATTGAGTTACTCCAGGTTGCACAGCTGGAAAAGAAGAGGCTGATCTGAGACCTCATTGTGGGGAGCTAGGGGCAGGCTTGCTGCCACTGGAGTCTCCTGGCCTGCAAGTGTCTTCTCCTTTAACACCAGGCCATTGCAAATGAGGCTGGGGACCTGGGGACCTGGGGACCTGGGGACCTGGGGACTTGCGCACACAAGGCCTAATAACAAGTTTCCCAACCATGCATTCTGTCTAAATGAAGGAAAGTTGACGAAAAATTTACTGCCCCTACTTCTAGTCAAAAGAAAAGCTCAAACCATCCTCCTGACTTTTATGCCTAAAGCTTATTCCCCCCAAATACGCATATATTTGAGGGTTGGGAGGTTAGCTAAGTCATGGCTAATGAATGCTTTGCTGTGTGAGATACGGATAAAAAACAGAAATGTTTATGCATTTGCTCATTCATTCATGTACTCATTTGTTGATTCATTCAGTACACATTTAAAACTACTCTGTGCCAGATAATCTTTCGGGACTGGTGATACAGAGATAATCACAAGAGATTTCTTCTTTCATAGAAATTCTTTCTAGTGGGGAACCAGATAATAAATCAATAAACAGGTAAATGAGATGATTTTTGATAAGAAGAAGTCTAAGAAGAAAATATGGCAGAGTAATGGCCAAAGTGAGTATTGGAGGTGGGGGAACAGCAGACATCATTGATTAGGATGGTTATGGACATCCACTCTGGGGATAATACAACACAATATAGTACAATACAAAAGACACCATCTAGTACCTTTGAAACTAGAGTGGTCCAGGAGCGCATATAGGTGAGGCCTGTTATTAGTTTGTGTGGGTTCAAGTTTACCAGGCTGGATTCCCACAATTCTGGGTCAGAAAGTGATTTTCCAGGTTCTTCTGGAGAAACTCAATGAAAGTCTGTCCGAAATCAACATTTATAGGATGTCAAAGGACTGAGGAAGAGGGAAATTTGAAGGGGCAGGGAAAAATCAAGACCAAAAAGAAATGAATAGTTATCTTCATGAGAAGGGGTCGGGGTGGTCTGCTCTCCAAGCCAAGCTGAGGTCAGTGGATGCTTTCGTTGTGCGCCATTAACCACGCTCTTGTTGATGCAGTTTGAATTCTGACTGCTGTGGAGTTTTAAGCTATTCAATGAACGTCTTCTGTCATGTTCATTTTCAAAAGGATATAATTTCCCATCCAAACTGTAACATACCAACTTTCAAAGGAAGCTGCCGTGGGTAGGTGGTGATGGCACTGTGTTTCCTAACTGGTGATTAGCAAATTTATTGCATGATAAACCATTTTCAGAGCAGTTTTGAAAAATAAAAACATGCTTCTTCCTGAGTAATTAGTTGCTCTTTACTGCCAACAAACTGTAATTTTTATTCCTTTTTCACAAGCCCATTTATTAGGAGAGAGTGCTAGCAAGCATTTACGCTTTTGTGTTTATACGGCAAAGAAGACATGGTATCGAAAACCTGCGATGAGAATTCTGAATGCCGTTATATTTTTAAATCCACATTAATTATAGATCCACATATTCTTAGAAAAGACAGGGATTGCAGCAGGATGGTGGTGCAGAGGAGGGATTCATGTATAAATTGCCTCCCAAGGACCCCACTGAAATTTCCATAACATTCACCACATGACACTGATGTGTGAAAATTGACATGAAGATTTGAAAATTGGGACCGAGGGAGCCCAAGCATAAAATAACTTCAATTTTGTGCTCTCTCTGTGTCTCAGAGGAATAGCACGTAGGACTGACCAACACAACACAAACAAGCGAAAGGGAAAAAAAATCCAGAGAGAAGGATAGGAGTTATTAAGGAGAAAACACACTTCTCACTCACAGAGAGAAAGGATGATCAATGGATTTAGTCACAGAGAAATTCAAGCAGAAAATTGCTGCTGTTTTTTATCTGAACAGCAGAAAGTTTAACCAAACTGGAATTCTCAAGTCTGAGGAAGGCATCTACAACTACCTGCGGACAAAGAGATGGGGTCTTGGTTTCTGGACCAGAGTAAAATAGTCAAGTCCTCTTACTCTATAGTTCTGTTATGAGTAGGTCTTTGATAGAGGAGGCTTTGCATCTGAAATGTGCTAGGTCAAGGCTAACATTCATTGCAGCCCTGAATAGTTTCAAACTGTGTGAAATAAATAATCTGCTTGGTTCCAATGCCTGCCCTTGAATGAAAATAATACTCCAGATAGTATCCACAGTGAATGTGAAAATGGTACACAGTCCATGGACAGTCTATCTGCTGAAGTGACAAATATAAAATCATTACTGACAAAATGGAATGTCCCAGCAATTCTTCACCTGGCAAAAATATTTAAAGAGCAACTCAAATCACAGTATTTTTGGCAAGTACACGTTTGAAGTGTGAGGAAAACAGAAGGTGGAAGAACAAAACAAAACCCTTCATCTATTCAAGCTTTTGGCTGTCTTGGGTTATTTTTAATGCAAGAAATAGAGAACTCAATTACTTGAACTGTAAGTAATTTTTGAGTGATAAGTAGTTGCCCACACTTGGAGAATGACCTCAAAGATTGTTCTTTTGACATCAAGATTTTTAAGACCTGTTGGAATGAATAGCATTTTCCCAGTGGATATCTATCTGCTCTTTCTCTGAGATACAGCAGGCAAGTAGTTTGATTTTCCTCTAGCAGAAGTTTAACATTTTTGAATATTATAATAGAGTGTAAAGCACATTGGGGAAAAAAAATTCGAATTTTAATGGAACCCTTCAGCCCTGGGAAGTCCCATGATTTTAGGCAAGTGACTTGATTTTTCTACAGCTCAGTTTCATCAACTGTAAAACTGAGAAGAAATTTTAAAAATCTACTATAAGGTAGCTGGGAGGAATCAATTAGATAAGTTACGTAAGATTAATATCCTGTGGCAAGTAGTGAATAAATATCAATTAGTAGTATGTTATTTCAATATAACTTTTGCAGTTACTCCGAACACTTTTTGCAATAAGCCATTAAAAACTGCTAAATCTGTACGGTATTCTAGAGTTTGCACAATGCTTTCACATCCATTTTTTCCCCACTTGATCCTCACATTAATTAGGGTAGTCCTAGCTGCTGTAACAAAGAAACCCTGAAACTACAGACTTAACAGGTAAAAAAACTTAATTTTTACTCTTGCAAAAGTGCAATACAGGTGTTTTTAGCTGGGACACAACCTTCTTGATGATGACTTGAGGCTCCAGAGCCCTGTCATCTGATTCTGTCCTCTTCTTGGGGCCTGGACATCTCTACCTTCAGCAGGCACCGGGGAATCACCACGGTGGAGCACTCAGGAGAGTATTTTATGGACCGCCTTTGTCCATTTACATTCTATCGGCTAGAAGTCACGTGGCCCAATGAAACCTAAGAGACGAAGGGGAACTATAATGGGAACTCCGTGCCCAAGAGCAGCAAGACAGCCTCCACTCAGATCTCCCCGCTGACAAGCCCAAGTCCTACACACAAAACCCTGATTTCCCTAAGTTTTATATATATGAGTAGAACTCAGGAAAGTCCGGTGACTTCTGTAAAATCATAAAGGATTCAAACCCAGTCTCTTAAATCATAATTCACTGATCTTTCTCCCATATCCCACAGCATCACAAGAAGTAGCTAGCTGGCTTGCAAGAGAAATGGTGACTCAGTGTGCTTGTCTGTACGTCCGTGTCACACTTCTCTCCCACCCTCACGCTCCCTGGCTCACTTCAGCCAGGGAGAAAAAGGCTGTGGCATTTTTAAGGAACTGAAGTCTATGTATCTCTTTAGCACTTGTCTTTTATAAAAGGGTAGGTGAAACTTAATCATTAGGAGAGGACATTCTTTTACATACTGAAAACATCCAGGAACCAGCTCACACGCTGTTTAGGGAGCAGGGCCTCCTCTTCTCATTTCCTTGTCCAGGAGAATAGCTGCTTTTCATTTTCCTGTGTATCAGAACCCGCAAAAGGATGATACTTAGAAGTTAAGACCCGGCCTGTTCTGTAACCTTCTCTCCAGACTGTCGAAAGAAGAAAGACAGAGCATGGTGAGTTTTCTAGAGGCTTAGGGATCCACCAGGTGTCATTTTAAAATATACTAGGAAATTGCAAACTTTTGGCCAGAGAGGCCTCATTTATCATCTCAGATGGCCTTAGGGCCAACAAAAAGTGGACAAAGAAATCTCACAAGATTGCGCATGAGAGCACCTTCCTCTTCTCCCTGGAAGAGATCTCAATAAATATTCTGATGGTGAGAGACAAAAAGTCAACAAAAGTTTACTGCTAAAAAGTCTGAATCTTTTTGTACAAAAGACAGTTATTTTCTTTCACCTCACTTCAGAATATTGCCCCAGGGCCGTGGAGGTATTTTGTTATTTTTCTTTGTGAAATATCAGATTCCCTGGTGGACCTGGGGAAATTGTGCTGCTGTCGCTGCTCCCTGAGTTGACACCGCAAGCAGTGCTGACGACCTCAACATTCAGAGTCGCCTCTAAATGTGGAGCTTTTATGCCAGACGGACATGGAAAAACCCAGAGACTGAAAGGGGCCACTGAAACCCAAGGAGCCATAGAAACCGTTAGCTGTGCAGGGCAGGGATGGACCGGTCACCTGTCCTCTTGCTCGCATGCTATTACAGACCTGAAATACACTGTCTGGTGTGCTCCTTGCCATAGGTAGCCATTACAACCCTCATAATTCATGTCACTTACCAATCAGTGGTCACAGGGATTGAGTCAGAGAAATATGACTTGGTTTCAGCTGAGTTCTTCTCTACTTGTAGGTATATATCGATCTCTTTCACCTCGTGAAAATAAGCTGGCATGAGGATAGAGAAAGATCTAGCACGTATTTTTTTTCAACAGCCACGAGAGCCCTGATACATCTCAGAGGCGCAAACATTTCTAGACAGGGCAGGAATGCTATGGCAGGAAAGTTGTGGTATCAAATTTCACTAGAGTGACTTTTCTCTGGGTTCATTGATTTTGTACTTTGTGCTGCATTAGGTCTGTGATTTTCGCTAAGATGATGATCTACAGGACTGACTGTTTGCATGCTCTGGGTCTCATTTATTAGGAAGTCAAGTACGTAATGGTGAAAAATAGCTCAAAGGGTTTCCTCTTTCTCTGGGGTGTGTCTGCTGCAGCACAGCTCACTGCACACACAGTCAGTGCCACAGAAATAGATGGAAGGGAAACGGGGTTCAGGATGCCAAGTGTGGGGGGCCCTCCTCCACAGCTGCTGGAAGCTTCGGACAGCCCCATCTCCTCCTCCTTTCTGCAAGGGACTTAGGCTTGCGAAGTATCTGAGGTCACTAGCATGGTGCCTGCGAGGACACATGTAAGCCTCATGCTGTCATTTTCTTGAAGCAGACTCTGTGTGTGTGTGTGTGTGTGTGTGTGTGTGAAATCGTGGTTCACAGGGCTGATGGGAACAAAGCCGACTTCTCCACCTCCTAGTCTGTGAGATGCCCTTCTCAAATAACCTTGAGGACTCACCAACAGTTAATGTAAAATCCCTGAATGCAGAAAAAGATTTTAAAGGCAGTGGGAAGAAAAGACTTGGAATTTTAAGAAATCTTTAAAAAATCCCTTAATAATTCACACTTCTGCCTTTCCAGCCATGTATAAAACACGGTTCTTCATTGACATTACTCCTCAAAGCTCTTGTCATTCTAATTTTAACATTACAATTACGAGATAGTAAAGGACTCCTCAAAGTCTTGTGATAGGTCCAGAACAGAACTTCAATGTAACTCTGTCTAGATACTGTTCTCCACTGAGCAGAAACCCTGGCCTTTCCAGCCATATCATTGCTATCAATCAGTATTAATGGCCTTTCACTTGTATTTAGCATTCTTCTAGGCACTGGGAAAGAAATATTTTCCAAGAAAGACAAAGTGTGTTATGATATAGATAACTAGCATGTTATGATGCAATTCTGTAAAGTCAGAAACACACACAGAAAAGATGGATTTTGAGAACATGAGCGATGCAAGATCTAAGGCTTATGTGCCCTTACTGGGTGAGCCATTCTATATATGCCTTGCTTCACTCAGCTCCACAGTGTCTCTGAGAAGCATTGGGGAAGTTACTATCACCATATTGCCAATAAGAAAACAGAAACTCAAGGAAATCATCTAATTTGCTGAAAGTCCCACAACTCATCAATGAACATTGGAATTTTCACCCAAGCTCTGATGCCATAATACCTGACTGGCTTATAGACGTACTCATGTAAGAGGAGAGGCAGGGAGACTGACTTGAGAATAAAGGTATTGAAGATTCCTCTGAACAATTACTTAGTAATTGTCTGTCATGGACACAGATACTTCTCTGCAAGGAACCTGGGTTACATGCCTACTCTTATCTGCCCTTAATTTGTAAAAGCCAGTGGAAACCCACTGGGTCCTGTACTCCAACCTCTTTTGCTTTGGTTGAGGAAATCAAGGACCCAAGTGACTTTTGCATGGTGGTGTAGACAGCAAAAAGGTTAAAACTAATCTCTGGGTCCTCAAGATGCCTTGCTGCTCTTGGCTGTGAGGCATTTTGGCAATGCATTCTGCCATCTCTTGGATTGCCAGGTTTGATTCCACTTTTCTGGAAAGTGGGGGCATGATTGGCCTCTCTACCTCACCACTCACACAAAGCCCTTGACAAAGGTCCCAGCGTCTCTGAAGAAGGAGACTTGTTGGTGAGTCAAGGCTATAATGGGGCATGCTGAGTTCCAGAGAGAAACCCTCTGAAAGTTCAGGAGTTTTATTGGATGTACTGTTTATGTTGTCCATCTGAGTCCAATGCAATTCTGCTCTTGAGTAATTTGTTAGGTAATATTTCCTAAGTAACTTTTGTCAGATAACATGCCTGCTATCAAGCTGCTGCACAGGTAGGAAAATAATGATAGCCCAGGATAGAGATTGGTAAGGCACTGACCTTCTGTGGCATTCCCAGAGAGGGAGAACATCCATCATTTGGCTTCTCTACTCTTTCTTCTTGGTCAGGATGCACTGCTGGAAACAGTTAGAGATGCACAAACGAACTTAGCCAAGGGCAGTTTTACCTCTGAATGCCTTAGCCATTTGATGGTAATAACTAATTCTCTAACTTTTAAATTTTGATATCTTACCACTCCCCACATAAACTATGTGTGATTTTCTCCTTCCTTGAAATTTTAGTCAAAGGTTCTCAACATTGGATATGCATTAGAATCTCTTGGGAAGATTTTGAAATCTCCCATGCCTCCGTGGATCTCTGAATGTGGGGTCCAGACATCAGTGTGTTTTAAAACTCCCCAGTGAAATCCTATTGTGAACCAAGGTTGAGAACTGTTGTTCCTATCATGTCCAATCATCACTTATGGAGGGGAAGAAAAGACAAATAGGCATTATTTTTGCATACTGTACCAAACATTTTATGTGTTATTTCATTCAGAACTCACCAGACTTCTGTTCTTTTATTTATTTGTTTTTTTGTTTGTTTATTAAGGTATTATTGATATACACTCTTATGAAGGTTTCACATGAAAAAACAATGTGGTTACTATGTTTACCCATATTATCAAGTCCCCACCCATACCCCAATGCAGTCACTGTCCATCAGTGTAGTAAGATGCCAAAGATTCACTATTTGCCTTCTCTGTGCTACACTGTTTTCCCCATGACCCCACACCATGTGTACTAAACATAATATCCCTCAATCCCCTTCTCCCACCCTCCCCACCCGCCCTCCCACACCCCTCCCCTTTGGTAACCACTAGTTCCTTCTTGGAGTCTCTGAGTCTGCTGCTATTTTGTTCCTTCAGTTTTGCTTCGTTGTTATACTCCACAAATGAGGGAAATCATTTGACATTTGTCTTTCTCCACCTGGCTTATTTCACTGAGCATAAAATCCTCCACCTCCATCCATGTTGTTGCAAATGGTAGGATTTGTTTTTTTCTTATGGCTGAATAGTATTCCACTGTGTATATGTACCACATCTTCTTTATCCATTCATCTACTGATGGACACTTAGGTTGCTTCCATATCTTGGCTATTGTAAAAAGTGCTGCAATAAACATAGGGGTGCATATGTCTTTTTGAATCTGAGAAGTTGTATTCTTTGGGTAAATTCCAAGGAGTGGGATTCTTGGGTCAAATGGTATTTCTATGTTTAGTTTTTTGAAGAACCTCCATATTGCTTTCCACAATGGTTGAACTAGCTTACATTCCCACCAGCAGTGTAGGAGGGTTCCCTTTTCTCCACATCCTTGCCAGCATTTGTTGTTCTTAGTCTTTTGGAGGCTGGCCATCCTTACTGGTGTGAGCAGACTTGTGTTCTTTATCATCCCTCTTTCCAGGTGAGGAGATTCATGCTCAGCGAAGTCCATTCCTGTACACTAGATGCAGCAGATATGGAATTTGAACACAGTATTGCTTAATTTTTCCAACCTAACATTTTGTTTTTCTTAGGTAAGACATTTCTTGTGTGTCTGGCACACAGTGAGAAAATAGTAGGCATCATTACCTTCTCTTCCTTATCTCAAAAAATATTTGTGTTTCCTTGTATCTATTCTGAGTAATTTTGACAGACCAGACTTCTGTTAGCTTAATGCAAATCACAATCACCTCTGAAGAAAAAAAATGAAGATTTTTCTTTCTTACAGTATTAAATCTAAATGTTTCTACTTGATTTTCAATAACCTACTTTATCTTTTTGCGTAACTTTGGAGTATGCTCTATTTCTCCAAATTATATTTCCTTCACAAGTCTGTTTAATGCTTTGTGCAAATGCCCTAATTTTTCTTTGCATCTCTTACTTTCTTAAATTCTACAGATTATATAATTAAACAATCAAAAATGATCTCAGAAGAATTATCAATGAATTCAGAAAATGCCTTGATATAATATTAAGTCAAAAAGCAGCACCAAAAAATAGGTATATACCTTGATCCTAATTATGTAATATAAACAAATATAAATCATGCCATGATCCTAATTACATTATATAAGCATATGTCTGTACATTTTTATACATATATTACATATGTTATTTTATTTGTATATGTAAACATACATTTTTAATTACAAGCATATATGCCAAATAATAGTAGTGGTTACATCTACATTATAGTTAAATATTTATTTGCTTCTTTTTTTTATATTTTCCAAGTGTCTTTCAAAGTCCTTACAAAATAACTGATACATTATTGTAAAGTTAAATAAATCTTGTCTACCTTCCAGATACAAATTTGCCCTCTCTGTAAAGTTTTCTTTATCACATTCTACCTAGTTGATCTCTCTGAAGGCTTAGAGCATTCATTCAACATACACCCGACCTGCACTTCAACATTTATTATGTTTCTCATCCAGCATGCATTCTCCTTTTTGATATTTCCCCACTTGTTCCAGAGCAACTGATGGCCAATTACCAGATTTTATCCATAGGGGCAGAGAGATGGGTCAATGATCCAATTTAAGCAAACCACAGTCAGCAGATCTCAATCCCAGAACTTTGGTTTGAATTATCAGGGAGACAGCTTCTTTCCATCTTACTGACTTTGAAGCTGAACACATACAACCCCACAAACTGTTGGTAGCCATCTTGCCACCACAAATCAAGAGCTAAATGTGGAACAACACTGTGGAAAGCAGAGCATGAGGAAGAAAGAAATCAAATCACTGTTGAGTCTTGTTGGAGATACTACTTACCTGACACGAGCGATACCAACAGACTATTGTCTTTTGTAAAGTAATACATTCTCTTTACTTAAAAAAGAAAGCATTTTGGTGGGTTTTCTGTTGCTTGCAACCAATAGATTTCTAACTGATACACAATATCCCAGAAGGTTTATTTCATGTATTTAATTTTTATCTTAGTAACCTTGTTAGCCTTCATTTAACAAACATTTATTAAGCATCTTTTCTGTGCCAGACTCTTTGGAGAAACAAAGATAAACTAGCTACCATCTTATCCTCACAAACTTTGAGGTTTTAGCTATTTATCTGGCATCTCTAAGATCATGGAGCTGATCCATGGTACAGCTAATTCATTAGAACTTTATAAGTACGTAATAAATCAAGGACTCACCTTATGCATTCATTTAATGGGGATTAGATATGATATATCTTCAAATTTTCAAGATTTTTCTTTTCAAATCTGGCTAATACAATTCTATTCTACCATATTCAGATCTCTTCTAGCTTTACGGATCATCTCCATAATATTAATATTTTCTATCCTAAACATGTATATTTCAGGGACTGCCGATATAAATAGCTTCTTTATTTATTTTTGAGATAATTATGACACAGGTGTTTTTATTTCGCAAGTATTGTCTCTTAAGTCTTTGTATAATTCAATTCAGCTTGATTTCAGGAAAAGAGAAAAAAATGAAAAGAGAGAAAGGGAAGTGGGGGAAGGAAGGAAGAAAGGAAAAAGAAAGAATGAATGAATGAAAGGAAGGAAATAAGGAAAAAGGACCCAAAAATCTTAACAAAAGCCTCCAGAAGTACTCTAAGGGAGATGGAAGATAAAAAGGTGAAATTAGGCCAGGAAATTCTGAAATTGATTTATGACAACAATGAATCTTTTAAAATTTACTTTTAACCTGAGAGCAGTTACAGCAAAAATAACCCTGAGCTTGCAATCCAACCCAGTGATCGTACCTCAAATTTACTAATCTTGGCAACTGAAAACAAAATTACAGGGTAGGAGCAACCACATAGAGTAACCCTTATTTGTAATTACTGTAAGTGTAGGACAAAGAAAAAACATTCATGCCAGCTTTCTAAGAACTCATTCCCAGCCAAGAGCACCTGGGGCTAAATTGTGGCTGTTTCATGACATCCTGCTGAAGGAAAGTCAGGGGCTGAGTAGAAAAAAATCTACTTTAGGAAACACGTTGGACACAATTGTGGGTCTGACTCAAGAAACATCCCCTCCTTCTCCAGCTACGTCCAAAGACAACCTTCACATTTTCTAACAGATTGTGTTAGGGAAGGAATAGGGGCTTCACCATCCAGCAGACTCTGACTTTAGTCCCTAAAAGGCCATTTGCTAGTTCTGTGACCTTGAAAAGCTCCCTTAACTTCTCCCATCCTCATTTTCCCCAATTGTACATTGGAAGAGATGGGAAGCATCTTATGGATTTGTTGGAAGATGAAATAAGTGAAATTAGTTTACTTTCCTCCTTTGAGGAAGAGTAAAAGAGTAGACATTGTGGTTTCTGAGAGTTTTAAGTTCAAAATGAAGTGAGCCATTTTAAAATTTGGGGTTGAACGAGAAAGGGGTTCAGAAGTTAAACTAATACTTCTACCCAAGCAGTATTACTTCTGGGGTACATTATCTAAAACAAACAGAAAGTTATCCACAACCTTTCTCTGCCTAGTGATTCCAAGAACATTCAGGATGCAGTGAGACAGAATTTAGTCTAAGTGCATTGCTGTATTAGGACAAGAAAGGAACTTAACATTTCCTACTGAATACAAACTTATGCTATGCTAGATGTACTAAACCCAACTCTTCTGTAATTCTCTCCAGCTACCCTCAGAAGTAGACATAATATTTGCATTTGAATAGATGGGGAAATTGAGGTTCTGATAAATTAAGTAACTTGCCAAAATTCACACACTTTGCAATAAGAACCAGGAATCAGATCTGGATCTTTTGTCAGTTTAACTCTAAAATTTATTCTAATATCTTCAGGGTTTCTATAGGAGTCAGACTTCAAAATTTCTCCAATGTTGTATTGACCCACTTAGTATGCCATAACCAAATACTATAGACTGAATGACTTAAAAAAGAGAAATTTATCTGTTCATATAAAGTTTAAGAAATCTAAGATCAAGTCAACAGCTAAGTCAGTTTCCAGTGGAAGCTCTCTTCCTGGCTTGTGAATGGCTGTCTTTGTGTTGCGTCCTTGCATGACTGAGGAAGAGACAGCAATTTCTCTGGTGTCTCTTCTTGTAAGAACACCAATCCTATTATCTCAGGGCCCCACCCTTATGACTTCACTTAAAATTACCTCCTTATAGACCCTTTCCCCAAATACAATTACAATGGGGTTAGGGCTTCAACATATAAATCTGTGGGACACAATCAGTCCATAGCAAGTACTTGGCATGAATGTCTATGCTGCACATTTGTTCTGAGACTGTCCTCTATTGTACCGCAGATACTCCCCTTCTTCTCAATTCAGTGACTTCCTAAATTTTCCAGAAAATGTCTGTATATCAATTGTCATGTTATTCTATTTCCTTAAATCAGACCTTCATCAGCTCTCCCTTTGGGTCCCGTGAAGCATGATGAAGGATTTCCCGACTTTCAGACTTTATCTTCTTAAATTCACCCATCAGACAGCCCAGCTCAGTCTCTCTCAGTCCACATCTTTTAGCCATTCATTTGCTTGACCCATAAAACCCAAACCCATCTGACTGGCATCCCCTGCCTCCCACTAGAGGGTCCCAGACTGCTTTTCCATCTCCATCTCCTCCTTCCAAGCTGTGTTCCTTCTCATTAACATAACTTGTCCCAGGTGACTTCTTAATCACTTGTTTGCTTATTCACTTACTCATTTATTGAATAAGTGGTTATTGAGTGTCACTAATGTTCCAGAGAGTGTGCTAGGCTAACACCCAGCAGTGGAGACACCCTTGCAGACAGTAGTGGAAACACTAATGCAGACAGACACCATTGCTACCCACATATCTGACCAGGAGAGACAGACATTAAGTGATCTCACAGGAATTGCTCCCATGATACCAAAGAACTATCATACTCTGCTATAGCACAAGCCATACCTTAATTAAAATTGTCCCATAAGAAAATATTTGGAGAAGACATATTGGATAAATGTCTTGTGTCCATATATATAAAACTAAACAACAAGGAAACAACCTAAATTTAAAAAATGAAGAAAATATTTGAATATTCACTTCACCAAAGAATATGTTCAGGTGGCAAATAAGCCCATTAAAAACACAATAGGGCACTACTCTACTTAAAACAGAATGTGTGCGTATTGTCCCTATGTCAGTGAGTTAATGAACCCCCAGGCTGGAAGAGTAGGTCCTGGCCACTTTCCTACCCACACCTCAGTACAGCACCTTGCTCAGAATGGGATGCAATTAGTGCATGTCTAATTAAATTGGCTATGTTCTGCAACTATTCAATTTCACCCACTAACCAAACCTTCACTCTTTCAAGTGGGAAGATAACTCTTATATCACTCTCTAGTCTTAAAGAATCACTACATAGAAGTTCCTGAAATGCTAGCTTTCTTGGGGGGCAACTTATAAACAGGAGTTTTGTTCAGATGACCTTCGAGGAAAGATTAACTCTACACAACAGACAGAGCAGACTAAAGTGAAAGTTGGGGGAGGAGGAGAGGTACCTGAACTCCATGGCTTTATGATACTTCTAATTCTAATCAGAGGATTTAAAAGAGAAATAATATATGTGTTTATATAATAAACAACTAAATGATTAATATATTTTTACTTTGATATATGTGTTAACAGCTTTATTTTTCTTAGTGGGGAAGAGGATGTCGCATGTGGAGATACACAACATTTTCTCTTTAGAATGCATTGATGTATCTCCATTCAGAAAAGATAGAGTTTTTGTGTAAGCTGATTCATTTAATATAGACTCCTTAAGGGCAAGGACTGAGTCTTATTTGCCATCACAGCCTCAGAGCCTAGCATGGCATATATTAGGCACTTAAAAATGTTTGTCAAATGAATGAATAAGTGAATGAATTTGTCAACTAACTCACATGAGAAACATTAAAATCCAACACTGTGTGTGTCCACCCCTAGTCACTGAAATGTGATGAGCTTTACCTTTCCCTGTTTTTCCACAGTGATATTTATTCTTCTGTATACATAATTCTTGGTACTGTGTAAGTGATAGAGATTGCAAAGTGGAGAGATGTAGTTAGGTAGAAGGCACAAAAAGGAGGAGGAAGAGATGCAATATTGATTTAGGCAAGAATAGAAAAATTTAGTTTTGTTGAACTTAATAAAACCCTCCATCTGTCTATTTGATTTTGATACTAGAATCACATTAAACTTCATCTCTTTAAAATCTTCTGAAATAGGCCAAAATTTATGCTAATGCAAACTTTTCTAGCTAATATTTATGGAGCACTTGTCAAATCCCATCTCTGTACCAAGCACCCAGTTTTCACAACAGCCCCAAGGGGTAGAGTCCAGTTGGCTTCTCTTTCCTTCCCTACCTTCTTTGCCCCAAATTACCAAACGTTTTCTATGAATGGAATCAAAACAGTGAATTGTTTTCATGGCAGAGGCCATATTAAAACTTCAAAAAAACTTTGAGTTCCAAACAAACTATTAAGATCCAATGACCATCCTTACCACAAATCCCTGAATCACACCTAGAGCCATAGACTCATTTTCAGTGCTGTCTGGTGGTTCAATGCATGGGTACCATTTTTCTGTATTTCTAATATGAATGGATGGTGGCCTGCCACAATGCATCATTCCAGGGTGTGCCATTTAAATCCCAGTCTACGTGGGAGGTGAAGAAAGAAGATATGCAATGTTCAATCTGGGCAGCTTTCAACATGGCCCTGGGTAATGGATTTGAATTCTCAAAGGTGCCTTCTTTCAGTATCAGCATGAATTTGCTGCTCCATTTCATCATGTCATAACATAATAACAATGATACACAAACTTTAATGAGAGAACATCATATGCCAGGTACTTAGCTTGCCTTAGCTTGCATTATTACCTCATTTAATACTTAAAATAACCCTAGATGTAAATACAATTACTGTTCCGATTTTACAGTTGAGGAAACCAATGCATATGGAAGGTAAGATACCAGCTGGGAATAGTTATCAAAGCCTGGAGTAGAATTTAAACATTTGGATTCCAAGCCCCACTATGCTGTTTTGAATAACCAGGCATGAAAGTTAATATGGTTCCTATAATTCTTACTCCTCACGTTCATTTTTCTTTATGCATTTTCTTGGATTGCTTTGAGTCATTCCCTCAGAACTCATTGAAGGAGTTTCTGGGAGCAACTCCCTTTCTTTGCGCTGTATTCTACTAAAAGAAAAAAAAAGATTCATTCCAAGGTGAGGGATGATGATGAAGCTTCTAGGGCGTTCGAGGCTTCTGTTGGGAGAGGTCATCATGAGACAAAACCAATAAAGCACAAGGAGGAAGTGTGGTATCTGTGAACCAAGCATTCAGCAATGATGTGAAATCATCCGGTCAAACAAGGACTCTACTCAGCTAAGACAGATTCACCTCCAGACACCTGGACAAGTTTGCCTGGCCGACTTTTCTTTGACAGGACTCCCAGTCTTTGCCATGTTCTGCCTTTCTTGTTTACTTTGCAAATATTTCAACTCAAGTTATGAATATGACTAAGGAAAATCCTCTCTTCTCTCTTATGCAGTCCTCTGAAGTCAAGTGTTCATTTGTCCCCTTCAGGCTAAATTTGGCTTATTAGTCAATTCATGTTACATTGATAAGGAGTGGGACCACAGCTTCTAGGGTATTCTTTTTTTTTTCTTTTGTTCCTCTACAACTCTGGAGTTCATTGAGGCTGCGGACATTGTCAAAATACTTTGACCCAGAAAACCAGCCAAGGCAATGTACCACCCTGCTGCTTGGATTGGGGTGATAAATTGCAGCAAATGTTCTCATTTTGCTTCTAGGACTTGGTGTTTCAGGCCAAAACTGGCTTCCTTCCCTTGCCACTGGCATTTGAAATTAAAAAGAGGATGATACAGCTCAAGGCATATTAGTATCTTCTTAAAGCACTTTATGTAATCGAAGGCATGGAAGTGTTTTTCAATGCCAAACAAATTAAAGTTAAGCAGAGCTATACCGTAACTGGAATTACAGCTTGGAAATACAGCAGCACAACTTAGAAAAGTTGTTCTATCTAATCATACACTCCATGTGGATTTTTCTTTTTTTGTATCCAGAGTTTCTCTCAAATGCTAAATCTATTTCTAGAATAATGCGCAATTCAATATACCACCATTCTAAGTGTCTATCATTTGCATATGGTTAATGGCTTTTTACTATAGGATTAGGGTCTCAGACTGGTTTCTTAAGGGCCAAATTGTACCCATTGCTCAACCTAGCATTCAAGTATATTATGATTTGCCCACACAACTCTTTCTTTTTTTTTTATATAATATAATTTATTTTATTATCATTAATTTACAATTACATGCGCAATATTACGATTATTAAACTACCCCTTCATCAGGTCCCCCCCACCAACCCCATTACAGTCACTGTCCATCAGCGTAGTGAGATGCTATAGAATCACTACTTGTCTTCTCTGAGTTGTACTGCCCTCCCCGTGCCCCCCCAACATTACATCTGCTAATCGTAATGCCCCTTTTTCCCTCTTATCCCTCCCTTCCCGCCCATTTTCCCCAGTCCCTTTCCCTTTGGTAACTATTAGTCCGTTCTTGGGTTCTGTGAGTCTTGTGCTGTTTTGTTCCTTCAGTTTTTTTCTTTGTTCTTATACTCCACATATGAGTGAAATCATTTGATACTTGTCTTTTTCGGCTTGGCTTATTTCACTGAGCATAATACCCTCTAGCTCCATCCATGTTGTTGCAAATGGTAGGATTTGTTTTCTTCTTATGGCTGAATAATATTCCATTGTGTCTATGTACCACATCTTCTTTATCCATTCATCTACTGATGGACACTTAGGTTGCTTCCATTTCTTGGCTATTGTAAATAGTGCAGCAATAAACATAGGGGTGCATCTGTCCTTTTCAAATTGGGCTGCTGCATTCTTAGGGTAAATTCCTAGGAGTGGAATTCCTGGGTCAAATGGTATTTCTATTTTGAGTTTTTTGAGGAACCTCCATACTGCTTTCCACAATGGTTGAACTAATTTGCAGTCCCACCAGCAGTGTAGGAGGGTTCCCTTTTCTCCACATCCTCGCCAACATTTGTTGTTGTTTGTGTTTTGGATGTTGGCCATCCTCACTGGTGTGAGGTGATATCTCATTGTGGTTTTAATCTGCATTTCTCTGATGATTAGCGATGTGGAGCATCTTTTCATGTGCCTGTTGGCCATCTGAATTTCTTCTTTGGAGAAGTGTCTATTCATGTCCTCTGCCCATTTCTTAATTGGATTATTTGCTTTCTGTTTGTTAAGGTGCATGAGTTCTTTATATATTTTGGATGTCAAGCCTTTATCAGATACGTTTTTTATGAATATATTCTCCCATTCTGTAGGATGTCTTTTTGTTCTACTGATGGTGTCCTTTGCTGTACAGAAGCTTTGCAGCTTGATATCGTCCCACTTGTTCATTTTTGCTTTTGTTTCCCTTGCCCGGGGAGATATGTTCATGAAGAAGTTGCTCATGTTTATGTCCAAGAGATTTTTGCCTATGTTTTTTTCTAAGAGTTTTATGGTTTCATGACTTACATTCAGGTCTTTGATCCACCTTGAGTTTACCTTTGTGTATGGGGCTAGACAGTAGTCCAGTTTCATTCTCTTACATGTAGCTGTCCAGTTTTTCCAACACCAGCTGCTGAAGAGGCTGTCATCTCCCCATTGTATATCCAAGGCACTTTTATCAAATATTAATTGACTGTATATGTTTGGGTTAATGTTTGGATTTTCTATTCTGTTCCACTGGTCTGTGGGTCTGTTTTTGTGCCAATACCAAATTGTCTTGATTACTGTGGCTTTGTAGTAGAGCTTGAAGTCAGGGAGTGTAATTCCCCCTGTTTTATTCCTCCTTCTCAGGATTGCTTTGGCTATTCGGGGTCTTTTGTGGTTCCATATGAATTTTAGAATTATTTGTTCCAGTTCATTGAAGAAAGCTGTTGGTAGTTTGATAGGGATTGCATTGAATCTGTAGATTGCTTTAGGTAGTATAGCCATTTTGACAATATTTATTCTTCCTAGCCAAGAGCATGGGATGCATTTCCATTTGTTAGTGTCCTCTTTAATTTCTCTTAGGAGTGTCTTGTAGTTTTCAGAGTACAGGTCTTTCACTTCCTTCGTTAGGTTTATTCCTAGGTATTTTATTCTTTTTGATGCAATTGTGAATAGAATTGTTTTTCTGATTTCTCTTTCTGTTAGTTCATCATTAGTGTATAGGAAAGCAACAGATTTCTGTGTGTTAATTTTGTATCCTCCAACTTTGCTGAATTCAGATATTAGTTCTAGTAGTTTTGGAATGGAATCTTTAGGGTTTTTTATGTACAGCATCATGTCATCTGCAAATAGTGACAATTTGACTTCTTCTTTACCAATCTGGATGCTTTGTATGTCTTTGTTTTGTCTGATTGCTGTGGCTAGGACCTCCAGTACTATGTTGAATAACAGTGGAGAGAGTGGGCATCCTTGTCTTGTTCCCGATCTTAGATGAAAAGCTTTCAGCATCTCGCCATTAAGTATGATGTTAGTTGTGGGTTTGTCATATATAGCCTTTATGATGTTGAGGTATTTGCCCTCTATACCCATTTTGTTGAGAGTTTTAATCAGGAATGGATGGTGAATTTTGTCAAATGCTTTTTCAGCATCTATGGAGATGATCATGTGGTTTTTGTTCTTCTTTTTGTTGATGTGGTGGATGATGTTGATGGATTTTCGAATGTTGTACCATCCTTGCATCCCTGGAATGAATCCCACTTGATCATGGTGTATGATCCTCTTGATGTATTTTTGAATTCGGTTTGCTAATATTTTGTTGAGTATTTTTGCATCTACGTTCATCAGGGATATTGGTCTGTAATTTTCTTTTTTGGTGAGGTCTTTGCCCGGTTTTGGTATTAGAGTGATGCTGGCTTCATAGAATGAGTTTGGAAGTATTCCCTCCTCTTCCATTTTTTGGAAAACTTTAAGGAGAATCGGTGTTATTTCTTCTCTATATGTCTGGTAGAATTCAGATGTGAATCCATCAGGCCCGGGGGTTTTGTTCCTGGGTAGTTTTTTGATTACCAATTCGATTTCGTCACTGGTGATTGGTCTGTTTAGTTTTTCTGTTTCTTGCTTGGTCAGTCTTGGAAGGTTGTATTTTTCTAAGAAGTTGTCCATTTCTTCTATGTTTTCCAGCTTGTTAGCATATAGATTCTCACAATATTCTTTTATGATTCTTTGTATTTCTGTGGGGTCCGTCGTGATTTTTCCTTTCTCATTTCTGATTGTGTTTATGTGTGTAGATTCTCTTTTTCTCTTAATGAGTCTGGCTAGGGGTTTATCTATTTTGTTTATTTTTTCAAAGAACCAGCTCTTGGTTTTATTGATTTTTCTATTGTTTTATTCTTCTCAATTTTATTTATTTCTTCTCTAATCTTTATTATGTCCCTCCTTCTGGTGACTTTGGGCCTCATTTGTTCTTCTTTTTCCAATTTCAGTAATTGTGTCTTTAGACTATTCATTTGGGAATGTTCTTCCTTCTTTAAATAGGCCTGGATTGCAATGTACTTTCCTCTTAGAACTGCCTTTGCTGCGTCCCACAGAAGTTGTGGCTTTGTGTTGTTGTTGTCATTAGTCTCCATATATTCTTTGATTTCTGTTTTGATTTGGTCGTTAACCCATTGATTAATTAGGAGAGTGTTGTTAAGTCTCCATGTATTTGTGAGCCTTTTTGATTTCTTTCTAAAATTTATTTCTAGTTTTATACCTTGGTGATCTGAGAAGTTGGTTGGTAGGATTTCAATATTTTTGAAATTACTGAGGTTCTTTTTGTGGCCTAGTATGTGGTCTATTCTGGAAAATGTTCCATGTGCACTTGAGAAGAATGTGTATCCTGTTGCTTTTGGGTGTAGAGTTCTGTAGATGTCTGTTAGGTCCTTCTGTTCTAGTGTGTTGTTCAGTGCCTCTGTGTCTTTACTTATTTTCTGTCTGGTTGATCTGTCCTCTGGAGTGAGTGGTGTGTTGAAGTCTCCTAAGATGAATGCATTGCTGTCTATTTCCTCCTTTAATTCTGTTAGTATTTGTCTCACATATGCTGGCGCTCCTGTGTTGGGTGCATATATATTTATAATGGTTATATCTTCTTGTTGGACTGACCCCTTTATCATTATGTAATGTCCTTCTTTATCTTTTGCTACTTTCTTCGTTTTGAAGTCTATTTTGTCTGATACAAGTACTGCAACACCTGCTTTTTTCTCTTTGTTGTTTGCATGAAATATCTTTTTCCATCCCTTCATTTTTAGTCTGTGTATATCTTTGGATTTGAGGTGAGTTTCTTGTAGGCAGCATATAGATGGGTCTTGCTTTTTTATCCATTCTGTTACTCTGTGTCTTTTGATTGGTGCATTCAGTCCATTTACATTTAGGGTGATTATTGATAGGTATGTACTTATTGCCATTGCTGGCTTTAGATTCGTGGTTACCAAGGGTTCAAGGGTTGCTTCTTTACTATCTAACAATCTAACTTAACTTTCTTGTTAAGTTATTGTAAACACAGTCTGATGTTTCTTTCTTTCTCTCCCTTCTTATTCCTCCTCCTCCATTCTTTCTATAATAGGTGTTTTATTCTTTGCCTTTAGTTAGTATTTGGATGGTCTGCTTTCTTTGCTATGATTTTTTTTCTCTGGTGACATCTTTTTAGCCTTAGGTGTGCTTCCATCTAGAGCAGTCCATTTAAGATATCCTGTAGTGGTGGTTTATGAGAGGCAAACTCTCTCAACTTTCGTTTATCTGGAAATTGTTTAATCCCTCCATCATATTTAAATGATAATCGTGCTGGATACAATATTCTTGGTTCGAGGCCCTTCTGTTTCATAACGTTAAATATATCATGCCATTCTCTTCTGGCCTGTAAGGTTTCTGTTGAGAAGTCTGATGATAGTCTGATGGGTTTTCCTTTGTAGGTGATCTTTTTTCTCTCTCTAGCTGCCTTTAATACCCTGTCTTTATCTTTGATCTTTGCCATCTTAATTATTATGTGTCTTGGTGTTGTCTTCCTTGGGTCCCTTGTGTTGGGAGATCTATGAGCTTCGGTGGACTGCGAGACTACTTCCTTCCCCAGCGAGGGAAAGTTTTCAGCAATTATTTCTTCAAAGACACTTTCTATCCCTTTTTCTCTCTCTTCTTCCTCTGGTACTCCTATAATGCGAATATTGTTCCGTTTGGATTGGTCACACAGTTCTCTTAATATTCTTTCATTCCTAGAAATCCT
Source organism: Smutsia gigantea (assembly GCA_032199065.1). Lineage (NCBI taxonomy): Eukaryota > Metazoa > Chordata > Mammalia > Pholidota > Manidae > Smutsia > Smutsia gigantea. The sequence goes on along the minus strand of JAVSCE010011338.1, from coordinate 426,975 downwards.
TTTATCTCTCTCTGCCTCAGCTGCTCTGTACTCCTGTTCTCTGTTTTCTATTCCATTAACAGTCTCTTGCATCTCATCCATTCTGCTGTTAAGCCCGTCGATCGCTTGTCTGATTTCTGTATTGTCTTTCCTCAGTTCCCTCACTTCCTCCCTCAGCTCTTGCACATTTCTCTGTAGGTCCATCAGCATGGTTATGACTTTTATTCTGAATTCTTTTTCAGGAGGCTGTGCATTTCCATCCCTTCAGACTCCCTCTCTGGGGTTGTCTGGTTGATTTTGGTCTGAACCATATTCCTCTGTCTTTTCATGGCTATATAATTGGTCACTGATAGCTGCCACGTATGTCAGCTGGGCTCTTTAAGACTTTAAAAAGAGAAGAAAAAAAGGGAGAAAAAGAAAAGAAAGAACAAAAGAAAGAAAGAAAGAAAGAAAGAAAAAGAAAAAGAAAGAAAAGAAAAACAAAAACAAACAAAAAACAAAACAAAACAAATAAACAAAATAAATGCCCACCGGATGTAGATTCCCTGGGAATTCTCTAGGTGGCGCTATTGCCCCACTATTCCACAGCTGTGACTGTGCCGCTCCGTAGGGCCCTTTATCGCTCTGGCAGGGGTGGGAACGAATAGGAGGCTGTTGATCTCAGTGAGAAGTGTAAGTATGGCTATGCTTCCTCAGTCGCCAGCTAAGGCGTCTGAAACTCCCCAGGACTCCCAGCCTGCTGGGCTGAGTGTGCTGGGGCGATCCGGCTCCTCCGCTGGGCTCCTGTCTCTTTAAGACCGCTGAAGAAAGCGCACACTTTTTTTTTTCCTTCCCGGGAGCCGGCTGCAAGCACCCTGGCGCGTTCCCCGCTCAGATCCTGCCCCTCTGTCTCTCCAATCTCCGCTGCACTGCGCAATGTGGGTCAGCGCTCCCCGCGCAGATCACCGGGGCTGGCTACTTCGCGGGGTGTGCTTCCACTCCCTCCCGGCTCTGAATCCTCTCCTCCCGCCGGTGCGCTGGGGTGGGGGAGGGCTCGGGTCCCGCCGGGTCGCGGCTCCGTATCTTACCCGCCTCTTGGGGTGCCGAGTCCTCTCGGGTGTAGCTGCACGCTGTGCGCTTTCCTGTGTATTCTCGTCTGTCTTTTAGGAATAGATGTATTTTCTGTGTTTTCTTAGATAAATATAGTGTTGGGAGGAGATTTCTGCCGCCCTGCTCACACCGCCATCTTCCCGGAAGTCAACTCTTTCTTTTTTTAATGGACTAACATTTAAATCTGGAAATTACATATCAATTTTGGAGAGCTTTTCTTTTTTAAAAAAGCAAAGAACCCAGTTATATGTAGATTACATTCTTGCTTTCCACATTTATTTATTCAACAAATACTTTTTCAGTGCATGTAGTACTCCACGTACTCTATTTAGGTGCCAGGCATAAATTAGTGGGGGACACAATTCCAAACAAAAAGTCCCTGTCCTCATAGAGTTTCTGGACTAGTGGCCATTTATTTGGAGAAAGACATTGGTGTGCCATGTGGATGGATCACTGTTTCTCCATTTCACTATGGCCTTTACTTTACTGCATTTTTTGGAGTTCTCTTCACTTATGTTAGTTTTTAAACTCATTTAAAGCGACCTATAAAGTTTCTACATTGACGATCCCATTAGTAGAGGGAAAGAAAACATGGTGTGGAGGGCACAGATTTTAAAGCTGGACAGCAAAGATTCAAACCTTGGCTCTGATTCTTGCATGCTTTGTAACCTTGAACACATTGTTTAATGTCTGTGCCTCAGTTTCCCCATATGTTGCATAGCAATGTGATGTCCTTTAACTCATGAGGATTAAAAAGGTGAATGCTTGAACACGTTTAGAAGAGAGCCTGGCACATAGAGAGTGTTTGTTGTATAAAGACTATTAACATTATAATGAACTCTTTCTTTTTCCAGGTAAGTTCAAGAGAAATAGAAACAAGATACAAAGCCAAACTTCTTACTGTAGAATTACTAACTGAACAAGCAACCTTCCTCAGAAACCTGAGAAAAACACTCTGATTCAAATATTTCATCATTATGAAACACCCAGAAAGCTGTTAAATGTCTTTTAAACATGTAATGCATGGTCTTCTCACCAATAAATTTATACTATTTGAGAACTACTTTTTATGATTAACTAGAGAATCTTGTCATTATTTACGAGATTATTAGCTGTTTTCATGACCCTGTTTTCACTTAGGATTTAAATGCAGCATTAACTTGAAAATCCAATGCACTCCAGCTGGCATGCATCGGGCTAAATGAGGCCTTTGCTTTAATGAACAAACAAACAAAACAAATGAAAGCCTTCCTTTTCTCTTAAATGTATCCCTTCCTCTGCATCTCAGACATAGTCCAAATCCTCATTATTTCAGATTCAACTCAACTAAAAAGCATTTACTATGTCAGACACTCTGCCAGGTGTCTTAAATACATCATTTCCATTAAATGTCACGGGATCATTGGACCACAGTTATTATTACCTCCGCTTTGTGATGAGAATATGGAAGCCCAAGACAGTTGAAGTGGCTGACCCAGACCTCCCCCTCCATAAGCCCTAAGTCACTCTTAATGCTCTATTTTATTTTTTTTCATAGCACACATCACCATTTGCACTAATCTTATGCATGTATATACAATGTTGCTCTATGTCTTTCCACAACTACAAGTAAACACTGGGGGCAGACAGTATGATTGTCATCCTCTGCTTCTATCTCAGTGTCATGAACAGTGCCTGGCACATAGTAGGTGATAAATAACTGTGTGAATGATTGAATGAATGGTTTAGAATCTGCCTCACACTGAACATTAGTTCAAGGCTGTATTCTTACAGGATAAACTCCTTCTACCTTCAGTGTTCACCCCTATATCTCTCTCCTAGATTGAGCTTTTGAGTAACAATGCCTGCTTTTCAACAGTTTTCTATTCCTACAGGACCCAGCAGAAGGGTGAAATAAAACAGACCATGTTGGTTTTCATGTCTACCTTCCTCAAAGGGTCACACTCTACATCCCTGTATATAATTGATACTTCTCTGAAAATGGTAAGTCAGATGATATTCAAAAGAGTCCAATGACCAATCCCTATAGAAAAAAGAAAATTTTTAAGTGAAAAATTTCCTCAAAATAACTTTCAAAGGATAATCCTGCTTTCTAATTAGGTAATATATAGAAAAATCAGTTTTTCAATTGAATGATTCTGATTTAAACAATTTTAATGCCAACTTATTTGATGCCCGGTATCAAACTAGGCAAATTCCATGCATTATCATGAACCTATTTAATCCTCATAAAGCCCGTTAATGTTAGCTTTGTTATCACCTCTTTTAGAGGGAAAGAAACTAAGAAATTTACCTGCTCAAGATCTCACAGCTAATAATACTGCAGCTGAGGTTAGAATCCCAGGTTTGTCTTATATTCCATCTATTTCATCACTTTGTAGTACATCTTGCATTATATTTATACCTATGACAAAAATAGAAATATTTTAATTAAAGCAAAAACACTAACAAAAAAAGCCTAGAATCCAACTCTGTGGTTTGGAGGCATTAACTCTATGTTTAGCTAGTTCTAAGCTAACAGTGACCATAACACCAATAATGTAACAAATACATAATTTGGAATATCTCCTCACTGTTACAGCCTCAACACCTTTTCTCCACCTTAGTTCCATTTTCCACACCTGGAAGGTGATCCTATTAGAAGTACATTGCAAAATGATAGTTTGATCACCACTCTTTGCAAAGTTTCTACTTTTGTTAAGTCAAAAAATTTGTATTTGTTTATGGCTTTCAAAGTTTTTTTACATATGCCATCTTGTCCTCTCCTCAAACTTCACCTTATGGAAAATGAGGATGTCTACTCGATAGACGAAAATGTGGACAGGGACTGAGGCCAAGAGTCTTGCTTCAGCATCTGCCTAAAGATCATTATGACCAATGCAGACCATGGAGTCCAGCTCTGTTGTCTCTTATTGAACGCTCTGTGTACATCAAAACAAAAACCAGTTCCTACTGACAGGTGCTCAGCAGAACTTCTGAGACACCAACACTTCGGGAGGCCACTTGGAGCAGCATGGGCCAGACCACACCATTGGACCAGGTTAAGGTACCAAGTGTCGACTTCCTGCCTCTCTCTGGTCTCTCTCTCTCTCCCTTGTCTCAGGTTCTACTTGTTGGCTTTCCTGGCTGCCACCTCCCTCTTGTTTGGCAATGTTCACCATACTTTATATCTCCATATCTCAAATGCCTTGCCCCAGCCTTTAACCTCCATCAAATTTAGGGTTACACTCTGTCATGCCAGTAATTCTAACACTTAGAGCAGAATCCACCTTTTTAGTCCCTCGCGGAACGATAGCAGTCCTTCTATCTGTGCAGATAAGCCTCGAAGAAAGTCAGTGATGAATTAAAAAATCTATTCAGCAGAGAATCATGAAAAAGAAACATCGTGTATTAAACCTATTAACTTAAAATGTATAAAAATGTATATTTAATTTGTCAACCTTTTGCTATAGAGCCACCGTCTTCCGGCTACATATGGTCCTGTTGACCAGAGTTCTGTGTCGTCATTTTGCATAAATTGCACCCATTAAGCAGCATTTGTGATTTTTCAGTTTCTACAAAGTGGAGCCAGAACTTAAAGACTTGCCGAGCAATCTCAGAAGAGAATCCATCTAAATTTTAATGATCTTTCCCAATCTTATACATTTGTCTAACTCACACCTAATTTAACAGCAATTACTTTTTAGCAGATCGCCTTCATCAAATCTTTCCAAAGCATTCAACTTCGTTTTCGTAGACACAACATCTTGCTGTCTTCTAACACTAATATTTCACCACTTTACATAATGTTTAATGAAACTAAGCAATTACAGTAACAGATGCAACTGGTTTAAGCAGAAACGGGGACAAATACACCTGGTTCTTGGAAAGCATCCAGCCCCATGGAAAGCAGCAGGAGTCTGTGGGTATTCTAGTGAGCAGTGTACGCTCTGCTGGGGAGAACTTGGTCCACCATGGAAACCAGAGGGGATGGGAAGTACCAGTTAGTAGGGTGAGTCATAAATGTGGAGCTGTTTACCAGAGATAGATGGTTGTGGGAAGATTCATCTCTTTCTGTCAGAGAATCAGAAACTATCAGGGGTGGTAAGAAATCTACCAACAGGTTATATAATTCAAATTTCTATCAACAATTTTCTTAGTAAAACCCAAGACAAGTTCTTTCTCAACTAGTTCAAGTATACTTCAGAGACAGGGCGTCCAGGAGCTAACAAAACAGCCCATTTTCAGTGTTGGACAATTGTTAATAGTTAAAACATTCTCTTGAATAGTGAGTCAAGATTTTCCCCTTTGTCATGTCTCTAAATTCAACTTTCTTGAGTGGAGAGGCTGCCAGAACTCTCTTCCTCTGATTCCTTCTCCTCTGGACACACTTTAGTTTGAGGTTTTAAATTTCCCCTTTAAAGGACCTTGCCCAGAAATGAAACCATTTGGCTCAGAACTCATCAACAGAACAGAAACAAAGGGCTCTCAGGACCCTCTGCTGATATTCATGTGGTTTCTTACTTCAGTCACCTACTTTTTAGAAATAACGGCATCAGACTTTTAGCTCATACTTAGCTTATGGCCATCCCAATTTCCAGGTCTTCGTTACCTGAATTGTGGTTGAATCAATTTTTCTTTCTTGCTCTGCTTTCCTCATTCTTTTGTTGCCTTTGGTATTTAGCCAAAGGTTTGTGTTATGTCAGTTCATCTGTGTCTGATTGTCTGGGTATATATCCGTGTTACTATCATGATAATAACCCAGGGTGTTTGCTGAGTGGCTACTATGTGCCAGAAACAATTTTAAACTTTGTTTATGTATCATTTAATCCTCATAAGGATTTTGTGAGGTAAGTATTATTTAAAAAACCCATTTCTCAGCTGAGAAAACTGAGGCAAAGAGTAGTTAAGACTGTAGCTGAGGGTCATCTGGTAGACGGGGTGTATAAACCCAGGCAAGCTGATTCCAAGGACAAGGCTCTTAACAACCACAGGACATCATCTCTTGATTCATTTGATTCATGCATAATTATTCTCTCCTCTTAAATACGACTTCATAGTCTATGGAGTCAAAATAGTTTCCAAGCACCTTCAATTTCCTCAGTCAAGAAATCGATAAACATTTTCCAAACATAACCTTCTCTCTCACTCCTTTTCTATTGACTTTTCTTGGGACGCGGGGTGGAGATCTTGAATGTGGGTCCCATTGTAAGGCACTTCTTTTCGGAACTGGGTGCTCAGCTAGGCAGGCGGTTTCATAGAGCGCAAAGGTAGTGTGCTCTGGACTGGGGGGACTCTGGGGTCATTCCTGCCCCTTCCTGGCTATAAGAACTTAGTTCCTTACTATGCTGACCTCAGGCCCTTTTATTTATAGACTGCAGAACGTTGTACCAATCTGAGAGGCTTTGGAAAGTGTCACACGCAATTGCATGGGTAGGAGAGCAGACTCCAGAGGCTCACTTCCCTCCCTGTCTCCTTTCTAACAGCAGAAGCAAGGCTCTGAATGAGAATGCTCTCAGGAAGGCCTGAGAAATATGGAGGAACACACTTCTGTATTGAAGACAGAGGGTGTGAGCAGTGACAGGATGACACCACAGGCAGTTCTCCAGAGGAAAGAAAAGACCTCACATCTCAGCAGGGGAGAACGGGGCAGGAGAACTGGGTGCACCCGGGCAGCGGGACCCACCAGTGTGAGCTAGACCCTCTTCTGAGGTAACCTGCTGTTGAAGAGGAAAGAAAGGAACACCTGTGAATGACTCAGGAATAATTAATCATCTTGGCGATTACTCTAGTCTCCAATCAGCTTTCTGCTGAGCCCCCTGACATCGCCTCTCTTAATTTCCTAGGACCAGAAATCCCTCTTCCCTTCCTCAGGAGGCCACCAACCAGGGAAGCAAATTAAGGTTACCTTCCTGAATAGCCCATCGGAACATATTTAGTCCAAAGAAAATGACAATATTAATAGGTAACTGATTTTTCACTAATGACAAAAGATTCCCATGAAGAATCTGGTTTGTGTCCAACAATGTCTTTGGACTGGATTTGTTTATTTTTTATTTTTGGATTGAAGGATTTTTCTTCTAGGGATTCCTGGTACAGACTTCTGTTCTTTTCCCCTTTGTATAGGAATTGGATGCAAGCACAGAAAACAACATCTTCAGTTTATGTAAATACTTGGTTTAGATATTGTGAAAGACTCCTGAAACTTATGAGTTTCTGAGTCAGAAACTTATGAAACTTTCTGAGTTCAGAGCAGAATTAAGTACTGGAAATTGGCAGGCCACTTTATAATTTTGAACGGGGCCATCTCTCCCCCAGACCACATGATCTGCATTCAGGAAGAGGGAGTCGTGGGCATTTTAGTCTTCCCAGGGGAAACAATTCTCTTCCCAACCTGACTTTGCTTTCCACTTGGGGCCTATGGTTCTGTCATGGTGATCCCTTGAATATCAGGGCAGATTTAGCTTGTTCTGTTTACACCCACAGCCTTCCTTCTCAGACACTGCTTAGTACTCACATTTGAACTCCTTCTGTGCCTTGTATAGGACTCAGGTCAGCACCAGTCTCCATATTCTAAGTCTGGCATTTGCCTGTAGCTGAGCTACCCCCTTGGCATCCCTGGAGTACCTAACGCTAGTGGCTGCCCACCATTATTTATTGTTTGCTTTGTTTGTTTATGCATATATCTGAAGTATTTCTATGTCCCTTAGACTGATTACCTAACAGGTAAACTAGGAAAGAGTCTTTATCAGTCTGTATTTTTACATTTATTTTGTCCAGCTCTGGTATCTTTCTTTTCTTTTCTTTCTATCATAATAGTAGGAAGAAAAAGTGAACAGCCACTTAGCATCAGCAAACTTCACCCTTCTGGTTTGCTTTAAGTCCAATATAGAAGTTTGATAAATTGTACTTTGGAATTATGATCAGAACTTCACTATTCTGGCAGAATCTACAAAAGTGTTAATAGTGGATTACGCTTTGCTGAGATTCTCAGCAGTTTTGAGCCAGGGGTAGCCTACTTGGGTAGTCCTATTGAAGTTTACACATGAGGTTTTTTATTGGTGCTTATGTGTTTACCATTTAATATTTTCCAAAGCAACATCACAACTATAGTTTTGTCTTATTTTTATGCTCAAAGACAATATATGTCTCAATAAGGGAGGCCCCAGGTGACAAGTAAGATAAAATGATTGAGCTAAAACTAGAAGTCCTGAGTTCAAACCATGGGGGTGTGACAGTGGGTGAAAGACTTGACTTACCTGCATTTGGTTTCATATCTAAAATGAGTGAGTCCAAGCTCAAGTTCAAGTTGCATTCAGCTCTATCATTCTACTCTTTCTTGAGGTCATATAACCAAAGATTGGCAAAGACCCCCTCAAGAGCCTGCTGTCCTCATTCCTAGCACTCAGTCTTTCTACACCAGGCCTTATAATTAAGATCAAGGTGAAGCACATCGGCATTACATGCAGAGGTGCTGAAGACGCGTGAAGATTAAAGGCATCAGTGGTATCAGGGAAGAAGAGGGAGCGAAGAGGGGAATGGAGGGCAGGCAGTGGGTTGTAGACCAGTAACTAGGGAGACCAGGTAATAAGTGATACACATAGTTTATGGGGACACAGAGAAGGGAAACAGATTGTGCCTGGGAGTGAGGGAGAGGGAAACCCAAAAATCTAGAAGAGAATAATTGTCAGGATCATGCTACTAGACAGAAAGGAAAGGGCTAGTTGAAATAAAATAATGAAATGATTCACACAAGCATAACCAACAGTCATCTGTGAACTTTTCCTTTTATTCTTTGATTCACATCAAGAAGAAAAGTCACCTCCAATGGGGAAAAAAAGACTATAGATGTATGCACAGAAAAAAATCCTTTTCTGCTCCTAATGTCCAACATGGTTTATGTTTATAGTAATAAATACCAACAATTCATATTCAGAAATGGACCCTGGGGACCTGTAGGAATCTAAATCATCAAATAAAAAAACAGACAAGTTCAGTTTACTATGATTGTTGAGGCAGGGGAGTGGGTTTTTAAGAAAACAATTTTGATAATAATGGCAATTAAAACAAAAGGTTTGAATGTTTCTTTATCCTTGATTAACAACCATAAAAATCCCAACTTACCTGGAGAGCCCCATTTTCCAAACATTGTGGTCAATTGGCATTTTTCACTAGCTAGAAGGGTGCAAAATGATACCTGGTAGGGAGATGCAGGGAGTTGTAAAATTATATCCAACCACTTAATCACATGTGAATTTTATGAGGTGGTTTTACTACTGTTTTCTACTTCAGTCTGAAAGACACTCTTGTTCAAATGCCTATGAACATAGCTGTAGGGATATGCGATTCAATGAAAAAAATACAAAATGGTGGGACGATCAGGCTGGGGTGCCAGCCAGGCTGGGTAGCATGGGTTCAGGTCCAAGAGGCTAATGCCAGGCAGGAAACAGAGGACCCTGGGAGGTGGGGAACAAGCAAAAGCTGAGTGCCTAAAGAAGACAGAAGGTGGACATCAGGTACACAGTTCCACCACTGAGTCCAGCTGTGATAATGAGGAAAGAAATGGGAACAGGACTGATAGAGAGAGTACCCCAGATCTGACACTGGACTTCTTGGTTCAAATCGTAGGTCAGCTCATACTAGTGGTGCAACTTGGTGCAAATCTCTTCCTCTGATAGAGCTCAGTTTCCTCCCATGCAAAGTAAGAAAAATAATGATGCCCACCCCACTAGGTTTGGGGGGAAGACTAAATGAGATGATTCATGTGAAATATTTAGCACAATGTCCAGCACACAGTGAGTGCATAATAAATGTCAGTGGTCCCCATTTATAAATAGGACAAGAAGCCATGTTTAAAGCAAGATTGACCTAGAAAGGATTGGAGAGAATGGGAGTAAGGGTAGATAAAGCAAGAGAAGCTTTAGCAATGACATCAAACAGAATGGAAATGTACATAGCAGCCTAATTTATTCATCTTGCTAACTTGCAACAATAATAACAGCTATTATTTTATTGCCTTTACTATGTCCCAGGCACTGTTCGTAGCACCTTGCATACATCAATCCATTTAATCCTCACAACTTTATAAAGTAGGTAGGAAGTAGCCGGGCTGCCACTTATTAAACTTCAGTTAAAGGACAGTCATGCAGTAGAAAGGCTTCTGTGAGAATACTCTGTCACTCCAATCTTCCTTTAGACATGCATCTTTAGAGCAGTGCCTTGAAGGAAATAATCACCTTGGAACAGAGATAGAAGAGGTTAACCTAAATTTGCATGAGCCATGAGATAGTAAAGAAAATACTAGAAAACTTTCCACAAGCAAACCTCTCCCCATTAATGTCCTCAGAGAGGCCAAGAGGCTTCAGACAGTAGATGAAACCAGACAAAAGATAGGATCATAGTCCAATCTGGAGGTCAGATCAGGTTCTGTTTCTCCACCCCCATGTAACACTTGCCAGCCTAGGCATTTTTGTTTCATCTGGTGTAGCTGCCAGAGATGCCCAGGACTCGATGCCAAGGCAAAGAGAAAGCTTTTAAGAGAGGTTTGTTGAAATTCTGTCACAAGGTTCTATAAACAATCCCTGTCTCCTTCCTGTATCCTGTTATAGATTGTAATCTGTATTACACCTACTGTACAAATATCATTACTCTTTTGTATAATATTCTCAACATCTTCACTTGATTGCTCTTAAATGCTTTTCAACCTATTATTATGTCTTATCTATTTTTTTGTTTGTACTTGTTGAGTTTGGTGATTCCTTTCCTTTTAAGGAATTCAATGACCTCTTCAGCCTTTAAGTCACCTCCCTCTTATTATCCAGTAGCTCATGTCTCAACAAAGATCCTTTCGTAATAAGAGAAGAGCATGGATTGGTTATAGGTCAGTTTTTTAAGGTTTTAACAAAAATCAACAAAATAATAGTAATAAAAATAATGCCTATGTGTTAATGATGGCGTACTTGACTTAATGACTCCATGGCCTTTTACCAGTTTCTAAAATCATCCCATTGTTTGGCAAGACAAAACAGAACTGTGTGACATCACATTCTTTTAGGATAGTGAGGATAGGAATTATACTTTGCAGATATGAAAAGGGCTAAAAAATATGACAGCAAAAAACACTCAGTTGTTTTTGTTGTCTTAGCCTTTCAGATTTAATCCTTCAACCTCTTTCCCAAGCATCGCCAATACACCTCCTCCTCATCCATCATTATGCTAATGTATCAGCCTCAAATTAAATGACAGTCAGGATATATCTTTCAGGATGTTGAACTATCTGCGTGAAAAGTGAATCATTTCAATGTATTGTCTAAGTGATACCAAACACGGAAATGGTTGGGAACAACCCTGATGTTTGGTGTCATAGTAACAAAACAACGAGTTGACAGTTGAATTGTTGACTTTTCAGTGGGATGTTCTGGCATCCCAGGGATGCAGCTCCAATCACCTTCTCCTCTAGTGGGCCTTGAGCTGTGATTTCAACTGTCAATTACTTTTCAGGTCTACCCCAGGACGTCTGCAGAGCCTGGGCTCTCTTTGAACAAGTGAACAAAACTCAGAAGTCTGGGAGCTGCACACCTTTTCTGGGACACACTCACTTTTTTTTTAACATTTTTTAAAATTTTGGTATTATTAATGTAAAATTACACGAGCAACATTATGGTTGCTAGACTCCCCCTATTATCAAGTCCCCACCACATACCCCATTACAGTCACTGTCCATCAGTGTAGTAAGATGCTATAGAATCACTACTTGTCTTCTCTGTGTTATACTGCCTTCCCCATATCCCACCCCCTGCTACTTTATGTGTGCTAATCGTAATACCCCGTTTTCTCCCTTATCCCTCCCTTTCTACCCATCTTCCCCAGTCCCTTTCCCTTTGGTAACTGTTAGTCCATTCTTGGGTTCTGTGAGTCTGCTGCTGTTTTGTTCTTTCAGTTTTTTCTTTGTTCTTATCCTCCACAGATGAGTGAAATCATCTGATACTTGTCTTTCTCCGCCTGGCTTATTTCACTGAGCATAATACCCTCTAGCTCCATCCATGTTGTTGCAAATGGTAGGATTTGTTTTCTTCTTATGGCTGAATAATATTCCATTGTGTCTATGTACCACATCTTCTTTATCCATTCATCTACTGATGGAGACTTACGTAGCTTCCATTTCTTGGCTATTGTAAATAAATAGTGCTGTGATAAACATAGGAGTGCATATGTCTTTTTCAAACTGGGCTGCTGCATTCTTAGGGTAAATTCCTAGGAGTGGAATTCCTGGCTCAAATGGTACTTCTATTTTGAGTTTTTTGAGGAACCTCCATACTGCTTTCCACAATGGTTGAACTAATTTACATTCCCACCAGCAGTGTAGGAGGGTTCCCCTTTCTCCACATCCTCACCAACATTTGTTGTTGTTTGTGTTTTGGATGTTGGCCATCCTAACTGGTGTGAGATGATATCTTATTGTGGTTTTAATTTGCATTTCTCTGATGATTAGCAATGTGGAGCATCTTTTCTTGTGCCTGTTGACCATCTGAATTTCTTCTTTGGAGAAATGTCTTTTCAGCTCCTCTGCCCATTTTTTAATTGGCTTATTTGCTTTTTGTTTATTGAGGTGCATGAGCTCTTCATATAATTTGGATGTCATCCCCTTATCGGATATGTCATTTATGAATATATTCTCCCATACTGTAGGATGTCTTTTGTACTACTGATGATGTCCTTTGCTGTACAGAAGCTTTTTAGTTTGATATAGTCTCATTTGTTCATTTTTGTTTTTGCTTCCCTTTCCCGGGGAGATATTTTCATGAAGAAATTGCTCATGTTTATGTCCAAGAGATTTTGCTTATGATTTTTTCTAAGAGTTTTATGGTTTCATGACTTATATTCAGGTCTTTGAACCATTTTGAGTTTATTTTTGTGTATGGGGTTAGACAATAATCCGGTTTCATTTTCTTACATGTAGCTGTCCAGTTTTGCCAACACCAGCTGTTGAAGAAGCTGTTATTTCCCCACTGTGTATCCATGGCTCCTTTAGCATATATTAATTGACCATATATGCTTGGGTTTATATCCGGACCCTCTAGTCTGTTCATTGCTCTATGGGTCTGTTCTTGTGCCAGTACCAAATTGTCTCAATTACTGTGGCTTTGTAGTAGAACTTGAAGTTAGTGAGCATAATTCTCCCCACTTTATTCCTCCTTCTCAGGATTGCTTTGGCTATTCGGGGTCTTTTGTGGTTCCATATGAATTTTAGAACAATTTGCTCCAGTTCATTGAAGAATGCTGTTGGTATTTTGATAGGGATTGCATTGAATCTGTAGATTGCTTTAGGCAGATTGGCCATTTTGACAATATCAATTCTTCCTATCCATGAGCATAGGATGTGTTTCCATTTATTGGTTTCTTCTATAATTTCTCCCATGAGTGTCTTGTAGTTCTCAGAGTATAAGTCTTTCACTTCCTTGGTTGGGTTTATTCCTAAGTATTTTATTCTTTTTGATGCAATTTTGAATGGAATTGTTTTCCTGATTTCTGTTTCTGCTAGTTCATCATTAGTGTATAGGATTGCAACAGATTTCTGTGTATTAATTTTGTATCCCGCAACTTTGCTGAATGCAGATATTAGATCTAGTAGTTTTGGAGTATATTCTTTAGGGTTTTTTATGTACACTATCATGTCATATGCAAACAGGGACAGTTTGACTTCTTCCTTACCAATCTGGATGCCTTTTATTTCTTTGTGTTGTCTGATTGCCATGGCTAGGACCTCTAGAACTATGTTGAATAAAAGTGGGGAGAGTGGGCATCCTTGTCTTGTTCCCAATCTTAAAGGAAAAGCTTTCAGCTTCTCACTGTTAAGTATAATGTTGGCTGTGGGTTTGTCGTATATGGGCCTTATTATGTTGAGATACTTGCCCTCTATACCCATTTTGTTGAGAGTTTTTATCATGAATGGATGCTGAATTTTGTCGAATGCTTTTTTAGCATCTATGGAGATGATCATGTGGTTTTTGTCCTTCTTTTTGTTGATGTGGTGGATGATGTTGATGGATTTTCAAATGTTGTACCATCCTTGCATCCCTGGGATGAATCCCACTAGATCATGATGGATGATCTTTTTGATGTATTTTTTAATTCGGTTTGCTAATATTTTGTTGAGCATTTTTGCATTTATATTCATCAGGAATATTGGTCTGTAATTTTCTTTTTTGTGGTGTCTTTGCCTGGTTTTGGTATTAGAGTTTTGTTGGCCTCATAGAATGAGTTTGGGAGTATTCCCTTCTCTTCAACTTTTTGGAAAACTTTAAGGATGGTGGGTATTAGGTCTTCACTAAATGTTTGATAAAATTCAGCAGTGAAACCATCTGGTCCAGATGTTTTGTTCTTAGGTAGTTTTTTGATTACCAGTTCAATTTCTTTGCTGGTAATTGGTCTATTCAGATTTTCTGTTTCTTCGTGGTTCAGCCTTGGAAGGTTATATTTTTCTAGAAAGTTGTCCATTTCTTCTAGGTTATCCAATTTGTTACCATATAATTTTTCATAGTATTCTCTCATAATTCTTTGTATTTCTCTGGTGTCCATAGTGATTCTTCCTTTCTCATTTCTGATTCTGTTTATGTGTGTAGACTCTCTTTTTTTCTTGGTAAGTCTGGCTAGGGGTTTATCTATTTTGTTTATTTTCTCAAACAACCAACTCCTGCTTTCATTGATTCTTTCTATTGTTTTATTCTTCTCAATTTTATTTATTTCTGCTTTAGTCTTTATTGTGTCCCTCCTTCTACTGATTTTGGGCCTCATTTGTTCTTCCTTTTATTGTTTCATTAATTGTGAGTTTAGACTGTTTATTTGGGATTGTTCTTCTTTCCTGAGGTAGGCCTGTATTACAATATATTTTCCTCTTAGCACAGCCTTTGCTGCATCCCACAGATTTTGTGGTATTGAATTATTGTTGCCATTTGTCTCCATATATTGCTTGATCTCTGTTTTTATTTGGTCATTGATCCAAGGGACACTTTTGCCAGTTGCTAAGATAACATAAATCTCAACAGCTACTGGGTCTATTTCTCTCTCTCCCACTCTCACAGACACACACACGCTTATACACGTATACATACCCAGAAGTCAACCCAGTCAGTTTCTACCTGTCCCTTACTGAGAAGATGAAGCCGTTATTAACTGGTTTCAGGGTTTCTGAGACCCACTGTAATAAGGATCTCTTAAAGAATTCAGAGTGATGCCTGGGGGGGACTGTTATCTGCTAGTATGGGTTGGATAAACCCAGTCTGCTTTATCCAGTTACGTCTTGAAGGACCCCAAAGCAGATCAAATGGTTGCTCTAGTCTTACAGGAGATGCCAATGGAAGTGGGGGAAAAAACAGCTTGCCCTCCTCCAGGCCTTTTTCCAGGCCTACTCTCCTCCAAGACAACGTACACCCTTATCCACCTGGCTAACACTTCACTTCCACCCTAAAGACAGCCTCAGGTAACATCTTTTCAAGTCCCTGTGTCAGTGGACACCCTGTATTGTTTTGGATTCCCAGTTGCCTCTCCCAGACTGTGAGCTCCTTGTGGCCAGGAGCTGTGTCTTACCATCTTATTGTAGTCCTGGAAGTGAGTCAATCTCAGTAAACACTGCCGAGCCAAATGCCTCCCTTTCCCCAAGCCGACACACTTCCTCCATGGGGACACTTTGGCAGCCGATGACAAACTGTGTGCACATGTGCCTCTATAGATCATACATACTCCAGCAAGCCCTCTGTATACTGTGGCCCCGTCTGAGTGCCACCAGAGGTAAGGGTCAATCTAAAGTGGCTGGATGAGTGTGGAGGGGAGGGAGGCAATCAGCACCAGGGCCCCTGAATGTGCAAAAGGAAAGCTCTCAGGAATTGCAGATCTACAACACCTTTTCAGAATCCCTAAGGAAGAGTTTTGACATTTCTTTTATTCTGTCATTCAACAAATGATTTAAGGGCCTACGGTGTGCTCAGACAACAATGATGAGCAAAACAGAGAGGAGATTACAGTCTTGGGATATATTAGGTAATAAATGACAAAAATAAGTACTGCAGCCCAATGGTGGTAAGCTCTATAGAGAATAGGTAAGGAGACAAGGGCCAGGACTGGACAGCATAGTTTGCACTGCCCAGGGAAGGGGAGCTGAAGGGGAGGACTGCAGGTAGGATGGCATTCACTGGGGGAAAAGAGCTACATGCTGTTCTGTCGCAGGGAGAAAGAGGTGGATGGCAGGAGAGGTCAAATCTGAACAGGTTGGGAGGGAGGAAGGAGAATGAGATGGTGTGAGAAAGCTAATTTTACAACCATAAGTACAATCAATCTAAACCTCTGCTCTTTAGCAGAAGGATCCTGGTTTTAAAATATCTTAGGACACAATTTAGCCAGGGATCCTGGTTTTAAAATATCTTAGGACACAATTGGCCATGTGGGAATCCCCAGTAGGCACTTAGTTCAGTGAGCCTATCCTTAAAACTCCAGGCAATGGTTTCAGCCCCAGGTTCCATTAAAGACTGTAGACAAGTGGAGCCTTTGGTGGGTGAGGCCAGCTGAGGCTTTCTGCTGGTAACTGATAGGCCCCTCTTGTCTACTTCGGTACTTCAGTTTCCATAAAAGGAGCTTTAAGAGTTAAATTCAAATCCCAGCTCTCTCAGAAGGTGGCATGAAAGAAGACTCCTGCAATGAAAAAGCATACTCTGAAATAGGACATGGGGTGGCTCTGTCAGCATGGCTGCGGTCCAGTTAGGGATCCAAATGCCCCACCCTGCAGAAGACAATGTTTGCTTGGAAACAAAGCAAGGTTGGTGCTGACTTTAATGGCCTTTTCCGTTTCTCTCTCGGCAAAGATTAAAGTTTATAGTGGTGCATTCCGATCTTATTAAACACGGACTGGCCCCCATCAGAAATTTCAGGAAATGAGAGACATAGCATCCAACACAATACAAATTCTTTTGTGTTTCTCCTGCAAAGGGGTGAGTTAGGCCCTCAAAAAGGGGATGAGGCAGCTTTAATAATAAGGAAAAAAAAAAAGGAGGAGGGAAGAAAGGTGCCTCAGTTGTCTCAGCCGCTGATCAACAAAGGAGCAGTCGTGAGCTGTAACCTCTTGGAGCCGCAGTCTGGAACATGACACATGTCAGCCTATGATAAATGGTGCCGAGTGTGTGCAATTTCAAGCGCAATGCCCTTGAGATGCACAGGACCCCGATCGCAAATGTTATTGTTAAATTAAACCTTAAAGGAAGGATTGGAAAGAGGGGTGGGGGGGTGGGGTGCTTTCATATATATATATAATGAACAAAAGGAGGAGAGGAGGAAATAATGGGCAAAGGGAAGAAATAAAACTTTCTCTTTTTCACCTAACTGAATAACAAAGCATCCCTGAAAACTATCAAAGACACGAGACTTCTGTTTGTTTTTCCCTCATTCAGTATTCCAGATTACTTTGATTGGGGTAGCTAAATTATACCCTCTGGTCTGTATATTTGCTCTGCTCTTTTTTCTCATCTTTGGTCATCCTGACAGCACTGGCTATCCATTCTGTGTTTGCATTCTGTGTCTCTAGGAGCACGTGATAGGGGTATTTTATGTAATTATCTAGCAGGAAAGGCTGAAAATCTCTCTCTCCCGTCCCCTATTGACATATTTCCAATGCCCAGGCTAATTAATTTAATGCAGGAGGCACCAGATGATATGGCAAAGGGCAAAGGAGGGGATAGGATGTTGGAGGAGAGGACCATGAATCTGAAAACTGCCTAGTCACAAAGGCTCAAAGTAATCAGAGACATGAACGACATGAAAAATTAGCCAGAAAGATAACAACAGAAAATCCACAGAAGTAAACTAAAATTGAGAGAGCAAAACTTGAAGTCGTCTTCATATAGAATGAAGAGTAAAAATAGGCAGGATAATTGGGCATCTTTATCACGTGACCACACCTGCCAATCACAGTGCAGACTCCCCCTCACGGACTAAACTACCGTTATTGGTCTAGAAGCAATAGAAACAAAGGGATTGGCTAGCAAAGAAAGGCGTGTCACTATGCTCTGCAGTGAGTCCATGCCCAAAGTATTTGTTTACATTTCCCCTCCCCACGACACATTTAGATGAAAGAATGGTTAATAGAGGGGAAAAAACCCAAATCACAAAAGAAAGGGCATGTTTTGTGCATTTTGGCCGCGGTTGCCTAGCATCCTTAAAAACTAGAATCCTTTTTTGGTCTTTTGGAAAAGTTCACCCAGGTTTCTTGTTATTAAAGAAAATAAACATCAGACAAAACAGGGCTTTATCAAAACTATAAATAATTCAGTGCAGATGGATTTTAAAAGCAAGCAGATTTGCAGAGTGTGGAGCATGGCAGGGTTTGGGTAAAAACAGAGAGGGAATATAAACAGAAGAAATAAATGAAATTATGAACTTGTTGAGGAAAATAAATAGACACATAAAACTAATTGAAAAGAAAATAAAGAGGGAACCCTTAGAACACAAGGCAAGCTTCCCAGAGTTCTGTGAGAGAGCATCCTGTCTGCTGCCATTGAGTAAAGTCTTCCCATCCGAGAGTGCGGTGGTGTTGAGGCTCCTGAGTACCAGAGCAAAATGAGATAGGCCCCTCATTGTAGGTAGTTGAGAATGAGGTCCAGTGAGGTCTTTGACTCCAGTTAGTGTCAAAGCTGTGGTTACAACGGAGTGGTCTGGGGTCCTGGCCTCTGCTTTTTCCACTTTCTGGCACCGGAAGTAGTGTGAAGCTCTACATAGCACCTCAGCTGAGCATAAAACCCAACTCACCTTGGACCCAGCGCCAATACATCAAGAGATAGAATAGTTTCAATTTTACAACTCCTTTACTCCACAAACACAATGCTACAGGAAATGCCAGAGGCGAAAGGCACTGAATCAGGCCTTTAATCACTATCTCTGGAAAGATTCCAAGGGGAGCCTGGAAGTCTGATGATCTTGGGAAGTAGTATAATTATTTGAGTGAGGAGGAGAGGTTGCACTCCCTGAATTATGCAGAAAAAAATTTTTCAGTGGCCACAAGGTTGAGAATTTCCTCCATCAAACCACCTCCATTCTGCTTTGCAGATGAGAAGAAAATGAAGGAAGATTTGCCTGTTGAAGCTGCCCGGGTGGAGGAGGAGGCAGCCTTCAACTGCTGCCATGTTAGTTGATGTCTCAAAGTGATTTCATTGGTGGCCTCCTCCTTGCTTCCTTGGCACTGACCCTTGCAGGTATATAAAGCTTACTGACAGTTCTTTATTGATTTATTAAAGGTGGATTCATCAAGTCTTGCTTTGAGTTATGTGTGCCTGATTACAGCAGAGGAGAATTTTTTTCCTTTTCTTTTCTGGGCAATGTTAATACCTCTTCAGTGGAAGTCATGAAGTGGATGCAAACCAGTGTACAAGATATGTAGAACCAGTGCTTAATCAGTCAACAAACACTTCCCACATCTACTGCAGAAAAGTATTCCTTTGGTAGCTCCTGGATGTGGAAAATGAAAAATTCCAGGGAAAGCCTGCCCTGGATCACACAGCACCACAAGCACCCCCCCTACACCCACCCCTTGTTTATCATGATGGTTTCCAAAGAAGACCCAATCACTTTGAATTGGCAACTGAGTGAAGACATGTCCACCACCCCTATCACAGCACCTTTAGTTCTCATTTAGAAAGTCACGGGCTCCAACATTACCTGTAAAAGATTATGAGATGTAATTGACAACGTTCAACAATTTCTTTTGCATTTTTCAGGGGGAAAATAAGCCTTTCTTCCATCAGATATATCATGTCATTTTATCTTATTTTATTTTCCAGTCATTTCTTTTCCAGTATCATAAAGGTAAGCTACCTAAATATTGTTAGTGCTAAAACAGAGAATCCACATCATAGAATCCTATTCACATGGCATATGTGTCCCATCCCCTCCCTGGGAGCAACCCAGCTTCCTACATCTGGAAACTCAAATCCAGCCTTTCAAGAAAGCATGTGTCTTGTGAGGGCATCCTTTCTTCAGTAAATGACTAGGGTAATTGCTACTAGAGTGTTTTTAAATTACATATTTGCAATCAAACTCCAATTTCAAATTACCCCATTGAGGAGACCTACCTTACAACAATTCTGAAAGCCTGGTATTAGTGGCATGTCTATACATTGCCTGAAAGAGGGAGAATAAGGGAAATTCACCAAAAGCAGCTTTTATGTGGTCATGACTTGAATATCATCTGCCCTGCATGAAGAGCATCAACAAAAAAAAATAGTTTATATTTGTCTTTTTTTTTTTAATTTCTATTTCTTAGCTTCAGTCCTGTCTTGCACACTGCCAACATTGTCACCTAAACCTAAGGTCAATCCAAATTCTATCCACTTAATCTTGAGCCCCATAAAACATTTTTCTCTTAGTTTAATGGGAATGGAGCCCAGCAAGTAAAAGCATTAGTTTTGGCAGATGAGAAAGATGTTCAGAATGGCCTCCTCACTGAGTATCCTGGCCTCAGACTTAACACTTATTATCCTTATTTCCTATAAACTAATGTCCTGAATCTTTAGCATTGCACATAAGGATCTTCATTCTCTAGTTTTTACAATTTCATCTTCCGTTAGTATCCTCTACCAACTCTACCCTCTGCTCACGTGAACTTCTTACTCTACAATTGTTATGATCCGTCTCGTCTCTATTAGCACTGGTTGTTCACTGGAATATCCCTTCCCTTCTGCTCCTCATGTACTAGCGGAAATTCAAGTTCTCCATAAAGAAACTTCAAGATGTCATGACCTTTATGAGGTATGACTGCCTGCCTTTCATCCTCATTCCCTCGCTCCCACAGTATTTATTGAGTGTCTACTTTGATCCAGGCCTGGTGCTAGCTACTGGCTATAATGGTTAGCAGAAAAATGTGCTTATTCTCTTGGAAACTGTAGTCACCTCTGCTACCCACTTCCTTCCACACTGCCATTGGATTTGGATCACACCACATCAAATTAAAGTTATTTGCACCCACATATATATTCATATGAATCAGTGGGCACCATGTGGCCCCAAACCATGCTTGATTCAACATCATAGCTACTGTCCTTGGACAGAATTTAATAAAGGACTATTGAATAAAGTTTTATTTTAAATCTATAATGTCAAGATAGGGAAGGGAAGCCTCATCTTGAATTACTAATGGGGAAGGTAATTCAGAAGCAAGGTGATGAACAGTGAGGTTGAAAGAATTGGCCGGGACACTGATTCCAGACTTTCTCAGGATCCAGGGCTGGGTCTCTGTTTGAGTGGACAGGGCATGTACACAGCAAAGGGATCCAGATGCTCTGGCTCATTTATCTAAACTCTGCTCACCCCTGTCACTCTGCTCCACTGATGATGGCCTTAACATTCTTAGTGTTGACTTTCAATTAGTGTCAGTTTTCCAACAATAATATTTTCAGGAAGCTTCTATTCAGATTCCAAACTGACATGCCACTGAGATGAAAATGTTCGGAGAGATTTGAGCCACTCTCAAAGGAAGAGCTTTGATAAAAGTAAACAAGCAAACAATATACATCTTTCTGTAAGTATTAAAAAATGAATCATAGGTATATTTTTCCCCTTCCTATTGGACATATGAAACTGATGTTGGTTTATTTGCTTGATTCTATATGCCAATTTTGTCAAGTCTGGATATAATGGTGAAAAATGGTGGTCCCATTTAGACAAAAGAAATTCCATCTAAATGGAATCACAAAAGAAGATAAGGTTATTTTGATTAAAGAAACAACTGAGATGTTCTTTCCCATTTGGAGTGCTTACTCATTGTTAAAAATTCAAGGGACATTCAAGTTGAGGACCCACATGGAAGAGAGAGAAAAGTGTGTGTGTGTGATATATGCATATACGTAAACATATATACACACAATATGCATGCATACATATGCACAGTTATACAGACACATTAATATATATATATGTCCAATCCACAATAGCCTATGAATGATTTTGTCAAATTGCATTTAAAGCTTTTAAGAGGATGCAGTGAATATAAAGCTCTCAATAAATCATGAAGAAACTTTTTCCATTTTCCTAATGCTCCTAAACACATCCTTTATTTTTAGTCATGATATTAACTTATAATAAAAATTGATTATACGTGAGTATTTGTGTGTGTATACCTGTATGTATGTATATAACTTTAAATTCAAATATATTTAAAAGCTGGAATTTTATCCACTCTACCATATAGATTTTCTATGACAAATGTCATAAAGTCCCTAAAAGGGACACTTTATACAGCTATTATATGTGTGTGTGTATAGATATGTGTGTGTATATATATATATATATATACATATATATATGCTAATTATAAGATAGTGTTATAAATAATGGTTTATTATAAATGGATGTTCTGAAGACAAATAATAGCAGTTACAGAAAATCAGTTTGCCCCAGGGTGAAAGCAAGACATTTGTTGACAGCCTATCTGATCTTAAGTGACCCTTTCCGTCCCTCCAACCTTCTATTTTCTCCTCTGCAAAAAAAGGTCATCATCTCACTCTACCCTCTCCATTGAGTTGTGT
Organism: Smutsia gigantea; assembly: GCA_032199065.1. Lineage (NCBI taxonomy): Eukaryota > Metazoa > Chordata > Mammalia > Pholidota > Manidae > Smutsia > Smutsia gigantea. The sequence continues at coordinate 404,368 of JAVSCE010011338.1, read as the reverse complement.
GAAGATAAAAATACTAGTGAACATGTATGAACACTCAGTGTAGACTGAAGACTCTGCCATGTGCTTTCATTTCATTTCTCTCTTCAACTTGACTTTCCCCTAGAAATAAGTATGATTATCATCTCCATTATGCAGATGAATTCAGGGCACAGGGAGGTAAAGTAGCTTGCCATGAGTGACAGAGCTTGAAGGTAGAAGATACAAACTTTGAAATAAGGTGTGATTTAAGGAGCCCGAGTTTGCCATCATCAGTTCACCCTAGTTTGCAAAGACAAATATACCCACTAAAACACTTCACAGAACTTCAGGACAGAGCAATGTACACCATAAGTCAACAACAGTCCCTTTACCTACCATGGGTTGGTGTCACCAGAAGACAGCACTATACTTACATTAAATGTCTTTTTTTTTTACAGGGAATAAAATTCTCAATTATATAGAGACATACTTGGAGCCATCCAACATCTTATCTCTGATACCTACAGGTTTATGATGAGATTTTATCCTTGCTACAGAAAGCCCAACTGAACTGTCAATGTTGATGAAGTTTCCATGTTAGATACCCTTGATGTCATGAATTTTAGGTATCCCATAGATAGGTTGATTGTGTGCTTTAATTCTGAAGCTGAAGGCTTTCTCTTTGATAGGGATCATGGAGGAAAGACTTAAGAATTTCAGAATTTTAAAGAGTACAAATCCTTGCCTTCTGGTTCTGGATATGAGTGCGGTCTACAGGGAAATGTGACTTTGTTTGCCCTGTGGATCTTGTGCTTCCAAGCCGTCAGCTTCAACTGTCCAAAGAAAACAGTGTTAAGGTTGTCAAGATTTAAAAAGAATTTCCTCAGGTTTCCATTACCTTTCCTGAGCAAGAAGGGCATATTTTTGGTGAAGTGCACCACTTCAGTTAGCTTCTGGGTACTCTCTGAAGTTTGTTCCTCTAACTAGAATGAATGATTCTGGAGAGTATGTGATAAAGGAGCCTCATGGGGTATATACAGGAAGGAGTGAGAAGGCATAATGGGTTGAGTCATGCGTATCTTCAACCCTAAATTACAGCAGCATCTTCATGGCAATAGAGAATTATCTAAGAACAATTTTTCAGACCTTGAGTTTATTTCTAGACTAAGAGAAATCTAAAATGTTTAACATCAAAGAGAGATAGGGTTAGGCGGGGAAAATATGGTCAACTGCACACTACTATTACTACAGCATTATCTTTCTGGTCTACCACTTATCAGACATGCAGATGTGTGGGTCAGTTCTGTCTCTGCATACTGCACCCCAGTCTTCTTGTTCTAGGAATTCATCATTGTAGTTTATTTTAGGGCTAAAATGCACTTGAGACTGAGACCAGCTTCTTGTCTTTGTTGTTCTGTCAGTGTATCTGTGACCTTTTAGCATTATCAAAGATCATGAGGGAGGGATCCTCATGTGCCCAACCGGAAACGAGTTTCCAGTAATAAGGAAAGGAAGGTCAAGGTTCACTCCCAGTGCTGCAGACAGCAGCCTCAATCCTAGTCCTCCAGGTTTGGAAAGCTTGAGAAGAAACTAGTTCATTTGTTTTCTTCTTTCATAGCTGGTCCTTTTGCCTATCTCAGAAATAAAATGAACTAATTGGTATTTTGGGTTTCAGTACGTATCACAGCAAACAACAAGCTTAATGCCTTTGTGAATCTTTCCCAGTTTCACCTGAAAAGTTGGTTTCTTTTTCCTCTGTGCTTCTAAAACATTTTGTGCCCAGGGCTTCTAAAACACTTCAAATGGGAATTTGTGATTGTTGTTGTGTGCCCTTCTCTCCCACCAGAATATAAGTGACTATGGGAAGGGGCACAGTCTTATTCGCCCTTGTGGGTCTAATTCCTAACATAGCATTCATCACATAATAGAAATTCGATGACTTTGGTGATTATATTAATCAATCTGTAGATGAATAGTCTAATCTAGTGAGGAATTATGTTAAGGCTTCTTCTTTCAGTTGAACACATATAAAGTCAAGTCTTAGGCTTCTGAAACTTATAATAACACAGCACTGATTCAAAAAATTTTTTAATTTAAATACTTTTTATTCTACTTGTTTATTATTGACTCTTACTGAAATATGTGCCCAGTGATACAGGACTATATCTAGTTGGGATTATACTTCTGAACTTCAGAGGCTAATGCATAGCAGTTGCTCAGTAAATGGTTGTTTAATGAGTGAATAAATCAGGGAGTAAGTAAACAACTTCAGTATCATTAATGGCACCCAGTGACCACTGATCTCGTAGAAGGCTGCTCTTGGGAATAAGAAGTCTCTAAAGATTTCTTTCTGCTGTCTGAAGATTTAAAGTCCTACAGATTAATTTGGTGGGAATAGCTTTCAGAAATATTGATGGCTTTTGAATTCCATATCCATCGTTTTTAATTTAAGACTTTAGTTGTTTAGAGCTATTTTAGGTTCACAGAAAAATTGAGATGAAGGTATAGAGATTTCCCATATACTCCTGCGTAACACATGCATAGCCTCCCGCATTATCTACACCCCACCAGCGTGGTCCATTTGTTACAACTGAGTGCCCACATTGACACCCAAAGCCATTTCTGTTTAGATCTACTGAAGGCTCCGTGGAGACAGAGGAAAAAGTGTATTTGGTCTAGGGTCTGAGACAGTGCCTGGTACGTAGTATTTCCTCAGTCAATATCTGCTGCATAAATGAATGAATCCTCTGAAAGTGTGGAGTTTTCAGTGCTATGTCATAGTCCATGTCTCCAGCCTGGGCTGAAAAGCCAACTGCTTGTATCCCAGACCATCTGCTTACAGTATCTTGTGCAGTACCACGGTCATTTGGTGAATGGCCCTTCCCATCTCTAGTTTATCATCTGTGAGTAGATGTGAGTTAAGTGACATACACTTTATCTGCTTCCTTTCAATGATTGCTATTAATAGACCATTAAGAGACTCAGGCTTGGTGGAGGCTTCATCATTGGGTATGTCCCATTGTTATAGCAAAGAGAAGAAAGAATTCAAGAGTTAGGCACTAGCAACTACATGTTTTTACACAAAGAAGAAACACATCTCTTCCCCAATGTGTCATTGGTCAGAGCAAGTCAGTGGACACATCTAAATTCAAGCAGATAGGAAGGTACAATCTTGGAGGTACTTAAAGGATGGTAGACACTTCTGCCACAATCACCAATTATTTATGTCTTTTCTTTTAATGTTTTTATTTTAAAACTGAGTTAGACTCAATTATCCTAAAGCTTCCTATTATAGTATTAGACTATAAAACATTTGTAAGTAAAGTTGTATCATGCCAAGTATAGAGTTACATACAAATCTTATTATATCAGTAGCCACATCTGATGTCCAAGTCAACTTGGAAGTCTGCTGACCCCAACCTGTCGGGTTCCCAAGGGCAATATAACTGAGATGCTGATGGACAACATTTTCTTTTTTTAATCTGTGTACATGGTTCAGGGTTATCAGTAAGGCTGCCTTAGTTGCAAAGAAGAGAAGCTGATTCTAAGTAACCTAAGGGAAGGGAGTTTGCTGAAAGGCTATCAGGAATTGAAAGGAAATTTGGAGAGGCAAGTAGATGTGGCTGATATTATCAGAAGACATACACAATGATCTGACACAAAGCAGTCTCAGATTCCAGGATGCAGGAACCACAGCCACTTTCAAAGCTTGAGTAGGATGGTCAGGGCCAGAATGCAATGCAACCCAATGATTTTCCTTCTCTTTATTCTTCTATTCAAGATTCACAATTGAGGATGAGAACTTCCAGTTATTCTAATTATGTGCCTTGGCTAAGGGAAAACTTTTCACAGAGGAAGAGGAGGAAGCAAGGGAGTTATTAAGAAGTGGAAATGATATTGTAAAGCCCAGAAAACAATAAATGTTCAACAACCATGGCTAGGAAAAATGTACTGGTGCATCCGGGGGACACACGCTTACCTCCTTAGGACTGGGCTTATCTCCTTCTTATTCAGCAGGGACATTGGGTTATTGCATGGCTGGACTACACTTCATCTCAGCTTCTGTTTCCACTCCTGTAATTTCATTTCTAAAGCAGCTACTCTGGTTTCACCATCTACCTTTTTTTTCCTTTCCTATCACAAACCTCCAAATTGCTATTTTTATACTTGTAGCTGTATGGTCCTAGAATCTCAAAAAAGGGGAAAATACGGACTCAAAGATCTTTTGAAGGATTAACCTTAACTATAATTTATTATTAGAGAAGACCTCACTGTTATTATTTCTGTTCTTATTCCACCAAATACAACTCTCTTACACAGAAGTTTCTCTAAAACAGACCTCTTTATGAGATTAAAAGAAAAAGAAACTCTGTACAACGTACAAGTTCTGTGATATTGCAGAGCATTTTCTTCTCATTTTGATTTCTTCTAATTCAATATGCCATAGCAGAGGATTCAGAGCTATTTTTGAGTTGTGGCATGTCAATACGTCAGACCACTTATGCTGATTTTAAATTCTACTACAAGGCATTTGCTCAGCTAAATAAAAAATTTACTTGGGTACATACTTTCCCCCTTACAGTTTCCCATAAAATGGCACAGTGCTTCAGTTTAGGGTAAAAATCTTTTGTGCTTTTAAATTCTCTCTATCATTATTAGAGTCTAATAGCAAGTAATTTTTTTAAAGAAAACAGTTTCATAATGAAAGAAAAAAACATAATAGAAGTGACAAGAGACTGTTCTGCAAATACCTATCTTTTAAAAATCTGGAGATGATTTTCTAGGTTCACATTCCTCTCTGAAATCTCAATTATTATCACACATTTATTGGTGTAATTATTTGAAGTGCTATTCTGTGTAGAAGGTAGAAAAGGTACTGTGGAATTAATATACAAAATTCTCTGCAATAGTCTCTAAAAATTAAAGTTTAGATATGTATTGAAACAAAATTAGGTTAAACGTTAAAGCAAATGAAATGTCATCTATCTGTCTTTCAATCTATCCATCATATGTGTATGCTTCTCTTTTTTTTTCACCAACAAGAAAAACTTTACCATACTCAATAATGTTCCAGAAAAAAATATAACCTTCCCTGTTGCCAACAGTTTCTTCTAAGTCAGAGAACCTCTATTGTCTTTCCTCTGGTAATAAATGATAATAATTAAAGGCAAATACACAATAATTAGTCACACTAGGTTTATCCATCTGGTGTACCTGTATCCTATCACTGTGTCTTTGAAACAGATGACAAGCAGCATATTGCCACACATCCTGTTAATGGGTCTAAGTGGAAAATGGGAAGTAAAGAGGTCACTGAAAAAAGGTCAGCAGCAAAAAACAAGAGCCTTATATTGTATTTTTTTTCTTTAAAGTGGTCATTGACCATTTAGCTCTGTATTCTCCAAATTCTCTGTACTTCCACAAGATTGTGGCAAACTACAGAAGCTTGCCAGGCCTGGGTAGGTGGGTAGATAACATTAATTTTATTGTTGTTTAAATCACAAGCACCATGAAAATTGTCATATCTACTACTTACTACTTGCTTATTATTGACCCAGGACTGTGTTCCACTAACAACTATTTTTCCTCTATTTCTGAAACTCTTGCAAGGTAGATATTAAAATCTCCTTCTATTTATCTATGAGTAATTAAGAAAAGAGTAAGTAATTTCTCCAACATTACTTATCAGCACTGAGCCAAAGTTGAAAGAAAAGATAAGACATTTTTGGAAGATGTAACAAAATACACTGGAGCCACTTGTCAATTATCTTAGCTAAAGGTTGACTTTAAAAAGCTTAAAATTGTTTTGGCCAAGTTTTTATGCATAATATAGACTTGGAGAGTTTAAGTTATCATGGCCATCAAACTCTTCTAAAGGATAAGATGCCAAAAATGAGCACATGAACTAAGTTTTATATATGAGAAAGACACATCTTGTTTGACTATTATTAAAAGTGCATTACAAATGAATTCTTCTTTCCCCACAAATCCAAGAGAGATGGCTGCTCTTGGGTGTTATTGTGTCTCATGTGTAATCTACAAGGGAAAGGAACAATATTACCCAATTTGGCAGCTGCCTGTGCAAGCCGAGAAAGATCTACATCTCTTTAATCCACATACCATCTTCTGTACTCGGTTCTTATAACTCTAACCTCTATTCATGTTTTTAAGGCTTGAAATGCCCTCAGTACACACATTCATATTTTTAAGATGGGCTGTCACTTGTCACTCCATCTGTTCACACTCTCTGAATTTGTCATTAACTTTCTACAAGTAAAAACTAAAGATTTCTATCTTATTTTTTTCCAAAGGGGAAGATTAGACACTTCCAGATTATGAAAGATAATCATCTCATCTCATCTCATCTCGTTCTTGGGAAGAAAATTCTTTCTTTGCTGTTGTTAAGAGGTCTGCACATTAGTAGTGGTCCGTGAAATGGGAAGGTAATGAAAAGGTATGGGGGGAGGGGGCAGATAGGGCTTTGAGAATGGAAAAAAATTAAATGCATGTTTAAAGTAAGTGGCATGGGAAAAAGTACCTCCACTTGCTCAATATAAGAGGGAAATATGAGAAAAACAAGATCGGGTTTTGCAATCAGTGTAAATTGTTCATCACCAACCATTTTGGAATCTCAGCTTGTCTTTTGAAACACGGGGTTCCGCAAAAACAACAGCACCTGTCGCTGACTGTGCAGTCCCAGCCTCACCAAGCAATCAAGGCATTCCCATCTGCGGTGAAATTTCCCAATTTTTCTTGTAAAGATCGGATCCTTCATTGCAAATGAGCTTACAGGAGGCATGCGACACTGTTTGATTCTATGGCTGCCATTTCAAGCAGTGGGGATTAAAAATTAAAATCAGCTGAGGTTTTCCCCACCGCCCAGTGCTGATGTTCTCCTCTTTCCAAATTTCCTTACTTTGCAGAAATTTTCAAGGTTTTATTCAAATCAGGATATCAGGCATATTAGGTTGATTATATACTTTCTCTTATCTAACTAGTCATTGGCGGGCAGAAGCCACTCGTGATCTAAGGTCGGAATGTTACCCTGATCTCTCCTCTTCCTCTTAATGCCAGGTCCAAGTTAAAAGCCAAGAACTGAAACTCTTGCACTTTAATTAATATTAAATCTGTTTTCTCCTCATCTGTTTCATCCCTACCACCCCTTTCTTAGGATATTTGTTATTACTCACAGATTTTTCTCAACAGCCCTTACATGTTGCTCTCCATTCTCCACTGTCCCACCTTCTTGCCTTTTAATCTAGCATTCGGATCACTCCCAGAAAGGGCTTCCTAAAGGGTTTTCTAAGTAGGACCACAACACTACTCGGATGAAGTAAATCAGAGCCCCCAGTATGACTCTGAGACTCCCTAGCATGTGACTGCACCCCCCATGCCCATGTTTACCACCAGCCCCTCCCCACTCTGGATTCCTTGATCCTTTCTCTATGCAGCTTTGCTATTCCATGAGCAGCATGCCTTTCCTTGCATTCTAGTCCTCCCTGCAGTGTCCCTGTTATATCAAATGTCTTGCTTTCTTACTAGGGAACTCTTATTTATCCTTTACAAAGAGGAGTGGGAATAGCTAAAATTTTATATGGTAAATGCAATGTCTTACTCAGATTCCCTGAGCCTCTGTGCTCAGTGGGATTACGATGCTATGACTGGGGTTGGTAAGAATTGTGAGAAGTAGATGAGCAATGTCTTCCAAGGTTGACGAAAAGAGGAGGGTTGGTCAGATGACAATGTTACTCCCTCCCTAAAACCTTCTCCAACTCCCTCAAGAGGATTTACCAGCTCACTCCTTTGTGTTCCTGCAGCATCTTAAACTTCTCTCTTCACACCATTTCAGCTATTATAATTAGCTCCTTATGTATCAGTCTCCTGCATTAGAATGTGAATGTATCCAGGGCATGTACTGCACAAAAGACACCTACTGAATATCTGTCAAACAACTGATTGCCTTCTTGTTCTTCTCCAATCCTACTTCAATGTGGGTCTAGATCAGGGTTTGGCAAACAACTAGAGCTCCCCTGCAGGTTAAATCCAGTTCTCCACCTGTTTGCATAAAGTACTGTTGGAATAGTCATGCCCAGTCATTTATTTAGCACCTGTGGCTGCATTCACACTGCAACAGCAGGCAGAGTTGAGTGGCTGTGATAGACCCTATGGCCTACAAAACCTAATTTATTCACTCTCTGATCATTCACAGAAAAGTTCCACTCTCCCCAGCTCTAGAGCTTCAAGAAGGCTGAGATTCTAGGTATTTTATGTTGTTACCAAAAAACAATCTAGGGAACTTCTGTGCCATGAGATACAAAGGGTTTGGCCCAAGGGAGAGACCCCACCCTTACCAAGGTCCAAGTTAATGCCTGATTTTCCCTGCACTCTGCAGGTGCCTAAATGATGTTTTTCACTTTCAGAAATTTTGCCAAAAGGATAACTTCTCTGTCCCCGGGATACCTCATATCATTAGTATGGTATCTTATGGCTCTTAAGAAAACATCCTGGTTTCCATGGCTGTGTGCAGAACTGACCTTTTAAATCTTTCCCAGCCATTTGCCTTGTATACATTTGTTAATATGATAATGCTTAGTGGCAAGCAGAAACTGTTGCTCTAGTAATCAAATCCCCCATTCCCTTCCTTCCATCCCTGAAAGTCTCATTGCCTGACACAGGTAAGCTAACGACAACGCAAGCAACATGACTTTCCTAAACATTAGGTGGTGATTTGCTCCTACAGCTTAGCTGTTGTGGAGTCAGATCATTTGTGTTCTACTCCAAGCCCCTCCAACAAACTACTGGCCAGGAAGATCATGCATCTCTCTAATCCCTAGTATCCTTTATAAAAAATAAATGGTAGCCGCAAAAATCACCATAGATTGTTGTGAAAACACAATATGATTATCCATGAAAAGCACATGGCAGAGTTCTTGGCTTGACAAACAATCTGCTTTTTGCCTGTTTGCTTACATCATTCACATCAATTCATTTTGCTGGCTTCTCATAAGGAATTAGGTCTCTCCATGTAAATGTATCAACTTCCAGAGGAAGTTGTACCAACTTCTGGTACCAAGAAACCATGGTTTATGGAAGCCAGAGGCCAGATTACATCATTCTGAGGGCTCCGGTCAGTGTCAAAGGTGGGTCTGGGAGGGACACACACCTTTAAAAGTAAAAAAAAATTATCAAGGTATCTGAACTGTCAGGTCTCCTCTAGAATTTTCTGTAAATCTCAGAATGGAAAAAAATTTCCATGGGTGTAATTTAACAGCCAAAGGTATCCTAATTACAAGCTGGGGACCCGTCTTGTCTGATGTACACATTTTCTTGCCATGGCCCATGGCCTCTAGGATCTAAAGTGGCTGAGTCATCTAGCTGTAAGGGATCCTGATTCTAAAGAGATTGTCCCATAATTTAACAACAACAAAAAAAAGAGGCAGAAATAGAAACAGATGTATTTCTTTTTCCTCCTTGAACATTCTTTTTCTGATTCCATCTTGGAAACCAAAAAGAAAAACATGTTTTGATTATATTTACAAATTTATCTAATCCTCCTGGAATGTTGGACTACATTTTATCTTTAGAAAAGGACATCAATAAAGTGCCTTCTGAGCATGGAAGTTGCTAGCCTTCAGGGACTTCCTCTGCTGGACGCCAGGCACAAAGGGGCAGCCGGGGCAAAGGAGTGTCTCTTCTGCTTAGCACACTGCATCCCAACACACATGACTCCTCCATCAGGGTCCTCAGGGCACAGTAGTGTCTTCTGATATTTGTCTCTTTGGCTACAAACATTTATTGGAAGCCTGGACCACTGCATTCACCTTCAAGCTGTGTCAGTGCTGTGGATTTCTCTCCCCTCACAGCATCCATCTTATTCTGCTACAAGAGTCATCTATCTAAAATACAAATCTTATCATGTCACTTCCCCTCTTTAAAACCATCAGTGCCTACCCATTGCTCAAAGGATAATGTCTTAAAGCCTTTTGTAGGGCTCACCAGCATTCATGATCTGGCCCATCAGGTATCTCAGCAAATCCGTAAAATAACCATTAACATCTCTGCTGCTTTATATTATAGACCATGAAGGCAGAGACTATGCCATAGCCATCTGACACCATGATTGGCAACATGCAGGATCTATAAAAATGCTCAATGAATGAATGCAAGACTTGGTGCTTCCCCAGAATCCTGCCTCCATCTCATTCTCAGAGCCTTTATGTTATATTTTCATGGGCTTTCTCTCCTGCTAGAAGTCCCCGAGAGCAAGAATGATGTGCCTATCTTATCTCCCAGTCTCAAGCTTCTATATATTCCTGACATGTGAGGAAAGCTCCATAATGATTTGTTGCGGAAAAAAATAAGGTTTCAAATGTTCAAAAAGAAGTAGACTTAGAATTTGCTTTCAGGCAACTTTCTCTCCTCCTGGATGTATCAAGCAGGATTCTGATATCAGGTAGACAAAAGTCTGATATCAGTTAAAAAGTGCTATGATTTAAGATGAAGGCATCAAAGAAAAGCATGAGTGTAGAAGCAGAAAAAGAGATTACTTCTGGTTGCAACGATCTATTTATTCAAAAAGTATATATTGATCATTGAGTGTAAGCATGGCATATGCTAAATTCCAAGAAGACAATGAGGAATTCAACTTCCTGCCAGATTTCAAAAGCTCGGGGATAAGACAGACCATTGCTACTCCATGGAGCAAGGGAGATGATACGGGTAACACCGAGCACTGTGGGAGCAGAGGTGAAGCTCCTAAACCAGAAGGAAAGGGGGTGGTGGAAGGACATGCAGAGAGATATGGGCTTGAAAGAGAACTATGCTGAAAAAGTGCCAGATGCTTAGCACTAACTGGACATGAGGGAAAAGATGATTAGCTTGGGAGCTCCTTCTCCAGTCTTGACAGGCATTCCAGGACAGTCTCATACTATTGCCTCTTGGCCCCAGGGCAGACACCCAAACAATAGATACCAAGATATGGAAGGCTCTGAAAAAGAACCAGAAAGGCCAAATTCCAAGAGAAGAGTGGCCTCAAGACAATGTCCCCAAAGGGCCCCCAGAATAGCAGGGAGGGTCAAGTCAAGCCTTAAAATCTCTTGAGAAGCCATCCCAAGTACAAAGCTATTAATAGGGGATTGGAGATAGAAGGTAGCCTGTCTTCTATGCAAGTTTTCACTGGGTGTTGACATTGTTTATTTGAAATGGGTGGTTGACCCATAGACTTTGATTCTTATTTTTTTTGAAAACTCTAAACCTCAATCACATAGGAATTTAGGAAATTCTCAAACTCCTTCTGATAAATGCCTCTTCATGAAAACATTTGTGGGTAGCCTCAAACCCAGCCCCTCATTTCCACTCTATTTGCACATAGCTGGCTCCTGACAAAAAGTTTTAAAACATGAATTCAAGTGAATCATTTTATGTTTAGCTCCCACTATGTATTTGGCACTGAAGGAAGAGAAAAATGAGTTAGATGGGTTATCTCTCTTCAGATAACCAACATTTTAGCAGAAAGGAAGCTAGAGGAAGGTAAAATTAGAACATGGTACAAAAAAATTGCTGAGTATTTAAAAAAGGAGAAATGACACTTTTTAGGGTGATTAGGAAGAGCCTAAAGGAGAAGGTCGAATTTGAGGCTCAGTTGGTTTTCCTGACCTAGCCTTAGGGTTAAACATTTCTTACTCATCAGCTTACAGAATGCTTTAATGAGGTGTAAAAATTAGTACTCTCTCACAACAATTTAACCCACAATTTAGATTGGAAATTAAAATAGGAAAGAATAAGGTGGAAGACCAGGCAAGGAAAAGAAGAACCAGTTATCAGCAGCTTTATTCCTTCATACTCACCATGCTTTATCACCATTATGGAGATTCCTGATAACAGCCATGGTTTTCTGAAGTTCTGGACACAGGCCACACTTACATTTGTGTACCTATTTAGGGTTTGCAAAGTCTTGGCTACCTCCTGTGTCATCGATTCTCCGAATGACACTAAATGTGATGGCGAACCCAGGCAGCAGAAAGTTCAAGCTTACTTCCTGAAGTTCAGCAAGACTCAACTTCCAAGTTTCTTCAACGACTAAAGGACGAGACCAGGTTTCTAACTTGGTCCTTCCAGGACTGTCAACTCTACTCCGCTGTTTTCCCACAGAGGTTTAAAAAGTTCCTCAGCCGGATTTACTATAGTAAAAATAATTGCATAAAGCTTCCCTAAAATTACTTCCTCCTACAAAACACACATCAAATTCTATGATTAGTTAGCCAGAATCGACCTCCCTTGCTTTCTTCTACCATCGGGCTAGGTCATAGGCGGGGACACTGTTCTGTAGTGTTTCCACGTCCGCCTGGAAAAATAAGAGTTTTGTGTTAGAGGGAATTAAGCTCCTGAGAATAGTGATGATAGAATGGGATACACTGGCTCCTGAGGAAACAGGGAAGGTAAGAAATTTTAATAGTGTGACTCCATCATCTAAGATGGAATAAGACCAAGGCTTGTTAACAAAACAGAGGTTGCCCAGCTTTAGTCATGATAGATAAGTTCTATTTCATGGGTTCATTAATAATGGTTGCCTCCAGCAGTCTGAGAAAGGCCACTGAGCTCAGCATTAAGTGCTGTATCAGTTCATGATGGCTACAACAGGCATGGGGTCCCATGGTTCCCTCTCAGGGGATCCTGACTGTGCCTTATTCAAGAGTTTACTATTGGGTGGCACATGTATGGATCATGATGAGAAACTGAAAACTTATACTCCTATTAGTCTTTGGTTTCCTGTTCTTCTCTAGAGCCTCATGCTGACTTCAGGCCTGTAATTTTACTATCTTTTAGATTATATGTGGCTCATTCATTGCACATTTTAATGTATCCTTATTCCCTTACCTTTTAGATTTCTTCCCTCCGTAAATTCCCTTGAAAAGGCTTTAAAGCCCAATTAAACTAAAGAGTCAGAATGAGGAGGTTAAATTATCTTCTGTGATGACTTAAACTATATATATATTTTGGGGGCTCATAAAAGTAATACAGCTTATTGTAAAAAAAAAGTGGAGAATACAGAAAGCGTAATGAAGAAAGTATTTGCTGTAATACTCATCCACAAAAATAAGCATTAGAAATATTCTGTTTCTTTTTTCTATTAATATATAAAATGATTGAAGGAATAATTTATATACAATTTTGTTTCCTATATTTTTATACCCCTGTATAACAAAAATAGTCCCCCCCTTGTTATATTATGAAGTCTTGGTAAGCATACATTTTAAAAGCCAGACTTAACATATTCTTACAGAAGTCTTGAGTCTACTCCTAAAAACATGCTTATCCTCAAATCTCCCAGTCTAATGAACTGGTACCACAATCCACTCAGTAATGCTTGCTCCAAATTGAGGTGTTATTTCTTTTCTTATATCTCCAGTGATAAGTCCTGTCATCTCTAGCTCTAGAACTCATTCTGCCTCTTATATGTTTCTCCATCCCCATCCCCAGCATCTATGTCCTAGAGCACACCATGTCCCTCAACTGGTCCTCTGCCTTCGGTTTTCACCTTGACCTCTCCAAATCCCATCCTGCACAGGGCAAGCCACAGATCTTTTTATAAGTCAGACCATGCCTCCTTTGTCTAACAGCCTCCAACCACTTCCTTTGCATTTGAAATAAAGTTCTCATTCCTCGCCAAAGCTGGGATAAACCTTCCACTCTCTGGGCCTGACTGCCCCTCTGCCCGTCTCCTTAAGTGTCCCTCATTCAGGGATCTGAAATGATCACACTGTTTATGGATGTGTTGCCCATTTGTTTATTTGTGTGTTCGTCGCCTGTTTCCCTCCACCAGATTATCAACTCTGCCTCATGACTGTTCCTGTCTGCTCATGGAGTATCTTCCCAGCCTTGAGTGGTGGCTGGCATATGGCTGGCACTCAACCAGCATTTGCTAAATGGATGAATAATATTCCGTGACAAATTGTTTTAGCTATCCTTCAATTTTAAAACATTTATCTACTCAGTACATTCCTCTGGCTTCAAAAACACTGACAAACTTAGAGCTTTATTTCTGTGGTCCCAATCCTCACTCAACCCTGCAGCCTGCACACCTGAATCTTCAAGATCTGAGCTCCTGGGCACAGCCAAGAGAGGCTTTCACATTACCTCTTCTGCCAGGCAGACAGATGCCTCACTCTTCCCACTCCTGGATATTTTCACTGGTAGCTATCTTTACCTAGAATAGTGATTTTCTCTTGCCTTAGCCCCAGGCCTCCGTCTCTTCCTGAGGAAATCTTGCAGAGAAGTGGTAGGATACATGATAGGTAGGAAACAGTGCCTGCCCTCCGAGAACTTATACCCTAGTGAAATCGACAGACAAGTAACAAACAGTTGGAATACAACCATGGCAATGCATGTGATAAAGAGATATGAAGCCGAGGAGTAGTGAGAGACCAAAGCAGGCATCTTTGTGAAGTGACTATTCAGCTGAGACCTTAAAGTAAATGATCGCTGCACTTAGTTTTTACTTTTCCTATGCTGTGTCATATGCTCATTTTATCATATTTAGATGCCTGTTTTCCCTTACCTCTAATCTTTTAAGCTGCCAAAGGGCTGATTTCTTGTCTGATTCACAGTCCTTACGTGCTGTACACATCTCCATACAAGAGGGAGGGGAGGCAGAGCGAAGGGGGTGGGTGTACAAGTAGAGGAGGGGTGGGAGGAGGGAGTAATCTTTCAGGTAGGTGCTTGTGACCAAGAATTTGACTGTGAACATCATAACACTAAGCTACCCAGTCTGCTCTGAGACCCAGCAAGGATTGTATTGCTCGTGCAATCCACTGTCTGACCGATGCCCATCACCCTATGTATAGCCTTGGCATCGGAGCAAGCCAATTTTTGCATTCTTCTCTGCTCCTGTAAATTGCTTGCACTGAATTTAAAGTGAAAGGATCATCTAGTGATCCACTGCACCTTTTCTTTTTGAAAATGGACCAGTTGCCATTTAGCCAGTACAGCCTGCTCAAATCCTTCAGGGCCAGCTCTGATTCGGATTTATGAAGTCCAGCTAAGTGAGAGCAGGCTTCCAACCTTGCCCTGTGTGGCGTAGCATGGAAGAGTTCCAAACTGTGTGGATAGTCAGCAGAGGGACCACCCTGGACTCACAACTGATACGGAGGGCCGATGGGAGGCAGGCAGAGAGAGCGAAGGGAGTGAGGCACCTTCCTCTCAGAGGGCCTCCATACAGACTATAAATAGCAAAATGTCTTCCTCTCTCTGCAGCTGTCCCTGATGCCCTTCAGTCCTTGGGGAAGGACTGGAGCTTTCCTAGGGCCATGCAGACGGCAGGGAGCAAGGTGCAGCTCAGAGAAGAACCCAGTTGTCACGCAAGCAGGGAGGCTGCCAGCCTGACCCTGCAGAGAAGAGATTTCCACGGCAGCAGTGAAGTTCAGGGAAGGAGGGAAGAGAACGGAAGTTGTTATTTATTGAGCAGCTACTTAGATGAACCCGGCTCTCTGTTCAGCAGCTGACAAACACCCACCCCAGCCCTTGAGATAAATATTAATGCCCTCATTTCACAGATGAGAAAACTGAAGGTCAGTTTGGCTGAATGTCTTGTCCAAGTTCACACCACTGAGATTCAAACTGCTCTGCCCTGATTTCTAGGAGAGCAACGTCAGTATCTCCTTATCTACATTTCTCAAGCATCTAAAATTGCGCTGAACACATAGCAGGCAGTGGAGAGTTTCACTTCGCCCAAGTGAATAAGCCACTGAGCAAAAGCACACACCCCTGTCTTCAGACATGTGGTCATTATTCATGCATCTGGATGATATTAACAAGTCTGGAGGGAGCGTCTGCTTGGGACATGGAGGGAGTAGGTGTCAGAATCTGTGACCCTGGGCCCATCGCTTAACCCTCCTGAGCTTTCTTTTCTTAATCTGTAAAACTAAGATCAAACCACTCATCTCATAAAATCACTGCGAGAATCAGAGGCAATAAGATAACAAAGCACCTAACCCAGTGCCTGGCACCCAGGAGCCTTCTGGGCAAGTTTGTTATTTCCCCCATTTATCAGGGAGAACACGAGGTAAGGAATTGGGCAAGAAATGTGCTGGACATTGGAGTCCATGTGCTCCAAGCTCATGGAAATGCCTTCCTGCCCTGGCCTAGGCTACCCCTGAGGGTTTAAGCTGATCTTTCTAACACATATGTCATTTTGATTTCTCGTTTTCTCTTTAATGTCCATGGACTGAAATAGGGTCAAGAAACTCTTTGTAGACTGTCTCCAATAAGGTGCCATGTGCTGAGGTCTGGCCCCTCCACATTAGATTTCAACATCAAAGCCATGTTTTCTATTCATTAAGGTTTCAGGCTATTAGAACGCAGTGGGTAGGTGGGCTCTCGGTTGGAAGGAGACATTACCGCATGGGGTCCTCAAGCCAGTGCAGTTCAAGACCCTGTGTACATTGACCACCATTCGGATGGTCTCAGTCCAACCAACACCAACCCACCCAGATCTGCATAAGGTCAGAGTTCTGGGTCAGACCATTTTACATCAATATTTTAAAACATATTTTTTTGTAAAGAGATAATGATTTTCCTATATCCAGGCCCATCCCTGAATGGGGAGAAAATGCCAAGTAGGGGGAGAAACTTCCCTGCCATTATCATCGGCTCCAGGCCCTGAGCTGTGTGGGTTGCCATGGTGACGCAGGGCTGACCTCTCACTTTTTACTCTTCCAGGAGCTAAAAAGGTAAAAATGAGCCATTTGGTCTCAAATGAAAATCAACCTCCCTCAGTTAAAAGATGTTAAATCGCTTTCCCTCCGTCAAACCTAATGTTCCGTAGCCGAGTTTGGAAAAAAAAAAGAAAGAAAGAAAGAAAGGAGGTGGGGGAAGGAAGAAAGCGAGGAAGAGGCCTCAGAAGCAGAGACGCGTGGCCAGAGCTACAGCGGCGGCCGCGCTAGAGAAATGGGCAGCGGCGATGGGTGGCGGCGGCCGGCCGCCGGGGCCTCCCAACTTCGCTGCGCTCGCAACCCGCGACTGCTGGGCTTCCTCCGACTTGCTCCGGCCCCGCGGGGCTGGCTCCAGCTCTTTCTTGCTGCCTGCCTCGTCTGCTTGCTTTGCGGTGGTACCTGGTGCGGCGGGTCTGCCGGTTTTTCTTTTTTTATGCAGAGGAAAGTTGGGTCAGGAAATAAAAATCCCGACTGAACCCGATCGTGGCAGCGCAGGCCCGTTCCTGGGAGCACACCCCATGCGCGAGCGGCAGGACCACATTCAAAGGCTGTGATTCATATGCCAAAGCGGCTTTCTCCAGCAAGCCGGCTGCTCTGCCAGATTCCAGGAACTTGGCCACTCAGGCCTGCGCGAGCAGGACCGCCAAGGCCAGGCAGGGATGTCTCCTGTCTGCTTGCAAGCACAGGTTGGACAGGCAGGAGAAGTGTGCGGCGTGGCTCTCCGCCAGCAGCCTGGGGGTGTCTGGGAGCTGCAAGCATCCTGCTGGTTTTCAGATGCCTGGCAGGGCAGTTGGACACTTACCCTTTCCTCTCTCGCCTCCCGCTCTTGGTTGTTGGAGGAGCTGACTCCATTCCATCCACCCGCAGAGCATGTGCAAAGCCGGCAAGGCTGTACTTAGACTACGAAAGATTCACTCGTTTCATTTTAATGCACGTTTCTAAGCATCTGGGCTAGAGCTGTCAAACCTTCCTCTACATGTGAATTACTCTTAGGTATAACCTAGGCAAGAACTACCAATTTATCACCACCACACTTGTTTTTCATCCTTTAACTTCTTGAGAGTGGTAATAGGAAGAAAATTTGGAAAAAGTTAAGAGTGGATGTAGGGAACAGGACTCATTATAAAGATTTCTGCACAAGGTCTTGGAGCAAAACCCTAGGTTTTCCAGAAGTTCTTTAGAAACCTCACAGGTCAGACATACTGGGAAAATTAATTAGTGATCAGTTTCAATTAGCAAAATATCACAATGAACAAAGCCAGGTGAATGATCATTTGGAAGGAGAAAATATAGCTCCCCCATTCATTCATTCATGCATTCATTCATTCAAAGGATATACATTCTTTAGTCATATACCTCCAAACACTGATAGCATTTGGCAAAGACTGGCTAGTTTAATAATCCTAGGCTTTATTAATCTCATCGGCTTCCTGTGGCAATAAAATTTACAGAAAGGGCCTTTCTCTGCTAGATTCATGGCAGCTCCTGTATCGTACCTGAAATGCGGGAAGAAAGTCTCTGTCATGCTACACACACACACACACACACACACACCGTCACTCACACATACACATGATCTATTTCTAATGAGGTCTCAGGTCATTTTACTCTCGGCTGCCATTGCTAAAGCCCATGTTCTGAGCCCACAGTTGTATCAAACTCTTTAATGGGTTGGCATTTTAAAAGTCGAAAGGGTTAATACTTATAAGGGAAGGAGAAAACACTCTACAGTCTGTGTTTTGATCTGAGGTTCAAAACATACATGAGGATGAAAAATGCCCAGCCTCATGGCTACACACAATTCCTTTCTGTGCCTCCCATCCCTCTCTTCTTCCCTCTCCACAATCTTACAGATCTCAGTGCGATTAGAGAGCCGACGATAAGTGAATGGCCAATGGTATTCTATGATTTCAGTGTAGTCTGAAGATTAAATCCCTATGAAAATAATATATCTCTTCTCTACTCCCCCACCATCTCCCCACCAGAGCAGCTGCTTTTCACATTTAAATGTAGCAGGGGTAACAAGAGCCTCTTTTATCAGCTACTCCTATTCATAAGGCATTAAAATACATGCCATTTCTTAATCCCTAGTGCAGCTCTAACGCACTTCAGCTTTGTGTTGGAATAGTATGTATCTTTTAAAAGTAACTGATGGAAATCACCTTTTAAACCAAATCAGCCTATTAAAAGCAGTCTCCCTAAGGTTTACACGGAACATAAATGGAGTCCCAGACACAGTGTGTGTCCAGCTTCCCCCCATAAAGGGCTTGAGAAACAATGCCCAAGTCTGTTTATAAGCAGCACAAGCTGCTTGGCAAACTGTGTCCCTCCTCTCTCCCCTCCTTCGCGCCCTGATCCTGTACCCTTTGCAGCAGCACAGCTTGGCACGGTGCTGCGTCTCTTCCGGGAAAGGCATTTTTCTACGTGAGCCAATCCAGCATTTGCTGAGCAAGACCACTTTCAGAGGCAGCTCTTTCTGAAGGCAGCGTCTCCAGGAATGGCGGGAGAGGCAGTAGGGGCAGGGATGGGGTAGAAGATCACCCAGATTCCCAATTAATGGTCCACAAGCCTCTGGAGAAGTGAATACAGGACAGGTGAATTTCACAACTACTGAGAAAGCTGTTTGGTAGGCAGGTGGCTGATAGAAACTAGTAAAGTGATGAGATATATGTAAAATATGTGTGTGTGTGTGTGTATGTGTATATATATATGTACACAGAAACATACCTGTGTCATGTAATAGCACTGGTTCCATGTATAATCATCTAAAAATAGTATTAGAAGCACTATTAGTACAAGGGGACCACTTACACTAATACAAAAATAAATATTCTGAATATAGTTGACTTTTGTAGCTATATTCCTATTGAAACTACTTTCCTAAAATTAACTTTCTTATATATATTTAAACTAAGGCTATCCCTTTAAAATAAATTTCTTCATATATATATATATATATATACACACACACACACACAAGAGCTTCCTTCCCAAATATAACTGGTTTTCTATCTTCAGTAAAATTATTGGCTTCCTAGTCTCTGGCATTATTGCTAATAAAGAAGAGAAAACGGTGGCAGAAATATTGTGATACTGTGTGTTCAGCTGTATGCTTATTTTCACCTAGACGCTTATGGAAGATACTTCAGGGGAAAAAAGTGTCACATTTATTTTACATCGTTGTATTCAAACTTTCAGTTTAAAAGTGTATTTTTTTCTCAAAGCAAGTAAGTTGCTGTAAGTGATTTAGATTTTAAGTTCCTCTGGCAGATATCTGTGTTGCAATTGCTGTGAATCTTCTTTCTAATTATCTCTGTGTTTTCTTGATTTGCAGCTGGAGTGGTGATGAGTGTTGTTTGTTTTTTACC
Organism: Smutsia gigantea; assembly: GCA_032199065.1. Lineage (NCBI taxonomy): Eukaryota > Metazoa > Chordata > Mammalia > Pholidota > Manidae > Smutsia > Smutsia gigantea. The sequence continues at coordinate 384,333 of JAVSCE010011338.1, read as the reverse complement.
ATATATTTCTTTGTACTTACAAAATGTCACAAAGTTATTAAATAGAAGGACTGTTTATGTAAGATTGTCCCACTCTCCCAGGCACTGGTCAAACGCTGAAGGGCTGATAGTAACAAAAATTGTACATGAGTGAAATGTACACAGAGATATGTACCATCATGTCATCCCTTGTGTGAAAAGTATCCATCTCACAAAGGTTATAATATTTTTAATAAAAGGAGAAAAATCTTCAGGTAATTTTAAATGCCCTTTAAAACCATTAAAGGAAAACTTAATTCCAATCACTGAAATTTATTTAGAATTTTACTTTCCAGGGTAATGGTGATTGCGTCTGAACCATGTAACCCGACTGCCCTCTTCTGGATGTAAAGTGAAATAGTAACAGCCTGAAAGAATTTAGACCTATTCCAAGAGTTGATTATTCTACCATTGATCATGTTTCTGTCTAGGTAATCTATAATCATAAAGAAATTTCCACTTGCATATTAGAAACTGAGCATGATTTTAATTACAAACTAAATAATCAGACTTTATCATAACACATAATGAGATGCTTCTTAAATTTTTTGACAGCATTTCTAACATTAGTACTATTTTCTTTTATGTTTGAGACCCTCATGTCAGACCCAAGTGTTCAAATAAAGATCAAATGAGGCACAAGAATTACTTTGATACTTCCACAACTTTTTGAAAAACTGACATGAAGTGAGCCAAGCATTAGTTAACCCTATATTGAATTTGGAGGAGGGGCTTAAGTTTATTGAAACCTCTCGAAGTAGCTTGTTAACAGTTAACTAGACCATTTTTAGAGATAAAAATTGAAATAAAACTTTTCTCAAATTGAGAAAGAACTATTATATAATTTCATAATTCAGAGGGATCTTATCTGGTATTTGGTAGGAGACTTATCAATTCTAGATCCCTTTTTTCCCTTTATCTGTATTAGGTGATACAACCTTACTTATCAGTATCATAATTAAAGAGCTGTTGGGTTTCTTTCTTTTTTGCCATTTTACATCTGAAAAATGGTATGACAAACTCAGGATGATTGATAATTCCGGATAGAGAGTCATTAAATGCCAACAGAAAAAAAAATGTACCCTCAATTATAATTGGGATACTACGTCAAACAGATAGAGGAAATCCTAATTCTGAGCTCTATTAAAATGCACTTATTTCAATTTCCAGTTGCTATGTATGTCCTATTAGCAGCCTGACATTTTGAGTAGTACACTAATTCATATGAATTGGGTTTTAAATGAAAGCTTTCAAGTCAACCTTTATGGAACACTGAATGTGCAATAAGCCCAGAATTAACAAGAGAATGAGGTGATACTTTTCCACCAAGCCAGCTTCTTATATGAAGAAGTGAAACCTGGCCACTCCAAATTATAAAATGCTTTCATTTCAAGGACCTCACCCACAAGTAAAGCACATGGTGATTTCATTGTATTTTTCTCTAGAGACCTATTAAGTAGTTAGGAGCAGATATAATTCTAGTCTACAATTAGAAAATTAAAGGTCAGCGGTTAAGTGTGTATCTTGCCAGGTAGGTCTCAACTGGTTCTCCACCTGTCAGGCATCAGAATTGGGGACAAGCTCCAAAACACCCCACAAAGTGAGCTAAGAATACATATAATTAGACAAAGTTTACATAGGCCAAGGTTAGCAGAAGAGGAAGCAGTGTTCCCCAAATGTCTAATTATCTTCTAGAAAAGCTACTGGGCCTGCAGTGGGGTTCAATAGAAAGACCCTTCCCTCTTGTGGGTCGTTTTTGATGGGACAAGGCTAAAAAGTGCCTTGAGGAAGGTAAGGTGGACTGTTCATCCCCAGACAGGCTGATTCTAAGGCATCTAAACTTCAGAAAACAGTGAACACTGGCTGGGCACACATGGAGTAGGTGGGCAGAAGGATATTGCAGTCCCTGTGCTGAGGCAAACAGCCTGTCCTACTGGGAGAATATGAGCCCTGCTTTCAGCTAGCTTGTTGTCCAGGCAACCCAGAATTGTTTTCCAAGGTCACATCTGGCCACTGCTGCTCGGGCACCTCGTGATGTTGATGGGAGAGGACTGGGCTAGGAGTCAACTTCTTCCCAAGCTGTAATCACTACTTCTACGAGGGAACCATTTCCTTTTTACTTCACTTTCTTCATCTGTAAAAAGAGGGACCTGGATCTAGTGCTTCCCAGGACACCTTTCTAGGTCCAAATCTAAAGACTCTTGCTAAGTCACTTGTCATTTCCATTAAGCTATATTGTTCAGTTGGGTGCCTGGCTATCCCCATGAGCAAAGGACACTAATTAATTGTGTGACAGAAATCTAGAGTAATAAAAAATTTTATATCAATTTTTCCCCTCAGATACTAGATTGAACAAAATGACTGCGAATCGTTAGATTTTACGGTGTGCTCACTTACGTAATAAATCTGGCATGACCTGAAACTCTCTCTCTCTTTTTTCCAGTTAATAAGGTTATTGGTTTCTATTCCTACAGACAGTCTCTTCTGTCCAGAACCAGGAGAAAAGGCAAGTCATTGTGGTCCTGGGCTTCAGGAAAGAAACTGCGTGGCATCCTTATCTGTGACATTAAAGATGCAGCAGGGACATTGGTTCCTCTGGCCTGGGGGATGCTAGAGTGGCAACACTGAATCCTCTGGAATGAGTCCTGTAGGGTTTAGTTTCCTCCTGATCTACTGGTCAAAGAATTGTGACAGTTCAGTCTGCGGGCTCAGCTATTAACTGTCTTGTGCCAAAGGAAACTCCCAGAACAATGCCAGCTGTGGGGAAATGGAGCCAGAACTAGAAAGGCAGAGAAACTGGGGAATTGACAGAGATAAATCTAAACCGAGCAGTCATGCCTACCTTGATTCCAAAGCCACAAACACAGACACATACTTGCCCTGATCCACTTAATTCTATTGTGAGTCCCCTGATGGAATTATAGGAAAACATATGTGGTTATCCCTTAGAATTTAAGTCCTATGTGGGCAGATATTTTTGTCTGGTTCATCGCTATATCCGCGGCAGCTAGAACAGTACCTGACCCCTGATGGAGGACAGGCCGTGTTTATGGTAGAAGTGGAGGTAGTGGGAGTGATGGAGTTGATAGCAGAGGTTGTGGTGGAGGAAATGGTGGAGGTGGTGGGGTTGATGGAGGTGGAATCAGTATTGTGGTGGCGGTCATGGACGGTGAGAACTTCCTAAGATGGCTTTTGCTGTCTCAGGGGCAAAGGGGCCAAAAGACATGCCCCAGAGTTAGAAAGCATATGACAGAACCCCCCATGGGGCAGCTCAAGTGCTGCTGCTTCTGGTTGAGTCTACAGATGGGAGACTTCTTCAGATTTCAATTACAAGAGTCAGCAAGCCTCCACTTCTTTCTCATGCAAGTCTGAATTCCTGTAAGTGCATTCCCTGCTTCTGAAGCCTCAGACCCCTCATTTCCCTAAGCCTGTTAAGACAGCTCTGGCCCTATCCGATGATGGAGCCCGTGGCTGGTCACTGCCTGGGCACTCTGACTGAAAGGTTCAAATCCCCTGGGAGCTTTATTGGAGAAGTCCAACAAGCAAACCTAATCAATCCAGGTCTCTCCTTGAACCTCCCGCTGGCTTCCCAGGCACAATGGGCTAAAACCCTGCCCAGGCGACAGCTGCCTTCCTCTCCTCCCTGTCACTTCTGTGACCTAATCCCCCTTCAGGGCCTAATCCACTCAGCCCATCCTCTGTGTGCTCTTCTATAAATCTAAGGCACCATTCTGCATTTTCTACCCACCCCCACCTTTTCTTCATCCCTCACTCCTTTCTCTTCCTGGAAAAATCTTTGTTTATTCTTTGAAATCCCTCTAAGACAACTTCAAAGCCACCCTACACTCCTTCTAAAAACACTTACCTGGAACCCTATTTTCTCTTTCCTCATCCTGGTAGCATGCTCCTCCTTGGTTCCCACTTGGCATCGGGGCAGGTCCCCGTCCCAGCACACCTGGTGCCATGGAATCACACGGATATGCCTGTTCTCCACCTCTGCATGTATGACTATGCACATTTGAGAACAGAACCAAAATGTGTACCTAGAGTGGAGCTGCCACAGCCTCAAGGATGATTCTCTTTCTTTTCCATCTAATAGTACAGATGGCAAGCTGTGTCTACGCTAGCACGTTATCTGAAATGACAGGAACTTAAAAAAAAAGTAAGTAAATATTGAGAGACCAAATGAGAACTGTTTCTCCGATCACAAACTATAACTGTGTGCCCTGGAAGGAAACATAGCTCTACTTAGTACTTAAGAACAAAGAAACCTGTTGAGACTTCAGAATTTCTACAGAAGGTGAGGGAGGGCAGTTAGGTCCTGCAGCGTGATGGCTGGGTGTGCCGGTGGGCTGGAGGCTGCTAGCAGACTTGTTGAAAGTTTCATTTGCTTAGCAAGGATTCTCTTGTTGAGAAGGCATTTTATTTGTGTGCTTGGGAATAGTAGCGGTCGTGGAGGGTTCTGATGTACCCCTCTAGAGTTAGTGCCGCCTACAGAGGGATCATAGAAAGGAGCAGAGCTTCTCTGAAAGAAGTAGGCATTTGCTATGGAAGACACCCATTATGGTTTAACATTTCCTAGGTACATAGCTCTGCATGTGCCTATATTTGGAAGTAGAGGGACACTAGGAATCTGTGACATGGCTCTTTGTTTGCTTGAGTTCCCAAAGCTGTCAAATGAGGGCTCTGAACTCAAGGGTCACTGAGAAATGGTACTTCAGAGAGGTGAGAACTATTACAAAACATGCAAGGGCACCCAGGAAGCCCTCTACTATCTACGTCAATAGACCCAGTAATAGAACTCCAAGTTTTTTTAAATGGAGAGAAAACAGCAGACCTCGATGTCTATGAGGGGCAGGAAATAAGTGCACCGTGTCCAATTATACTACACAGCAGGCACTGAAGCCCTTTTCAAGACGCCAAGCTACTTTTCATTTCCCTAAAGCCTTGAGATCAGCAAGGTGGTGTGAGCTGTGGGAGTGAGGGAAGGAATCAAGATAGTAGAGTCCTTGGTTAAGGCAGCTGCAGATGAATGTTGAGTTGGAGAGAAAGGAAAGAAGACAGTGATACAGAGAATCAAGTCTTCAGGGGAGTGAATGTGGGTGGGGTGGGGATTTTACTGCTGTGTTTATTTCCCCCTCTCTGTTTTCTTTACTGGGATTCTTGGCTCTGTATCAGGAATGAAGTAATCAGATTATAAATATTATCTCTTGTTATCATTACTAATTGTATTATTATTGTCGTGTTGTTTTGTTATCATCCTCAAGAAATAGGGGCAAGTAGAATGAGGAATAAAGTTTAGGGTGCAAAAATTACTGGAGAGGTGAGGATAAAAGACCAATGTTTTTTTTTTATGTGTGCCGCAAGGTACAGAGAAATGAGGACAGGGAAGAGAGGCAAGCACTGGAAAGAACGGGAAGGACACAGCAATGCTAAACACCAAAGGCTGACCTACGAGGGAAGCTTTCCAAGCAAGGGGAGTTGTTATACATGGCCCAAACACTGGGACTATTGCAATCTTTCTCTATTGCTGCAGCAATTTGGAAAAATGAGCACTGACAATGAGCTGTCATAAAAATTACATACAAAATCTTCACTATTGGAGATTATAGTTATCAAGGGCTCATAGGATTAACAAAGAGGGAAGCCAGAGAAACTTCAATAAGAAGAAAAATTGTGCTTACTTACATTGTTCCCTTATAATGTCTTTTGAACATTTTTAATTTAATGTGAAATTTCAGAAGAATGGTTCTGTTGGTTGAATAGGAATGGAATGTATGCAAAATACTGAGCTTTGTGCTAACCCAGAACATTTTTCTAAGCAAAAGCCCAAGGAACTGGAAATCACACATGAAAAGCTTCACAAAGAAAGTGGGAGAAAAGCAACAGTGCGTGCACATGTGTACGCATCTTTCATCAAAAAGCCCTATGCTGTTCCAGCCCACATAACTAGTGCTAAGGAGGAAGTGTTAGCCGCACATAGTCTCTACTGGCCTAGAAACTCCAGAAGGAAATGTGTTAATTCCTAAACAGAATCCTGTTTGAGAATGATTGTAATTGGTTAGGCAATGTAGAACTTTCTGCTTGTCTTTTCCCAGCAATCCATGAAAGGTCAGCTAAGCTAACCTGTTCTTCAGCGCCCCTCTCATGGAGGCAAGGTCTAGACCCTGCCACATATCATCTCCTGGTTTCCATGAAGAAAGCATAGGCCAGATGCCCCAAGCTAGTGTCTCTTTGTTTCCATATGTTTTCCTAGGGGCTTTCTCATCACAACATGTTATACAACCCATATCCAAATCATGTCCCATTTGGTGAAAAGGCATTTCCAATCCAGTGCCTCCTAACCTCTTTTAGGGGAAGTATTACATGCAAGTTAACATTACCATGTCCTGACAGGTCAAATGAGGAGATCCAGCCAGAAAGCACTGCAAAGCTCATGACAGACCAGGTCACTTTCTATTATATTTACATTTCAATAATACGGTCCTTTAAGGGCTCCTCTTAAAGATGGTTTACAATATCCCATGTCAGCTTTTCTCTTGAATTGCATTCTATTTATATCGGGATTACTGTGTGCATAGTCGAGTAAACTGTGCTCCGTTACACACAGCAGGGTGACACGTAGTTGGGGGTGGGGGGTGGGAAGACTGAGGCATAGAACTAGACCCACCCAGGAGGGCAGGAGAGGAGCTGAGGGGTGCAGAAATGTGATGTGCCACCCATGGAGGCCAGTAGAGCCACAGGAGGCCGTCCAGAGTGAAGGTTAGACAAGTAGACAGATGAGCTTAGACAGGTCATTCAGTGGGATGAAAGGCCCTCAACTAAGTAGCCTGGGCTCAGGAGCTCAGTCCTAGAATTTGAGAGAAAGACTAGAGAAAACAAAAACAGTGATGAAAGTTTAAAGAAGAGTATTTGGAAGTCACTACGTCCATGGAGTCAGCCTTAGAAAAGGTCTTATTGGAAAGCAGGACTCACAATACGGAAGAAGTGAGGAAGGACTACATGGCCCAGGAACCCAAAAAGAAATGTCTGTTGTTCAAGTGGGGCCGTCAGAGATCTGGGAGAGGAAAGGTATGTTTCAGGAGTGAAAAAGGAAGCTAGCGGTCAGGGCAGCACACTTAGGACATAACTGTATGACAGCCCAGGAGGTGAGGTCCAGTCACCAAGAAATGCGTGGCACCCCATGTCTTGTGCCTGTGTTTGTGGGGGAGGGGTTGAACTGAGGGTGAGGATATTATGTGGACTTGCTTAAATATTCACCACGGTAGAGGAGGATTCATCTGGGAGCTAGGGGGAGGTTGGGCTTGCAGGTGGCAATCTCACGTTCATAGAGAGCCATGGACAGAGTTGGAGGAATTCAACTCTCCTTGGCTTTACTCCAAGCTCTGCACAAGTTATCACCTATCCCTCTACCAGCTACCAACTAATGTGACTCTATGTCTAGCACTTGGCTTTAGCACTTGGCTTCCTCTTAAATAACACTAGGTGCAAACATCCTTCACTGTTAAAGTTTCAGGAGAGATCTACTCTAATCAGCCTATAGTTTGTAAATACTGAAAAAATGCTCAGCTCTCTTATAAGTTGTGCTCAGTTTTCACTGGCTATTGGTCCAGCTCAGTTCTTCATGCAGAAAGCATTGATTGAGTTCTCTTATGTGCCATACACTGTCTTAAATGTCAGGGTAGCCATGGTAAATGAGCAATGTCCCCTGCATTTATGGAGTTTCCAAGTTAGAGGAAGAGGCAAAAAACATTAATAGATGGTTTCAGTTCAGTGTGGTAGTGTGTGGCAAAGGCGCCTATCAAGTCTTGGGAAGAGACTTGTTCAGAGACAGCTTTCCGGAAGGATTAGGAACAAACTGAGAGTTTTGCATGTACAGTGACCTTATCATGGGAGGGCCTAGTGTCTCCACGGAGAAGTGAGCTATTTGAGAAATGGCTTTTCTATTCTTCCAACGTGATCATACTTAATAGGAAATTATCATAGGCACAAGATGATGTACAAGGCCCCTATTTCCTGATTTATGTAAAATGAAAATATGATTAATGTTCTGGTATTTGTGACTACTATGAATAATGCTCTCCAGAAAAGATCTGTAAGAGTCTGAGATTACTTAGGCTGTCTAAGAAGGTGACGATAGCAAGGAACCCTGGTTATATATAAAATTTTACCACACTCATGAAATTTATGTTGAACTCAATGCAGCCAAGTGTGGAGAGAACTGGATCAGAAATAAGGGTTCTCAACTTGCTGTTTCCAGTTTTATCACGAAGTATCCCTGTGCCATTGGCCAATCATGATTGTGGCCTCTGTGACCTCATTTCTAAAATAAAGGGAATGATTACAATTTCCTACTAGTTGTGAAAGACTGTGATCCTGCCCTAGTATTATTCTGAGGATGGTGTTATAGTCATTCATGATGATCTGAAAAAGATGACTTAGAAAATAACATTCTTTTTGAGAAATCCAGTTCAAGACAATAGGAAGGATGTAATAAATTATTTGCCCTGTGGTAAAAATAAACTCCAGCCAAATATATGTGGGTAATGCCTGGGTAAGAGTGACTAAAGCTATTTGCCTATTTATACTAAATAGATAATGACCAGGCTATACAGCCAGGCATGTTCAAATCATATGCTCTTCACTCCACCTGTCACATCATGGGTAGGACAGACACATGGTTCAAGAAGGCAGTGCTATCGACTACTTTGAAGAAAATAATAAAAGGTCCTTCTAGTCAAAAAAAATCTCTCCCAGTGCCCCACTATAGCCCCTGATACTCCCAGCATAATTTCTTGGGGATTAAAGGTAGATCCTAAATTCTTTTATCTTTTTATGCTTTGAGCCTCATAGGACTGTGAGGATTAACTAAAATATTTCTGGAAATGTGACTGGCATGCAATACATAGTCAATCAATAAACATTAGTTCCCTGCCCTTTCTTCCTATGGCATTTCCCTCCCTCCATGGCCAGGCCCTTTCTCTTGCTTTCTCTCCAATGAGCCTTCTCCTCCACCTTCTCTGTGTTCATCCCAATCCAGTTAGTGTCATTCAAGGGTCTCAGTTGCAAGCAACCAAAGTCTATTCTGACTCTCCTGAGTTAAAAGGGAAAGGTTACCAGGGGTTTCTATGATGATGAATTATGGAAAATGAAATGGAACCCAGAGATGTCCAAAGGGCCCAGGGCCACACTGGAGGAACGATCTGGTCTGTACACTACCACTATAGCTGCAACCTATGTGACCGCCGGCATTAATTCTACAGTCTGAGCCCACAGACTGTGCATCTAATTGGTGAGACTTGGGTCACAGGCTGGCCTCCTGGCTGTGGCCAGTCAAGGTGAGGTGGGACAAGACCCATCGGCTCCAGCCTTGGGAGGCAGTAATGGAAGAGGTGTCTGCAGTTAGCTTTCTAGCAGAAGAGCATTCTCAATGAGGAAGTCCACCAAGGCCATATGAGGGCACTGATACGAAAAGAGATTGGATGCTGAAGAGCCCCACCAACATTCCCCACAAAATCGAATCTCCAGACTTTTCAGAGCCTCTCCCCCATACAAGGGCTCCCTTGACTGACTTTTCCTCGGCCTGCACATCTGAGTTCCTTCCAGTATCATCTCTACCCTGAACATTTTCTCAGGAATGTTCACATTTCAGGAGAAGTATCACACTACCCAGAACACACTGTTTGACACTTTGCTGTCTCCTCAACTAGCTTCTGACTGTATTGTCTGACTCTGTCTGTGTCTCTTCCGTGGACAGAACCCACCGTGACTCGCAGGAGGCTCCTGTTGGATGGGGAAGAGAGCAGACACATGACAAAACCTGAAGTAACAAAGGAAATCAGTAATGCCCAGAGTCTGGCCCTGCTAGGGAGCATGCGCGCTGGCGGACATCACGGTGAGCTAGGAGGTACCGTGAGGTTGTAAACTCCTTGTGTCAAACCGTATCTTAGGTATCTTTGCCTGTCAGTGAGTCTGTATGCTGCTTCCATAGCAGGTTCCTGAGTCCGACTACCTGGTAGCTCTGTTAGAATTCTGGAAATTACCACCAAGTGAACTCTAAGGAGAGCTAAGCAGAAGCCATGTAACTGTGTTATTAGGAAGGACATATCTGAAAAAGTAAAGGTCCCTGGATTCACACAATTCCCAAATATAACCCAGAGGAGAAAGCATTCTCTGACAAAATGAAGATTTATTTTGAGCCAAAAGCTAACATCTCCCTATAATTTTAAATTAGATCAAAGATGTTTGCTGACTCTAGGATTACTTAGCACTACCTTCTTAGCACCGAGCAGTGCTAGAAGAAAATATTGTAAGTTATTTTTAGATGATATGATGGCGCACTTACAGAGCTGAAATGACGGTCAGTTCAAAGGAATCATAAAGATTTATCTCCTACTTTCTTTTCTAATTAGTTCCTAAAAGTACGTCTGTTTGAAAATTAAACAATAGATTTACATGTTCTAAAGGTTTGATTCCAAGAAAGCACGCAATTTAAAAAATTAAACTCATTTAAATTGTATAATGTTTAGCCACGGATGTTCTAGAATTCATCCATTATGGCTTTAAATTCTTAAACAGTTTTGGCAGCTATCCAGGTAGTAAAATTCATTTTCAAAAGAAAGTTTTACCCAAAATTGCAGGTTTTTTCTTTCATTCAAAGTATTATCTAGAATTCCAAAGGACTGATTTTACTGTTGAAAATAAGGTCTGGTTTTTCTAACACTATATATTTTTTCCCATTATACAAATTGGTTTTCACTTGCATTCAGGCATTCTTCAAATTCTGTGTATACATCTTTCTAAAAACATGCATTTTCATGCATAGATCACTGGCGCTTCAAGCCACATTTGCTATGTCTATTTAGACTTTCAGATGTAACCTCATTAATATACATTTCTACTTGCCCAACTAGCCATTCAATCTCAGTAACATTGCCATCAGTACAGATGCAGTAGTGTTTGTGCAATTAATTGAATTACTGATTTTTTTTTGCATGAAATATTGTGTAAAAGTAACATAGAAGTCAGAAAAAAAAGTAAACGTTAAGGAAGAAGGGACAATACGATTAGCAGATGTAATGTTCGGGGGGCACGGGGAGGGCTGTACAACCCAGAGAGGACAAGTAGTGACTCTATGGCACCTCACTACGCTGATGGACAGTGACTGCAATGGGGTTGGGGGGGTGAACCTGATGAAGGGGGTAGTGTAATCACCATAATATTACTCATTTAATTGTAGATTAATGATATCAAAATAAACTTAAAAAAAAAGTAAACGTTAATACTGGTTATAGTGAAAATGAATTAAACATCAAAACCAGAATGATAAAAGAATTTCTGGTCTAGCCATAGGATGGAATACTATTCAGGCATTAACACCATGATATTTAAGAACATCTACTCTCATTTGGAAATATTCATGATACATTTTTAAGAGAAAAAGTCAGATCAAAACTCTACCTATGTACGACCTTCATTTTGTACAAGAGCCTTCTTTCCTACCATCTTCTCATAGCTGTACAGAAAAATGAACTTTTCTTCACTCTTCTTTCAGGGGGAGAGTCCGAGTTCTCAATCACAGAAGCAGTATTACGACCTAAAGAGATCAGAAGGGAACCCAGGCAGGGACACAGGAGTAATAACAGTATACCTCAGAGAATGTAGGTGCAATGGGCTACATCTCACTATAGGTTTTACAGAAAAAAACAAACAAACAGAGAACATCTAGCAGAGATGAGGTTGATAATATATTAACTACAAAGCCACAAAGGCTATTTGGGGAGCTAAGGTCTCATAACGATGGAATCAGAGGCATCCTTTGACCTCAAAATTAGGTCAGAAGAGGATGACTTAGGACACTAACCAAAAAATACTTAGGTGGGTCCCAGGAGTGGACACTTTTGTCAGGTAAGTGAACTATTCAGAGACGGAAGAAGAAATGGAGCAGGAAGACTGCTCAGATCACTTCATGGTAGATTCCCAACGATCTGAACATTCTAACCTCAAATGTTATATCTCATAATTACGTATCATTTGTATGTAATTCTGGTAAATTATAAACTTGTTTCTCAGTGTCTATTGAATACAAGCAAACTTTTGTTAGTCGCTACGTTGACAACAGCACATTATTTAGCAAACGTGCTCAGTGGAATCATCGCTTTTAATTTCCCTGCAGTTCTGAACTGTCCACATCATTTCAAACTTCCTTAGAAGCACAAGTTATTAATAAGAGTTCACATTAAGCATGCTTCTAAGTTCTTTGCACACATCTAAACCTCTTGTTAATATTACTGTCTTGTATTGTTTTTATTATCTCTCTTTTAGCCCCTTTTATATGGTCTGGCAGTCTCCAGAGGGGGCCACCCCCCAAGTCCACATTATCATTCTTCTTCTTCCTGCATGGGTGCCCGTGTGCCACCACCCATTACCCAAGTTGCTGCTTGAAAGAGTCACCTGTTTCTGCTAATAGTGCCACCAGGATTACCAAGCCCAGTGTTTGTGCTGAGAGCAGGGCACTCCCAAAGCTGAAATAGGCTTTGAGATGATAGACCTTGGGAGCCACACAGGGGGACCCACCTTTCACCTTTCACCAACCCTGTACCATATTTTGTTATGGGACCTGAAGGAGTTCTTCTAGAAGACAGAGTTACAGGGTCACTCAGGCACACAGCTGCCAGCTTCCCTCCCCACTCTTAAACCCAAAGGCTCAAACACAGTGGAGGAATGGAAGGAAGACAATGCCCCTGGGTCCGCTCCATGCCCTACTCTTCTCTAAAAGCAGCTGCTTGGTCTCTGGGGCATCCTTCCACAAAAAATCTCCTCTTTACCACTCCAAAGCTTTTTTTTTTTTTTTTGCCCAAGGCCTCTGAGCCATGTCTTCATCTCAGGAAAGGAGTATGATTTTGTGTTTGTGTAAAATAAATAGCTCGCTTAGGTGGTTTTTACAGAAGAGGGTCTCCCCAGTGGGAAACTCAATTATCCAAGAAACACAAGTTGCTCACTGCTTTAGGGTGATGGTGATGCACGCCGGGTGGGTCGTTACTGTCGGGTTTGTTTTATTTCTCTTTTGCCCACCAGCCTCCAAAATGCACAATGCTGACATTCAGCATGAGCCCCCATCTCTCTGTGGGGCTTCCCCAGCTTGACCCCACCTCCCAGCCCCCAGGTCTGAGTTCTCACCTTAAAACGTTGCCTTCCTGTGTCTTATCACATCTGGGATCTCATCTCCCCTTGATTTCTGACGCAGCTAGCTCAGGGTCCTCTGAAATAAACCTTCATTGAGAATTTTTTCTTTTTGCCCTCTCCCTGGTTCCCCTGGACTTGCCGCTAAGAATCACCTCCGCTTCTTGAATCTCCCTTCATGAAGATGGAGACTTCAGCTCCCACCGAGCTATGCCCAGCAGATGCCCAGCTACACTGTCAGCAGCCTCTCTCCCCATCCCATCTTCCAAGGATCCCCGTCTGGATCAGAGCTCTGAGGATTAAATGATCCAGAAGGGAAGACTGGGTTTTAAGAAGGAGAGGCATTTGCAACTAAAGTCTTTGAACATGCTGGCCACTGGGAGGTGGAAGAGGAGGTAGGGGGACAGGAGCATGGTACACCTGAGTCTCCAATACAGGAAAAGCATGTGCCCTGTAGACAGTATGTCAAGAATATTCTTCCAGTTTGTGTTTGTGGAAAGAAGACTTCATTCACTCACTCAGCCCATAAACATCTTTACTGTAATAAAGACCAGCCACTGGGCTATATGCAATGGAAATGAATATCAATCAGGAATGGCTCCTGCCCTCAAGGAGCCGAGCATTTAGATAGGAGGTACCTTGTCTCACAAGAGACCTTCTACACTTGCATGAATTAGCAGCTGTGTGGTTTATATCAATACTAAGGCTTTTGATTCACATTTTAAATCTCCCAGCATGTTACATGTAGCTCAAAAATAAAGGATAGGCAAAGCCCCTAAAGTGAAACTTTTATACTAAAACCCAATTAGGCTATTTACAACAGGTTTTAGCCACTACTTTGTGGCCAAATTTCCAAACTGAAAACCCCAGGAACTGGGAACTCAGAGGATACCCACCAGATAGCATGTTGAGTATTACCCTATAAACTTCAATTTGCTTTCATTGAGAATTTCAATGACTTCCCATTTAAATGAGTGACCTCCACAAACTAGTTTAAGCTGCTACAAATGAAAATGCAAATAAAACATCTGCTTTGAACTGATTCCCCACTCATTATTCTAACTTCAGCAGAGGAAAGGTTAGGAAGTTTTTGGAATCATTTGAATGCCAATTGCTTTGATCATACATGCTGTTAGGATTCCAGGAGCTTTTAGGAGGTAAAATCCCTCTGAGCTTTAAGACAAATAGAATACAAACAAGATGTCAGGCTAAAGAGACTGGACACTCCAGGTGAAAAGTCTAAAAAAAAAAACAAATGAGAAATTGGGGCGATATAATATACTGCAGCAGAGGGAGGAATGAATGTGAGGCATAACTCAATGTGGGAAAGAGACCCGAGGAGGAAAAATCTCATTCATGCTGAATATATCTTCTTTAGAGACTCAGCAGTCATGTTGAAATAAGTGAGTCAGTGTGAGAAAGCCCCCTCGGATGCTTGACAGGCACAGAAGCCAAGGAAATATGGAAGGACAGTGCAACCTAATGACCAGTATACAGCGAATGCGCAACGCTGCTCAGACAAGGTGGGTCATGGCAGACATTCAACTGTTACTTATTGGCCCTTTTGGCCCAGGTTTCCGAATTTTTCACCTGACATTTGAGAGCTTGGAGCAATATGTATGGCTGTTGTCTCTGGAACTGACAGCTGTTTTGTCCCATGTAGTCATCCCACCAAAATAAAATGGGATGGAGCAGAGAATCAGGCACATGGGAAGACCCGAGCTCAAGTCTGCCATTTGCTGGCTGTGTGACCTTGGGCAACATACTCAAAGTCTCTGAACCATCTTTGTCCCATTCCTTAAAAATCAGCAGGTGCCCAAGAAGGGAGTTTTTGTAAAGTGTATAAAACATGGTAGTGGATCATTAAGCACAGCTATTGACTTTATGGTTATTCATTCTTATACAAAGTGTTTGGAGGTTTTTCAGAGAAGGAGCCAGGACATTGCCTTGAAGAAAAATTGTTAAATGTTGTAGGTATATATGCAGCATTTCACGTGAGAGGCTTGTAGATTTAGATTATAACATGTAACTTTAATATCTTAATAGTTGGCTTCTCCTACTCAGCAAACATTTATGTTTTTAATATGATATACTTATCCATTGTTCTCTTTCATTTTCCCTTTCTTTTCTTTTCTTTTTTCCCCTGTAATGTAGTTCCAGAGATTCCATAAGACTCAGGGATGGAGGGAGCACTAAAGCACTGACTCTTAAACTCTTCTGGGGTTGCACAAATTATTTGTTTCCAAGTTCGGCTTGAAGTCACATTCCCTGGACATTTTAGGGGAACATAAAGGATTTACAGCAGGTATATGATTATGGAAAAATTTAAGGATATCAATTTCTAGATAGTCATCTTCCATGTAACAGATTCTTTTAGGAAACTAATTTGTCCAAAACTCACTTGAATGCCCATTAGATATATTAATTTAATATAAGAAAGACATTCATCTCAATCATTCCCAGACTTAGTGTGGCCCAGTGTCCCGAGGAATGAAACCCTTTTAACTGTCAAGCAAAGAGAAACTTCCTGTAATGATTATAATCAAGCTACAGTACACTCATAAACTAAGTCTACTGCAAGCACTTGAATCCTTCTACTCCTTGGCAATTGTCAAAATAGCCCAAGGAGCAAAAGAGAAATGGTATACTAAAAACTGCTTTGATTTTTCAGATATCTAAATGAAAGCAATTCCCTTCAGCTATGCTCAGTATTTACCCATAGGGCAAGTCAACAGCTAGAAAGCAAAGATCCCTCAAAACAGCATAAAGGGGAACCCTCCTACACTGCTGGTGAAAATGTAAACTAGTTCAACCATTGTGGAAAGTAATACGGAAGTTCCTCAAAAAACTAAAAATAGAAATACCATTTGACCCTGGAATTCCACTCCTAGGAATTTACCCAAAGAAAACAAGTTCTCAGATTCAAAAAGACATATGCACCCCTATATTTATCGCAGCACTATTTACAATAGCCAATATATGGAGGCAACCTAAGTGTCCATCAGTAGATGAATGGATAAAGAATATGTGGTATATATACACAATGGAATACTATTCAGCCATAAGAAAGAAACAAATCCTACCATTTGCAACAACATGGATGGAGCTAGAGGGTATTATGCTCAGTGAAATAAGTCAGGTGGAGAAAGAAAGACCAAATGATTTCCCTCATTAGTGGAGTATAACAACAAAGCAAAACTGAAGGAACAAACAGTAGCAGACTCACAGACTCCAAGAAGGGACTAGTGGTTACCAAAGGGGAGGGGTGGGGGAGGGCAGGTGGGGAGGGAAGGAGAAGGGGATTGAGGGGCATTATGATTAGTACACATGGTGTGGGGGGATCATGGGGAAGACAGTGTAGCACAGAGAAGGCAAATGGGGATTCTATAGCATATTACTACACTGATGGACAGCGACTGCAATGAGGTATGGGGGAGACTCGATAATATGGGTGAATGTAGTAACCACATTGTTTTTCATGTGAAACCTTCATAAGAGTGTGTATCAATGATACCTTAATAAAAATAAATAAATGAGATAAACCCAGGGTAGGTAGGTGACTAAAACTTTGAACTGTAACTGAAGTATTTTATGAGACAACCCAAGTTTTCGAGAGCTTCTGGATTAAATCTCATATAAAATTTTTATATGATATATTTCATATTCTCTGTGTTATTCAAGAAGTTATTAAAACCTAATTTTTAAAAATTACCATTAAATATTTATGTGAGTTACAGTCAATTGTCATTTTATTTCATCCTTTAAAAGGTTTAATAATCCCTACTACGTATTTAAAAAAATAACATTCTGGCTTCCAGAAAGACTAGGTCTTACATTTTCTTTCCCTTTCATTAATGCAAGGAAAAAGTCGGCATGATTTATCAAGAATTTCAGTCCTAATAAGATTTCATTCACCTTTTTTTTTATTAAGGTATTATTGATATACACTCTTATGAAGGTTTCACATGAAAAAACAATGTGGTTACTACATTTACCCATGTTATCAAGTCCCCACCCATACCCCAATGCAGTCACTGTCCTTGGGTGTAGTAAGATGCCAAGGATTCACTATTTGCCTTCTTTGTGCTACACTGTTATCCCCGTGACCCCCCACACCATGTGTACTAAACAAAACACCCCTCATCCCCTTCTCCCACCCTCCACACCCCTCCCCTTTGGTAACCACTAGTTCCTTCTTAGAGTCTGTGAGTCTGCTGCTATTTTGTTCCTTCAGTTTTGCTTCGTTGTTATACTCCATAAATGAGGGAAATCATTTGGCACTTGTCTTTCTCCTCCTGCTTATTTCACTGAGCATAATATCCTCCACCTCCACCCATGTTGTTGCAAATGGTAGGATTTGTTTCTTTCTTATGGCCGAATAGTATTCCATTGTGTATATGTGCCACATCTTCTTTATCCATTCATCTACTGATGGAAACTTAGGTTGCTTCCACAGCCTGACTATTATAAAAAGTGCTGCAATAAACATAGGGGTGCATATGTCTTTTTGAATCTGAGAAGTTGTATTTTGGGGGTAAATTCCAAGAAGTGGGATTCCTGGGTCAATGATATTTCTATTTTTAGTTTTTTGAGGAATCTCCATATTGCTTTCCAAAATGGTTGAACTAGCTTACATGCCCACCAGCAGTGTAGGGGGGTTCCCTTTCTCTGCATCCTCGTCAGCATTTGTTGTTCTTAGTCTTTTGGATGCTGGCCATCCTTACTGGTATGAGGTGATACCTCACTGTGGTTTTAATTTACATTTCCCTGATGATTAGTGATGTGGAGCATCTTTTCATGTGTCTGTTGGCCATCCAGATTTCTTCTTTGGAGAACTGTCTCTTCATATTCACTGCAAATTTTTTAATCAGGTTATTTGCTTTTTGGGTGTTGAGGCATGTAAATTCTTAATATATTTTGGATGTGAACCCCTTTTCAGATATGTCATTTACAAATATATTCTCTCATACTGTAGGATGCCTTTTAGTTCTGTTGATGGTGGTCTTTGCCATACAGAAACTTTTTAGTTTTATGTAGTCCCATGAGTTCATTTTTTATTTTGTTTCCCTTGCTCGAGGAGACGCATTCAGGAAGAAGTAGCTCATGGTTATATTCAGGAGATTTTTCCCTATGTTGTCTTCTAAGAGTTTTATGGTTTCATGGCTTACATTCAGGTCTTTGATCCATTTCGAGTTTACTTTTGTGTATGGGGTTAAACGATAATCCAGTTTTATTCTCTTGCATGTAGCTGTCCAGTTTTTCCAACACCAGCTGTTGAAGAGGCTGTCATTTCCCCACTGTATGTCCATAGCTCCTTCATCATATATTAATTGACCATATATGGTTGGTTTTATATCAGGGCTCTCAAGTCTGTTCCATTAGTCTATGGGTCTGTTTTTGTACCGGTACCAAATGGTCTTGAGTACTGTGGCTTTGTAGTAGAGCTTAAAGTTGGGTAGCATAATCCCCCAGCTTTATTCTTCCTTCTCAGGATTGCTTTGGCTATTCGGGGTCTTTTTTGGTTACATTTGAATTTTAGAATGATTTTCTTTAGTTCATTGAAGAATGCTGTTGGTGTTTTGATAGGAATTGCATTGAATCTGTAGATTGCTTTAGGCAGGATGGCCATTTTGACAATATTAATTCTTCCTATCCATGAGCATGGGATGTGTTTCCATTTATTGGTATCTTCTTTAATTTCTCTCATGAGTGTCTTGTAGTTTTCAGAGTATAGGTCTTTCACTTCCTTGGTTAGGTTTGTTCCTAAGTATTTTATTCTTTTTGATGCAATTTTGAATGGAATTGTTTTCCTGATTTCTCTCTCTGCTAGTTCATTGTTAGTGTATAGGAATACCACAGATTTCTGCATACTAATTTTGTATTTTGCAACTTTGCTGAATTCAGATATTAGATCTAGTAGTTTTGGAGTGGATTCTTTAGGGTTTCTTATGTACAATATCATGTCATCTGCAAACAGGGACAGTTTAACTTCTTCCTTGCCAATACGGACGCCTTTTATTTCTTCGTGTTGTCTGATTGCCGTGGCTAGGACCTCCAGTATTATGTTGAATAGAAATGGGGAGAGTGAGCATCCTTGTCTTGTTCCCAATCTTAAAGGAAAGTCTTTCAGCTTCTTGTTGTTAAGTATAATGTTGGCTGTGGGTTTGTCATATATGGGCTTTATTATGTTGAAGTACCTGCCCTCTATACCCATTTAGTTGAGAGTTTTTATCATGAATGGATGTTGAATTTTGTCAAATGCTTTTTCAGCATCTATGGAGATTATCATGTGGTTTTTGTTCTTCTTTTTGTTGATGTGGTGGATGATGTTGATGGATTTTCAAATGTTGTAACATCCTTGCGTCCCTGGAATAAATCCTGCTTGATCATGATGGATGATCCTTTTATGTATTTTTGAATTCGGTTTGCTAATGTTTTGTTGAGTATTTTTGCATCTATGTTCATCAGGGATATTGGTCTGTAATTTTCTTTTTTGTGGTGGCTTTGCATGGTTTTGGTATTAGAGTGATGCTGGCCTCATAGAATGAGTTTGGAAGTATTCCCTCTTCTACTCTTTGGAAAACTTTAAGGAGGATGGGTATTAGGTCTTCACTAAATGTTTGATAAAATTCAGCAGTGAAGCCATCTGGTCCAGGTTTTTGTTCTTAGGTAGGTTTTTGATTACCAGTTCAATTACGTTACTGGTATTGGTCTGTTGAGATTTTCTGTTTCTTACTGGGTCAGCCTTGGAAGGTTGTATTTTTCTAGGAAGTCGTCCATTTCTTCTAGGTTATTCAGTTTGTTAGCATATAATTTTTCATAGTATTCTCTAATAATTCTTTATATTTCTGTGGTGTCCATAGTGATTTTTCCTTTCTCATTTCTGATTCTGTTTATGTGTATAGACTCTTTTTTTCTTGATAAGTTTGTCTAGAGGTTTATCTATTTTGTTAATTTTCTCGAAGAACCAGCTCCAGCTTTCATTGATTCTTTCTATTGTTTTATTCTTCTCAATTTTATTTATTTCTGCTGTAATCATTATTATGTCCCTCCTTCTACTGACTTTGGGCCTCATTTGTTCTTCTTTTTCTAGTTTTGTTAATTGTGAGGTTAGACTGTTCATTTGGGATTGTTCTCCTTTCCTGAGTTGGCCTGTATTGCAATATACTTTCCTCTTAACACGGCCTTCACTGCGTCCCACAGATTTTGCAGTGTTGAATTATTGTCATTTGTCTCCATATATTGCTTGACCTCTGTTTTTATTTGGTCATTGATCCATTGATTATTTAGGAGCATATTGTGAAGCCTCCATGTGTTTGTTCGATTTTTCATTTTCTTTGCGTCCTTTGTTTCTAGTTTCATACCTTTGTGGTCTGAGAAACTGGTTGCTACAATTTCAATCTTTTTGAATTTACTGAGGCTCTTTTTGTGGCCTAGTATATGATCTATTCTTGAAAGTGCTCCATGAGCACTTGAGAAGAATGTGTATTCTGCTGCTTTTGGATGTAGAGTTCTGTAGATGTCTGTTAGGTCCATCTATTCTATTGTGTTGTTCAGTGCCTCTGTCTCCTTATTTTCTGTCTGGTTGATCTGTCCTTCAGAGTGAGTGGAGTGCTGAAGTCTCCTAGAATGAATCCATTGCATTCTTTCTCCTTTTAATTCTGTTAGTATTTGTTTCACAAATGTAGGTGCTTCTGTGTTAGGTGCATAGATATTTATAATGGTTATATCTTCTTGTTGGATTGACCCTTTTATAATTATGTAATGTCCTTCTTTGTCTCTTGTGACTTTCTTTGTTTTGAAGTCTATTTTGCCTGATACAAGTACTGCAACTCCTGCTTTTTTCTGCCTATTAGTTGCATGAAATATCTTTTTCCATCCCTTCACTTATAGTCTGTGTAGGTCTTTGGGTTTAAAGTGAGTCTCTTGTTGGCAGCATATAGACGGGTCTTGTTTTTTTGTCCATTCAGTGACTCTATGTCTTTTGATTGGTGCATTCAGTCCATTTACATTTAGGGTGATTATCAATAGGTATGTACTTACTGGCATTGCAGGCTTTAGATTCATGGTTACCAAAGGTTCAAGGTTAATGTCTTACTATCTAAGAGTCTAACTTAACTCACTTAATATGCTATTACAAACACAATCTAAAGGTTTTTTTTCTTCCTCCTCCATTCTTTATATATTAGGTATCATATTCTGTACTCTTTGTCTGTCCCTTGATTGACTTTGGAGATATTTATTTTAATTTTTGTATTTGCTTAGTAATTAGCTGTTCTACTTTCTTTACTGTGGTTTTATTACCTCTGGTGGCAGCCATTAAACCTTAGGAACACTTCCATCTATAGCAGTCCCTCCAAAATACACTGTAGAGATGGTTTGTGGGAGGCAAATTCTCTCAGCTTTTGCTTATCTGGAAATTGTTTAATCCCTCCTTCAAATTTCAATGATAATCTTGTTGGATAAAGTAATCTTAGTTCAAGGCCCTTCTGCTTCATTGCATTAAATACATCATGCCACACCCTTCTGGCCTATAAGGTTTCTGTTGAGAAGTCTGATGATAGCCTAATGGGCTTTCCTTTGTATGTAATCTTATTTCTCTCTCTAGCTGCTTTTAATAGTCTGCCCTTATACTTGATCTTTGCCATTTTAATTACCGTATGTCTTGCTGTTGTCTTCCTTGGGTCCCTTGTGTTGGGAGATCTGCGCACTTCCATGGCCTGAGAGACTATCTCCTTCTCCAGATTGGGGAAGTTTTCAGCAATCACCTCCTCAAAGACACTTTCTATCCCTTTTTCTCTTCTTCTTCTGGTACCCCTATAATGCAAATATTGTTCCGTTTGGATTGGTCACACAGTTCTCTCAATATTCTTTCATTCTTAGAGATCCTTTTTTCTCTCTGTGCCTCAGCTTCTTTGTATTCCTCTTCTCTAGTTTCTATTTCATTTATTGTCTCCTCCACCATATCCAATCTGCTTTTAATACCCTCCATTGTGCTCTTCAATGATTGGATCTCAAAAGGGAATTCATTCCTGAGTTCTTGAATATCTTTCCGTACCTCTATGACATGTTAATGATTTTTATTTTGAACTCCCTTTCAGGAAGAGTCATGAGGTCAATGTCATTTAAATCTTTCTCAGGAGTGGTATTAATAATTTTACTATAAACCAGGTTCCTTTGGCATTTCATATTTGAATATGGCACCCTGCAGTTCCCAGAAGCTCTACTCCCTGGAGCTGCTCAGCCCCTGAAGCAATGTCGGAGGTCACAGGGGAGTGGTATTGGTGCCTGGGGGGAGGAAAGAGCTGTTTCCTGCTACCCGCCTGCTATGCCTGTCTCCACTGCCTGAATCAGTGGGCTGAGCACACAGGCATAAGTCTCTGTGCTTTGTGTTTGTAGGTGCTGGAGACAGATCCTCCCTCTGGCTGGCCTAATGCCAGGGTAGGGTTTGCCAGTTTGCGAGCCAGATGGGGCTTGCTGGAAGAAAGGCGCAGTAGGCTGCATATCATGGAGGGGGCCCTTGGAGCTGTGTAGCCAGCCAGGGAGCTGGAGCACCTGAAGATCGTCTAAGGAGGAAGATTTCTTTTTCCTCCTTAAATATGAGAGTCTATATGGAAAAGCTCCCAACCTGCTGGGCAGAGTGCACCCGGACAATTTTGTCTGCCTGTCCTCTCTCCTGAGAAGTAAGTTCTGTGCAATCCTTGCCCCTTTAGCAGCCCTCTTGCTAAGGGCTTCCTTGTTAGAAAGTCTCTCAGACTGTCCACCTTTCTTTTGCCCCAGAGTAGCCAGATATAGATCCCTGCTTTCCACAAGCGGCTGGAATCTCAGTCTCTCCAGGAATTCTGCCTATCTTAGCTTTCCAAGCCCATAAACATGAGAGTATCATGCAAGCACCATGAATTGTAGGTTTGTGCTCCCAGAGCAGATCTCTGGAGTTAGGTATTCAGCAGTCCCAGGCCTCCACCCCCTCCCTGCTTGGTTTCTCTTGCTCCCTCTGGTGAGCTGGGGTGGGGGAAGGGCTTAGGTCCCACTGGGCCACAGCTTTGGTACGTTATCCTGTTCTGTGAGGTCTGCTCTTTTCTCCAGGTGTATGCAGTCTGGCGCAGTCCTCTTTCCTGTTGCTCTTTCAGGGTTAGTTGTATTAATTATATTTTTGTATTATATGCGGTTTTAGGAGGAAGCCTGTGTCTCACCTCTCATGCCGCCATCTTTTATCCCTTCTCTCACAAGTAAGCGATTTCATTCACCTTTAATAATTGCCAGAATTTGTAATCTATTATGCTGTTTGGAGATCAACTGGGTGCTTACAATAATGTAATAATACCCCATTCTGGAAAAATGTTTTTCATAGTTATGTTCAAAGGAGACAAAACGTATTAAAATGTTTTCATACATGCAGACATGCCAGCTATGTGTATTTTGTTGTGGATATGTATAATAGAGTGATTAATAAAGGATTTTCAAATATACAAATATATTTGTTTTATATATATATATATATATATATATATATATATATATATATATATATGGATAAGAATTTTGGAGAAAGAATAAAAATAGGAGTTCAGAAAGGAAAAAGAAAGATCTAAAATCATTGAACTTCTTTTTTAATTTTTAAATATTTTTTAAACTGCATTAATGTGCTTCAAATTATTATGGTATTTAAATTTTGTTGGATATATTGAAGTGTGGCATAACCATAAGATTCTGCCATAATTCTATCTTTTGAATGTATTTAAACCTATCATGAAAGGTTTTAGATGTCAATATTTGTATTGAGTGAGAAAGCACATTTGGGGCTATGCAAATAAATGATTCTAGAGACCAATGCTCTCAATTACGTCTTCAATATATGATAAAAATAATGCAAATAATAGGAGGAAAGTAAATTAAATTACATATATACACATATACATAAATATATATACACATATGTAATTAAATATGTATCTATATATGCATGTATCTCAGCTATCCAATTTTATTTTCATTCCTCTTTTCCTTTTTTATTTTTTCTACACTTTTAGCGTGGCCTGCTACATGAAGAATGAATTTATAAGTGATGTTTTGAGGAATCTCTCTAATTTATTTGGGGTTTTGCCTATAACAGCAAGAGACTTGCACTGATTCTATTCATACTTAATACCCTGTGTGATTCATATTGGGAAAACTAGTGCTCTTAGATTTAAGAGTGTGATAAAACAAGTTCAAAACAATCATATTGGCTTATTTTGCCCCACTGGACCCAGATGTGATGGGTTTTCACATCCTATTAACACCTTCTTTTAAGTGCCTCTCTTGATTTAAGCACTAGTTTCATAAAGGAATTTACTAGACACTACCAAGGACACACATAAGAACCCATCATAGCTCTGTGCATAAGGCTTTCAGGTGTGACAAGTGCTCTGTGGATGGAGAGGTGGGGGAAACATCATGGATTTCACAGGGGGAAGCAATCACTTCCCAATCATTTCCAAATCAACAAATGATGGGATGCTTATTAAAGAGATGACATTTTGGTCTGGAAATATGCGTAGGATATGGACACTCAGAAATGGGGGTAGGCCAGTCAAGGATGTGTATTAATTACATAAATAAAACCAAGGGGTAAGAAATATCACTAAAAGTTCAACTAACTGCAATCTAGAATCTACCATGCACTACGCATTTTAGCAAAAGTTGTGTATTTATTTGCTTAAGTAGCTCATTTTCTGTTTCCATTTGGCATTGATTTTCAAACTTCAGGTTTCAACCTGTTAGTGGGTTGTGAAATCAATTTAGTTTACACTGCATTAAAGAAAAAAAGAACTCAAATAGAACAGAATAGAATGGTAAATTGTTAGTGTGTACCACACAAAATGAAGATTATTTCTTTATGAAAGTTTTATTTTAGATGTGTATGTGAGTGACGTGGAACTGAGTTTTTACTGCCAGCTTGCTGTTGAGCAAAAAGCTTTGAAAAAACTCTGGATAAACACAAACCTAATAAAAAGGAGTAGAGAAAAATGAAGTTGGAGCAGAAGTTTGCAGTCTATTTTCCACTTTGAGTGATTTAGGTGGATGTGCTGCATTAACCAGACTGAAGAAAATGAGAGAAGTATGACATCTGGGGAGAAACTAGCTCATGAGAGAAGTTTGTGGCATGTGGTCCTTAGACACCTTATTGGCTTTTTGTAGAAATTTCCAGTAAACTTCTCACCCTCAGAAGAGAAGCTTTACCTACAGACATAAATTTGAAAGATATAAGTGTCCATCCATAAATAGATGGATAAAAAGATGGGGTACATATGTGTAATGGAATATTAGCCATAAAAAAGAATGAAATCTTGCCATTTGCAGCAATATGGATGGACCTAAAGGGTATTATGCTAAATGAATTAAGTCAGACAGAGAAAAATGAATACTTTATGATTACACTTACCTGTGGAATCTAAAATGCAAAGTGAATGAACAAACAAACCAGAAATAGTCTCAAAAACCTGAAGAACAAACTAGAGATTGCCAGAGGGAAGAAAGGAATGGGGGATGAACAAAAGAGGTGAAGGGGGATAAAGAGGGACAGACTTTCAATTATAAAATAAATAAGTCAAGGGAATGAAAAGTACAGCATAGGGAATATAGTCAATAATATTGTAATAACTCTGTATGTTGACAACTGGTAACTACAGTTATCATGCTTGATATTTAATTGTGTGAGTTCTTTACATTATTCTTCAACATTTTTGAAATGTTCCTGTTATTCTTACCTCTTTATTCTTCCACATACATTTTAGAATCAATTGTTCAATTTTATAAGAGCCTGCTGGTATATTAGATGGAACCACATTGTATTAATTTATGGAAAATTGTCACTATTACTGTAGAGTCTTTCTATCCATATGCATCATATATTTATTTATTTAGGTATTCTATTTATTTCCAATAACTTATATAATTTTCCTCACAAAGTTCTTGAGTATATATTTTATTAGGTTTGCCTATTGGTACTTATGGCTTTTAGTGCTGTCCTAAATGTTACTTTTTAAAGAATTTTGTTTTTGAATAGTCACTCATAGAATTAGCAGTACTGACTTCTGTGTGTTGACAGCATATTCACCAATCTTCATGAATTCACTATTGAGTTATAGTACTTTATATATAGCTTCTCTTGGATCTTCTAAATTGACAGTCATATGTGAATAACTTTCTTGCTAAGCCTTATTATTTTTATTTCCTTTTCTAATTTACTTGAGTGGCTGGAATACCCATTATAATATATATAAAAAAGCAGAAAGAACAAATACCTTTGTCTTGTTCTTAAATGCTGTAGATTTTGGAGAGATATACTTTATCAGGCAAAGGAAGATACCTTTTATTCCTATCCAACTAAAGGTTTATTTCCAATAAATCATGAATAGGTGTCAAATTCCACCAAATGTAGTTTATACATCTACTGAAATCATGCTAAGCATTTCCTCCTTTATCTATTAATAAGGTAAATTATATGAGTTCTTTAATATTATTGTATCTTTGCATTCCTGTATAAAACTTTATTGTAATGTATTTTTAAATACATTGATAGAAATGAAATGCTAATATAAATGTGAAATTAGCCTATTAATTATCTGTCTCATACACTTGTTATCAAGATAATACCAGCTTTGTAAAATGACTTAGAGATCGCTTTTCCACTCTAAACAATTTGTATAAAATATGGAATGGTTTAATAGAACTTGCCATTGAAATATTTAGCTTTCAGTGTGTTGTGGAGGGTCATTCAAAACTGGTTTAACATCTTGAAAGTGTGCAGACCTACACTCTTCTCTTTCCTGAAGTTCATTATGATAATTCAAGTGTACCGATGCAGCACAATTTTGTGGGTCCTGATTTTGTTGTTACCATTACTTGTTTATTTTTTATGTCATTAATTCCTGATACTATCTTCATTATTTCTCTTTTTTTTGTACTTAGTGTATGTGTTTACCCTAATTTTTAAACTATAATACTCAGATGGTTAATATTCTGTTTTTCTTCATTTAACTGTCTTTTACAAGTTTTGACATTCAACAATAACTATTTTGTCCTTACTGCTGTATTATTTTGAAAGTCAGTGTGTTTTGTAAGTATGTGGACTCTGAACCAAGACTATTGGGATATCAGGACCTTGGTTGACATTACATGATATAATGCTCTTATTATCTCATGTTTTATTATTATTGTTATTGTTATTTTAATTTTTACTAATAGGCAGTGTGTCTTATTTTAGTCTATTCCTTTTGTCTTTACTGCTCTGCCTTGGTATGGATAATGCCATTTATTTTTCTTTAGACTTGGCGTCCTTCTACAATTTGAGAATTCATGTAATTCATCATTTTCAATTCATCAGATGCCAACTCTTTTAATACCATCTTTCTCTCATTCTCTGGTTATGTATGTCTACCAATACCCTTCACTTTCCCATTAGCATTCCTTTATTTCCATGTTTCTTCAGCTCTTCTTTCAGCATTTTGTCACATGTCTCTCTCTCTCTCTCTCTTTCTCTCTGCTGGATTCTGTATAAATTCTCAGCTCTGTCTTCCTGTTTACTAATTCTTTCTTCATCTATAATTTTCTACTTAGCTTGTCCACTGAACCTTACACTGTTAAATTATAAATGTTCTATTGGATTTTCCCACCTGCACATACGTTTTTATGGTATTGTTTTATTTCCACATGGAGTCTCTACCACTTTTAGTCTTTCTTTTTAAACCCTTGTTTCAAGTTGATCAGCTGACAATGAACAATTATGTGAATTGTCTTTTGTTTTTTATGTTTTTTTGTGTGTGTGAGTCCACAAAGAAGATCTTTTCCTTTTTTCTCTGACTCCCTTTCAGCCTAAGTTGTCAGTAAATCCCTTCAGAATGAAATGCTACTGATTCTGCCGATTCTCCAGGGAAAAAATCATTCCAGGACCAAATTTTATATGAACTTAATACAAGGATGTGCAAAACATGTTAGAAGATAAATCCAGATTTCAAACTGGTATGTTTCCAAGACTTAAGAAAATTTTCTTGCAGGATATTTCTTCCCCCAGCCCCTTAGCAAAATAAGCTTCCTGAACAAATCACTGGGATTTGGGCAGTTTATTAGTCCAACAAGAACTGCAGGCCTTCAAGTACCCTAGCTTCGCATGGTGTCCTCAGGTCCCTCCTTCCTGGTGCCCATCCTGCCCTAGCTTTGCACAGGGTCCTCAGGTCCCTCTTCCCTGGTGCCCATCCTGCTCCTCTTTCAGTGGTTGGACCTCATGCTCCCATTCTCTAGGCATTCTCCAGGACATGTACTGCTTCCACCAGGATAATGGCTCTGCCTCTCAGGTCCCTCTCCCCTTCTGGCATCTAGAAATCAAATGAGCCATGTATTTACATACCACACTATATTTTATCAAATTTTGCTCAGTGTTTGCCGTTGAAGGGTTTCAGTGCTAACAAGTCCACCATTTCACTTGAACCATTCAACAACCACTGAACTGCTTAAAATATGGGGAATCATTGAAATGATCCAACTGGTGTTTTTAAAAGGTACTGGTTTCTTGGGATACATTTCTTGTGGTAAATCTTATTGAGAATTGCTAAATCTGTGAGTATAAACATTTTAAAGTTTTGTCACCTATTCCCAAAGTAATTTCCAGAAAGTTTAACACCAGTTTTATAGCTGACAAATTGTTCATCCAATGGATGCATTCGAAAGGTACTTCAATAATTTACCGTTCTGGACATTGCTTTATCTTTTCATAGTTTCTTAATTATGTTAGTCGAAAACATTCTAAGAGGTGAAATGCTCAAGCAAAAGGCATGGATTTAAAAAAGTAATATTTTAACAATAACTATTTTATTGATTTCATACTGTGTATTAGGCAAGGTGCTTTTTTACATTATTTTGAGCCTCACAACAATACTATAAAGAGGATCTTCCAATTTTGTTACTAGGAAGAGAAGACCAGAATGGTTAGGTAAATTACCAAAGTAACTTCAGCCAGTAAATGCAGAACCAGGATTCAAAACCATGTTGATGCAATGCCACAGCCTTTACTTCCTGTCTTACACTGTATTTCAGTTCTAAATGAGTCTCCTGAAAGGGTATAATAAAGGACATACTTAAGTGCATACACTGACATTGAATGAATTAGGCTTCTCACACTGTGATAAACAGTAATGATATTAACTCCACGTTGCTCATCATGTAAGTTGTAAATATTTTTGTAGATTTTCATTTGCCTTTTAACGTTGTTTATTGTGGGTATTTATTTTATCGGTACATTCTTTGCCAATTTTTGCATATCCAGATCTATGAATACATTTTTTCTTT
Source organism: Smutsia gigantea (assembly GCA_032199065.1). NCBI lineage: Eukaryota > Metazoa > Chordata > Mammalia > Pholidota > Manidae > Smutsia > Smutsia gigantea. The sequence goes on along the minus strand of JAVSCE010011338.1, from coordinate 354,807 downwards.
GTTGATTTTGGATTTGTAATCATGCTTGGAAGGTTCTTTCCTACCCTGGGGTTGTTATTTATTGCTTAAACTTGAATTTTTAATACTTTGTTTTAGAATACATTTATTGACATATAATTCACATGCCCTACAATTCACCCCCTTAAAACATATAACTGAATGATTTTCAAGGTGTTATCAGAATTGTGCAACCATTACCAGAAAACATTTCACAACATTTTGATTACTCCAAAAATTAACTTGGTATCATTGAGCTATTACGTCCTAACCTCCCTATTCCACCTCAGCCTTGACCTATGTGGTAACCCTTCATGTACTTTCTGTCCTATAAAGGTACCTACTCTGGACATTTCATTCCTATGGAACCATACCATATGCTGTTTTTTGTAATTGATGTCTTTTACTTGGCATAATGTGTTTAAGATTCATCCATTTTGTAGAGTATTATCAGTACTTCATTCCTTTTATGGCTGAATAATAGTCCACAGCATGACACCACATTTTGTTTATGCATTCGTCATTTCATGGACATTTGGGTTATTTTCACCTTTTGGATAGTCAGACTAATATGATGATAAATATCTATGTACAAGATTACGTGTGAACATATGCTTTCACTTCTCTTTTGTATATAACTGAGTGGAAATCCTGGTTCAAAATGTAACTGTGTTGAACTTTTTGAGGAACTCTTAGTCTGTTTTCTAATACTCTTAGGTTTTTATCCATGTGCAACTTATTTTGGGGACATAGTATGAAACCATTCCTAAAATAACTTAGTACATATAACTAAAAGTAACTCCTAAAATAATTTCCATGCAGTCGTTGTTGTGTTTATTCCTTGGTATATAAAATGTTCATTTTTATATATTTTTTTTACCTTTTATGATTTTTCTAGCTATTACAAAATAATAAAATATTTCCTCCAAACTTTAATGGGAGTATGTCCAAGTTTTCATCAACACCTGTAATGTTCATGGCTGCTTTCAGATTCTTTTATAAAAGCAGGAAAGAATTCTTCTAGAATCAGTTTGAGAATATTTATGAGGAAAGTATGTAAGATTTCAAATGGATGGCAGAATACACTATGATAATTATGTTTTCTTCTTTGACCTATTCATGTAATAAATTATTTTAATAGCTTCCTTAATGCCGAAGCATCCTTGATTTCAATTTAATCTTGTTAGTATTTAATTTAAAACATTTGCAACTATGTTGATGGTGAACTATAAAAGCATACAATTTTTTCAGCAGCAAAGTTATGCTAATATAACAAATTTGAGGACATAGCCTCCATTTTTCTCACCCATATATTTTAAATTGACCAGGAATTCTTTGATCCTTCTCCTAATCCCTGGATAAGTTTCCATACTTTTTCTGGGATCGGTTTTGACCACTTCTATTTTCCAAAAAAAAATCATCCATTTTATGAGACTGTATTTGGGATTCTTTTTAATTTTCCTAATCTCTGGCATAGTTATATGGTAGTTCCTTAATCCAATATTGTGCATCATGGCTTTTATTCTAGATTAAATTAAGCAGAAGTGTATCTCTTATTGTGTGTATATAATCAGCTTAGAAGCATGTCCAGAATCAGTTCTGGAATTTATGCATTATACTATTTTTTTTCTCTTTTTTCTTTTCCAAATACCACTGCTTTTAGTTTGGTCCTCAATTCATTTGATGACTTTTTTACTTTCAAAAATTTCATAAAATCCATTTAATTACATGGTGCTTTTAGTGATCACTAAAATAATAAATAATAAACATTTATCACTTACTATACACCATGAACTCTTCTAAATAGTTTACATGCATCATCTTGTTTAATACTTGTACTATTAGGTAAAAGCTGTTATTTTTTCCATTTTATGTATGAGGACACTGAGGCTTAGAAAAGTCAGCCTGACCCAAATTACATAAGTAACACATGGTATGACTGGATTTCAAATCATCTGGTTCAGGAGCCTACAGCTAGAGCTAGTCTGTTATGAATCCAGTCATACCTCTAAGTGCCTACTATGGTTTTTCTTTCACTCTTGCTTCCTTTAGAATTTTTCCGACACACAAATTTATTAAGATTCCTTGGAATCTTAAAATAGTCCTGTATCTTTATTCGATTTCATGTTTCATGAATATGACACATACTGAGTTATTTCCATTTCATCCTGCAAGCTAAGAATGCCAAAAAGGAAAAGTCTACTCTGCATGTGTTATTGCAAGAGATGAAGTGGGGTTTGCAAAGGCTCTTAAATCCCCTTAGAGTTTGTATCTTGTGGTTAACCTCAAAGATAAACACCATGTTCACAACTGAGTACTCTTGGATTGTTGGGATATATATGATGGAGAGCAGGGCTCATGTTATTAGATTAGGGGGAAGTTGTTTAATGAATTGCAGCTTTAATATAGGTCTTCTTGCTATGAAAAATGTTAATTTATATGTGATAATATTTCTCTCCCACTGTAAGCAGGGATCTAATAGAGCTAATGTTGGGATTTAAATTAATGAAGCATGCATGATGTGACTAGGGTTTTATATACTTAGTTCTTGAACTATTTGTCAATATTTGCTTGAGGTTGTATCACACACTGCATTGCCTTTGGGTCAGTGGTGAGAGCCTAGGCACAGTTAGCAAAGGGATAATGAAGAAAGAGGGGTTTAATTTATTTGGGATTTTTAACAAATAAATAGCATTCCAGTTTGTCATTGGTGGTTTTAAAATAAAAACAGTTTTGGCGATAACTTAAATGTTTGTATTCACCCAGCACATGCTGGATAGGGCCAATAGAACACTGGATATTTATGAAATGCTGTTTTTCAATACATATTAAGATTTGTTGATAAACAGTAGATGTGATCATGCATGTTAACTAGAGGGATGGCTGTTTGGCTGTTAAGCTTGTTTTTCAATGGTGGAATGGGGTCTTACAGAAAGTTTGTGGATGGAGGCAGGCAGGGAGCCGTTGATAAACCACTGTGGGGCAACCAGAAAGATACCATATTTAGGGTAGTTAGGAAGTCTCAGAAGTTCACAATCAGTTCACCATATGCCAAGGAAATATGCATTCCTGGTTTCAATGCCAGTCTCATCCCATAACTCAGTCCTATTTTCCATATCCATAGAGGGAACCCTAAAATTATAGACAATAGAGCTGAGAAAGCTACATTATTTTCTTCTTTCCAGAGATATTGAAATGCAGATAGGGAAGTAGTTTGTCCAAAGTCACAGAGCAAATTTGTGACAGCGGTGGAACTGGCACCTGTTTCCTTGCACCTCTTACACTACTCTTCACCATAACTAGGCTAACATTCTGCCTTTACTATACAATCTGTATAGTGCTACTAATCTCATCCATCCGCCTGGAGTCTTTATGCCCACTGATAAATATTTTAAATATCACAATGACAGTGTCATATATACCTTAAAGAAATGTTTCCAGTATGACTTTGGAATTAAAAATAAATCAATTCAGCTTGTCCTCTTGCACCATCCTTGGCAATTTCAGGATCCTGTGCAATATTTTTTAAACTACCACATGTGTATTGCCCCAAATCAAAAATGTCTAGTTAATGTTTTCTGGCACACTCCAAAGAGCTCCGCTCTGCTGTTGTGAATGGAGCAATGAGACTGTCTTAATGATCATATCTCTGTCTCAACACCCAGCTGCCTTTCAAATGAGAGGCAGAGGTTTAGGCATCTACAACATTTACATATTTCACATCTCTCCACCTATCCTTCTGTACAATCCAAAAATCACTGTAAATTTTTGTTAAGTCTTTTTATAACAAATATGACACTGAGACTAATGGAGGATTAGAGGGTAATCTTACTTGTAATAGGCCATCCGTATAGGACACCAGAAAGAAACTGAGTTGACTGTCAGAAGATAGCAGTTGGAATAAGAGAGCCCAGGGGCAGCGTTCCCTTACCTGTACATTTAGGGGGTGGGATGCACTTGATGAATTTAAAATGTTTGAGTGAAATGTGTAAAGAAAAAGGGATGCTTTATTAAAGTGGGGATGGATGTGCCCAGCCCTGCCCACCTTGTCTCCTGTCACCTTCAACAGGGGTACCCTTCGGGGTTGCACATGTTGAAAATCCCCAGATGGGATGCTTTGCAAGGTCCCTACTGTCAATAACAAGTTATGATTTGACACTGCCCATTCTCATGCATAGTGGCTCAGGAAAGGTACAGAATAGCTCACCTAAACTAGTAGTTCTTAAAGTGTACTTCCAGGACCAGCAGCATTACATCACCTGGGAATCTGTTAGCAGTGCAAATTCTCAGCCCACCACACCTTCTGAATCAGAAACTGCAAGTGGAGCCTAGAGATCTGTATTTTCCAAGCCTTCCAAACGATTCGGATGCATACCAAAGTTTGAAAACACTGGATTAGATAAAAGTAAGAACATTTACTGAAAATAGGGGAAAAAGACACAGAGGTGCATTTGATTCCACACCCAAGAAGTCTGCGTATAGTTGGTCTAGGCCTGACGTGCTAACTCAGTGACAGTGTAAGATTCACAGATTCTTTCCCTCATTCCGCTCTGCTATCTTCAGCAAATAATACTTTGTTAGCACACTTGACACTCCAGATTGCAAGACAGCTGCTGCATCCCCAGGTGTCACTCCCTCTCTCCATCCAGGAAGAAGGAGGAAAGGCCAAAGGTGAAGACATTACCTTTAATATTTGGGAGAGGGGACACCATCCTCTGGGACTTCCACCTACACCTCATTGGCTGTGACTGTGTCATGCGGTCATGGGGGCAGATGCGAGGCAAGGACAGGAAGGGCTGGGGTGGGGGCCAGCCCAAGGTGGAGGCCAGCCTGTTTAAGTGGGTGTGGATAAAGGCAGGGGCATGTGCTTTCCAAAAAGCCTAGCACTAGCTCTCTGCACCTATGAAAAGAACTTCTCGATTCAAAGAACCCAAGAAACAGAGAGCATAAAGAGAAATATGTGGGGATCAAAAAGCAATCCTGTGGTGCTCTGGGGCCTGGCACTGGCAAAAGACAGAGGGCACTGTGGGGGAGAAGCCACCCAAGACAGTCCCTGGGGTCTCTAAGGTGAAAGTTGTCTGCGGGCTGCCCAGTTGGGTGGGGCTTTCCTAAGGTTGTCTATATCCCCTCTGTTGGGTACAGCTGTTGTTGGTGCAACATTGATAAGTAGAACTTTGAACCCTCAGTCCCAGTTTTCAGTCCCTCCACCCAGAATGTGTCTCCCTCTTCTTGCCCTGTAGATCACTTCTCCCACCTTCTCTGTACCTTGAAAAATGACTTCTATTTAGCACAAGGAAATTTCCTCTAAGCTTTGCCTTGGCCTTTCTTTAATTTATGCTTCAGCTAGAATACATTTGCTAAAACTCTCTGTCTTTCTCAAGTGGTTTAAAGAGGTGAGTTTACATACTTGTTAGTTGAACAAAACATAACAGCCTGCTTTGGTAGTTTCTTGCGGAATAATTCCTCCTCACAAACAATATTTACACAGGACTTCTGAGCCAGGTGAAATCAGAAATACAGGTGAAAGGCACAGTCCTCTAGCCATACCACACACTGGTGACTTGTTACTTACTTATTGTCAGAAATGGTTCATAACCAATAATTCTGGTGATTTTGTGCAATGAACTCTTTTTTGCTCTTCAGATCTTGGGAATCAGAGTAAATTCAGTTCATTTCAATAATGTTACTCATCCCTGATAAGCAATATTAATGCCCAAGATGTTTTAATCAAATGAGTATATGTTGATGTCCTTTTAGATCATAAAGGTAAATACAAAACTGGCACAAATATCCTTAAAGGCCAAAAAAAAACAGGGAATAACACCGTATCAGTCATCCAGCTGATAAGAACCATGTATGCATCAAGTTCACCCTCCATCCATGGTCAGATTTGCCCTGAAACAAAGTTATCAGAAGAAATCTTTTGAGAGGTTGGAGGGGTAAAAATAAGGTAAAGCCCCTTTCCTTCCTCTTACTACCTCAACACAAGCCTAAACACAGCCAAAGGCAGTAGATGTCACTGCTCCGTTTGGCTTCTCCTTGCTCCCCCCAGAATGTCTCCAGGAGCTCTCTGGGGTCATATCATAGGTGGTCTCTAGGGCAGGGGCCACCAGTGTCCTTGACAGTCACCTCAAAAGACATCCCATTTCAGGAGTGTTGAGGAGCCTTCACCCCTGCACCTAAATTTCCTCCGCAGAAATCAAACCTGTCATGAAAGATATCAGTGCTGTGAGCCCCATTTTCTCTGACGATATCAAGACCCCTGGAGAGAGTACCCGTGAGGTGTCTGACTGAGTGAGGTGATGTGTCTGCAGTGACGAGACTCTGTGGTCATCCAGGGCGGTGTGAGAGCAAGGACTGAGGAAATGCAGGCCATACGGCCTCCTTACTCCATACAAAATGCCACATGATCCAGGATGTGAGCAGAGACCAGTTCAGAAAGTGAATCTCAGGAAAGGAGAGACAGGACAAGCGGTTAATGCACTATTTCACTTGCCCAAGTCGGGAACTGAGAGCTGGGAACAGAGCGGGGAGATGGGCAGAGACCTTGCCTGATAGTGAGAAGTGTGGGCAGGTGGAGCCTGGAGCCCGTGGGGAGAGCACATAGGCAGGAGGTAAGGCTGGTAAAGGGCTTTGCGGGTAAGCAAGGAGCCAAAGTGTGTGTCTGTGTGTGTGCACATCTGTAACAAGAATGACAATCAAATGCCCACATCAATCAGCACAGAAGATGGAAGGACCAGGAAGAAATGAGTGGCAAGAGCTCAAGGGGAACACAGTTCCAGCCGTGTGGCAAAGGCCTGAAGATCTGAAGAGAAGCAGGCTCAGGGGATTAGGAGGGGCTGTTAGAGTCACCAGAATAGCTCAGCAGGGTCCCTGGCTTATCCTGCCTTCAGTCAGGGTGGTGGTGGAAACATACTAAAATATACACAATAACCCATGGCATTAGCTGGATGTTAGCCAGGCAGCAGAGGTGGGGCCTGGTCCTTGGGCGGGTGGGAGAGGGCTGTTTCAGGCAGATCGTCAGCTGGCCCAGGGCCTCCAGAGGCAGGGGGTGCCCCTGACTGCCTCACGTGCTCTGGAAGGCACTGAGAACTTCCATCCTGATGTTAACATTCACAGGGCCATAACAGGGTGAGGTTCTGGACAATTCCTTTGTTGAGTGCAGTGACCAGTAAAAGATTTCAGTCTCTGTGAAGAAGAGGATTTAGGAAATGCTCTTCTGATGTCTTTAAAGGTATCTGTGGAAGGAGGGGTTTTTCTGTCAGTTAGGATGCAAGTTCTGCCCTAGGGAGACTGCTGTAGCTTGTGAAAAGCTAAGAAGAACAGGATTTACCCACAGTGGGAGAGAAATGCTTTAAATCACGGTCAGTTTTTCCTTCAATATGAATACTCCTATTCCTTTTAATATTCCTGTTAACTTTGGAATTATTCAAAATGGTGAGTTCCATCAGGTCTTAAGAATGATTTCCTTCTGAACAAGTTTTGAATTGGGTTTGGAAGAATTACTTATCTTTTCTGCTTAATTTGGTCCTGGGAGGAAAGAAATGAAAAACTTCTGTCCTACAAGATCTTTTTCTCCTCCCTAGGACACATGAGTTTAAAGGGGAAAAATTAATTCCATCTTCAAAACATAAAATCAGAAATCGCTTGTGTAAGAGTCTCCATGTGCCCTATTGTTACAGGGGGAATATAATAAACCTGAAGTTTTTTTCATCTTTCACCCACTCTGTATGTTGTGGAATGCTTGGACAAGAAGATAGATGCTAGGATCTGATTGAAAACACATTTTGAAGCCTGGACACATTTGTGCAATATTTCAAAAAAAATATTTTAATTAGTTGCCAACATTTAACATCGGGAAGATTTTCCTTGAAAAACCAGATTTGGGCTTCTCAGGAACAGTGATCCAAGCGTTCCAGGGGAGGAATGGATTATTTCACTGTTACTCTACCATTATCTCTGCTGTCTCACCCAGCGTATTCACTCATTTGCACTACCTGCCTGGCCCCACCACACTCTGTGTTTATGATCCTTTACACATTCTTCCTCCTCTGAGTGGACTTAAATTTACCCTCTCTGTTTCCATAGCCTCTGGGATAAGTGACCTATGAGGGCAGGGACATTTGAAGGTGAGAGCAGTTTTGCAGAATCCCTTTTGTCTCCTTCCTCTCCTCCTACCAAACTCACCTGACACCTCCTCCCCCATGCTCCCTGCCCCTCAACAGCACACTTCATTTTTCACTGAACGTGATGATTATAGACAAGTAGGAATGGTTATCAAGAATACCAGGCAGTCTTATCATTTGTAGAGGACAGAACATGTTTTTAGTCACGCAACAAAACTACCACAAATTAAAACAAACTAACTCTATCACAAGACTTCCCACTGAGGAGAGGCTGTAGAGAGACTGAACCCTGTGCTCTCTACCCAGAAAGCTGAGGCCAGAGGCTCTGAGGGTCTGTGGAGGTGGCTGAACTGGCCAAAGTCCCCAAACCTACACCAGAGTTCAGCCTAATAAGAAGACCAAAGAAAGTCATGTCTCATGTTTTGTCCTCCTTGTATACTAGATACCTTATAATTTTACCTGCCCATTTTGCCTTCCCTTTTACCATTTTTTATTTATGGATACATGCACATGTGTATCTTTGTATGCACTGAGCATATGTATTTTCTGTTCGTTGATCCCCTATGAAATCTCCACTTTCCAAGGACAATGTAATTATAGAATGAGGATGCCACAAAGCATCATCATTTCTATAGTGTTTCTCAGACATTTTTATCTCATCGTGTCTGCAAATCTGCATGAAAATTCTCATTGATGAACAAATAAGTAGAATACCAGGAACTGAGTTATTAGGAATAGGTCTTTTTAAATTTTATCTGATTACTGCATGCTCAATACCATAACAATTCCTAGGGATCAACCTGGAACACTTTTCTCTTACCTGAACACAGATATGTGAGATTCTGGAACACATCAAGGTTTAATTATCTAATGAAACCTAGTCTCCACACCCTTCTATTAGATCTCTAATGCTTAGTGGCAAAGGTATTCCCTAGCAACAGTCACCAATAAAATGCAGGAAAAATAAGAGAGACTCTGTGCTGCATCTTTCCACTGCGTCAAATTGACAACAAATGGTATTTGTGCCCTTTCTTTTCACATGGAAAATCTATTGTTTACAGGCAAAAGGTACATAAGCTACACATCTGAGTGAATGGACACCTTGACCCTTGGTGAAAAATAATCTTTAAGAGAATGAGCTAAAAGTTAAGGACACCAATACCTGGTATTCAACTGCCATACACCAAATGTACTTGTGTATTCAGGTGGGATTATGGATACTGGGAAATGCTGCCTTCAGACTTCGTGTGTTTGCCCTCTGGGTATTTGAGGCCCAGATGCTCAGCCTCCCTGCAAAAAAATCTTACAAATGCACCAGCCTCACAGACTGGTGATGCCAGAACCCTTTTGTGCAATATACACAGCTGAAAACTTGTCAATTCCTTGCTGATTTCACCATTCTTGTTACTGGCAACCAGTGGGGGATAATTCAGGTCAATCCTAACTAGATTTTTCCAGCCCTAGTTTGAGGGTAGGGGTCACTTATAGTATAGGCAGTTAATAAAATTAATTTGCCATGTGTTCACTCAATGATGGTTTTATGGAAACCTAGAGGGGGGGATTTACAAGTGCTTTTTCTGAGGTTAGCCCTTCTGAGACAACTTCCTTCTACTTTGGAGGAAAACTAGCCAAAATGAGCATTATAATAGAATTACACTTTTTTTCTAATGGGTATAGTATATTTATTGAGAATGGCTGACATTCTGAAAAAAATTAACAGAATAAATGAGTGTTATACATACATTATATTTATTTGATCAAAAAGGGGACATAGTAAATATACATTGTTCAAAAACATAAAACTGTTGTGAAGAGACAAAGTAATGATGACAGTAAAGAAACTTTTTATATTTTGAAGATATTCCATAAGTATATGTGATGATGGCTATTCAAGAGCCTTACTCCATGAAGTGGTATCCTTCAGTAACTTCATTTGTAAGAAATATAATTGTTCTTCCCTTTCTTGCTAGAAATAAAAATACTTTCAGATAGAGGATGGAATATTTCTTTTGTAGTAAATGATGGCAAATGCATAGGTTTTTTTCAAAGACTGCTAATTACTCGAAAAATCATTAACTCCTTAGACACAATAGTTTAAATAGATGTCTCTATATATTTTGGTGTGCAAACATTTCTATTCTTGTGTTTGAGTGTAATTAATGCATTCATGCAGATAGAGACCCATATAGACTCACATTTGGTCCTCTGAACACTTTGGGGAGTTTAAAAAATTCTTTTAAATATAAAGGTTAATCTGATGTTCTTAAACTGATGGCATTCTAACTTTATAAAGCATATGTTTATCATGAGTTTCCTCCACCCCAAATAGTTTTGACCTAAGGTTACTGTGCAGGCTCAGACTATTTCAAAGGGGGTAAAAATGGATGATAAGCAAACACTTCATTCTAGAGTCTCAGTATGTGTAAGAGTTTTCAAATCCCCAAGAAGATTTTTCAGCATATCCAGAGGGTGGTGGAGGAGTTAAAACCCAAAAGGTACAGTCAATCAGAGTCTTGCTGTCACAGAACAAAGAGCTGAGCCCATGGCCTTTTACATCATCATTTTCTGGCACACTGGCTGGCAGGGTCATTAGAATACTCAGGATTTACTCAAGATGACGCATCACCAAAGGTAAGATTTTAAGTCTTAATTGAAAATGCTCACCTTTCACAAAAGCCCATGGCCTTTCCATCCTGGATGTCATGGAAGAGAGAGGGAGAAAAGGATGGAGAGAAAAATACTTCTTAAAACCACATTCTTAGAGCATTAAAAGAAACCAGTGTACCCCAGCTCTGAGCACAGTTTAATGCTGTATGTGCATGGAAATTGTGGTTCCAGAGAGAAAAGCAAAAAACATTATGACTTGCAAGAATTTTGCATCATGACTGCAGCTCACACACAGGTAAACTGAGGACAGCAGTAAGTAATGAAGAGGCTCCCAATCAGACAAGTGTCTCACTATTTCACTTGCACAAATTACTCCACACTGCAGCACTTCCACCAAACTACTGTGGCCGGGCTTCATTGGGGCAGGCCAGTTTTACATAAGGATTAAATTGAAAGGTGGACTCAGCCGCTGTCAGTATTGACTGAATGAAGGTCATTTATCATACACACCCATTTGCACAGCACACGCAAACTGTTTTCTGTGCCCTTCAACTTCCTTCTTTTGAAGGCCAGCTTCCTGCCCCATTAAATTTTTAACCCTTGGATCCCTGGCATTTTCTGGATTGACAACCGAATGAACACATGCAATGCCTACCTCCTGGTTCCCCCCACCCACTCTTCTACCCCATCCCACCCTCCAAGAGATCCACGGAGAAAACTAATTATGTTTTCCTAAGTAGGCAGAGTACTTCTATTTAGCAGAAGCTGGGACCCTATGTTGACCTAACACTGAGCATTTCGAGTAAACTGCCAGAAGCCCCATCAAAATTGCTGAGAGTAATTTAGAGTATGAAATGTGTTAAATTATTCAAAGGGCTGCATAAGCATAAACAGGCAGTACCACAGGAGAGAGATGCACACCCAGCGAGGCTGGTCTGACATTTAATACATCATATTAGCACTCCAGTTAGTGCAAATCACCCACCTCCCAGCACACTGCCACGCACGCTCACTAACAGACACAGAGACAGCAGTGTTCCCCATCAAGATTTCTGCTATTTCCATTTTCAATAATTGGCCCCAGCCTCCACAGCTGCCTTCTGTTCTGTAGCAATGTATGTTTATAACTCTTTCCCAAATAAGTCAGGCAATGTTAATGGTTGAATGATAAAGGATTTGGTTGTCTCCCTCCTTTCAAAGCCAGTACCTAGTCCAGTACTGTCTAATAGTGAAAGGTACTTGTTCAGAGAAAAATGATTAAAACCTCTATACACGAAACCCTAAGAAAGCACAAACTTTAGCATCCTTAATTCTGCATTTTCCAAACTTCAAGGAGTCACAAACACAATGAAAAGGTTCCCACAGAAAAGAAATTGTTGGCTCAAACCACAAAGCACAGAACAGTTGTTTCTATTTATTCAAAATTGATGTGAACAATTCTTTCACCCACTGAACTAATTTTTATTTAAGGTCTAATATATGACAAGTTCTAGGTTTGGGTTAGAGTATAAAGAATGGTGTAGAAAAATGTAAACCTCAGTGATGAAATGATATGTCCCTGTCACTGAAAAATGGGCAATATAGGGGTGAGAGAGCCCAGAATACTTTTGAGGCAATGCCGTAATCCCATAATAGAGGTGTGTGGAAAGCAACATCCAACCTCAGAGAGCACAGCAGTCAACTTAGTGGGGGGAAATGGGACATGCTTCACTAAAGCCCATAGTCTGAGGTACTGGGGCCCTCTTCTAAGTCCTAATCTCCAAATCTCTTTGGCCTAATCTCCATCCTACAGCGGGCTCCAGTCTTAAAGGCCAGACAGAGCATGTGAATGATGGTGGCCTCCTGACCAGCCCTCAGCCTATTGCCCCAAATGAGACTGTTTTTGTCCAGGCAGTAGGACTCTCTGCTCATCATGCCTTTACCTGCTTTCAGCTTATGCCATTCCTCTGTCATTGGTGCCCTGGAATAACCATATACTACAGACCTCAGGCTTCTCAGGGGTGTCTTGGGAAACCCTTGTACATACTAAGCAACTTGGCAAGATTTCCACAATGCTCTCCTCTGCTGGACCGCTGTAGAAGACTTCAGGGCCATGCAGTAAAGTTGAATTTTGTGAACCACCACCAGATAATACAGAGATCGATAATGATCATTCCACAGTGGCTGACTGGGTCAAAAACAAAACCCAGCTATATGAATCCTCCAGGAAACTCATGCCAGCTTTAAAAACACACATAGGTTAAAAGTAAAGGGATGAAAAAAGATATCACATGCAAATGGAAACCCAAAGAGAGAACAGGTAGGTATACTTATACTAGACAAAATAGACTTTAAGCCAAAAACAAACACAAACAGAAACAAGAAGCAAAGAATGTCATTATATAATGATCAAGGGCCAATTCATTAAGAAGATAAAACAATTATAAATACATATGCATATAATGTCAGATCACCTAAATATATTAAGTACTTACAGATCTGAAGGGAGAACTAGACAATATAATAATAATAGTGGACTTTACTATTTCACTTTTAACAATGGATAGATCATTCAGACATAAAACCAATAAGAAAATGGACTTGAACTGTACTTTAAACCAAATGGACCTAAAGACATACACAAAACATTCCTTCTAACACCAGTAGAATACACATTCTTCTCAAGCACACATAGAACATTCTCCAGGAAAGATCAGCTGGTAGGTCACAAAATATTCTCTTCAACAAAGTGTTGAGAAAACTGGATACTTACATGCAGAAAATGAAATTGGAGCCCTTATCTTAGCCATGAGAAAACCATGAGAATTGTAACAACATGGGTGGACCTTGAGGGCATTATGCTAAGTGAGATAATCCAGACAGAGAAGACAAATACTGTGGGGTATCACTAGTGTGTGGACTCTAAAAAAAGGCCAAACTCTTAGAAACAGAGAGTAGAATGGTTTTTACCAGGGGCTGGGAGGTAGGGGAGATGGAGAGATAACAGCCAAAGGGTATAAATTCCCAGTTCTCAGATGAGTAAATTCTGGGGATCTAATGTACAGCATGATGATCATAGTTAAGAACAATGTATTATATACATGAAAGTTGCCAAGAGAGTAGATCTTAAATGTTGTCACCACGAAACAAAATTGGAAGTTCTGTGAGGTGACGGAGGTATTCACTAAAGCCATGATGGTGATCATCTTGCAATATATAAGCGTATCAAATCAACACATTGTACAACTTAAGCTTTCACAATGCTGTAAGCCAATTATATCCCAATAAAGTTGAACAAAAATAAAAAGAATAAAATGACCATTATGTGGAAAATCAACATTAACAGGGTCATCATGCTGCCTAAGTGCAGATGGGAGGACAGAATGACAATGCACCCGACATTGTCTGAACAATGGTGGGAGGGTTGGTATCATGGGTTAACACTGTGTACGACTGGGGTCCCTTTCCATGATGGGCAGCTGTGGCTGGTGGATGGCAACTCGATGCAAGCCTACATTTCTGAGATCCTCTTGCACATAGATGTGTCCATGAGACTAGGTCTCACGAAGGAATGCAACGAGAAAAGTCTCCTTCCCTTAAACTTTTACAAAGTGGGTGGGTGTTAGACATTCTATTTCCTCTGCTGTCAGCTGGAAGCAGGAGACTCCATGTCCCTTGGACATGGAGCCAGGTTTCCTAAATCAGCAGGTGAAGAAAGCTGGTCTCCTAACTGGGAATGCAGGAATAAGAAATAAGTATTTTGTTAAGCCCCCAAAATTTGAGGGTTTTTTTTAAGCTATTACAGCTACCTTTACTAGAACAATGAATTTTAGGTCTTTTTTTTTTTTTTGAACCAGCTGATTCAGCCCTCTCTTTCCTCATAGGCCTCTCTGAGTGTTTCCATATCCTCTCAGTGACCTCCCAAGAGCAATATTGGTCAAAGTGATTCCAAATGTAAGCTAAGTAAATGCCATTTTGACAATGGTAGGTCCTTCTCTCTAGAGGGTATCTTGTAAGGTATATAATATTATCTTTCTTGTACTGATGAAGAAAATGATATTCAAGAAGTTAAAGCAATTCATCCAAGTTCTCACAGCTAGTAAGAAGACAGTAGGGCAAGGCTGGCCAATAAACATATGGAAAGTTCATTGGCAATCAGAGAAATGAAAATTAAAATCCAAAATATACTTTCATACCCACCTAAATATCCAAAATTAAAAATCAGATTCCAACTGTTAATAAGGATACGGAATGGCAGTGTATAAATTGGACCAACCACTTTTGACAACAATTTGGCCTCAAATTAACAAGTTGAACACGTATACACACAGTGATCCAGCAATTCTATTAGTAGGAACATAATTTGGAGAGATTCTTTCACATTTGCATTATGAAACATGTAACAAAATGCTCAGAGCAGCATTGTTTGTCATAGCAAAACATAATGGAAGCAACACAAATGTTCATCAATGATAAAAATGGATGACTAAAATAGGGCACATTCATACAATAGATACTAAATAGCAGCAAAAATAAATAAACTACAGGTCAATACATCAATACGAGTTTGTCTCTAAAACATATAGTTCATTTCAGCGAAATAAGGAAATAACAGTAGAACCCTCACAGTATTATACCATTTGCATAAAATTTAAAAATAAGTCAAACTAATTATAATGTTTAGAAATGGTAAATGTTTACCACTGATGGTAAAACTATTTAAAATAAAGCAAGAAAAAATAATAATCAAGTTTCACCTCTCTGTTTGGGCTGGTGATTGCCAGAACACTCTAATCCTTGAGGATTAATCGATTGTATCTGTTTGGTTCAGTCCCTTCCCAAACCCTTCCTCTGGGCCCTCTGCAACACCTTTCTTTGGGAGCAGCAACTTCTCCATTATCTTCTTGAACTGTTCCTTCCAATGCTGGACCTTGGGTCTCTGAGCTTCTTGAGCACCACTGCCATTTTCACACCATTTTGGCTCCAAACCCTAGTTTGCAAGACCCCACTCTCAAATCTGTGTCGTCTGGCTTTACCATTCCTGAGTTCTCTTTGCTGCTGCCATCCACCAGTCTCCCAGTGATTCCTTGATTCCCTGAAGGGTGACACTTTGTCTTGACCCTACCGTCCTTTGTGATGCCTTTAATGGGCACCTAGATAAGTTATATAACATGAAATCATCCCAGATCTTAGACCTTCTTATCCTTAAAGACGTTCTCCTCTCACTCCAATTTAATTGTCCACCCCCACGCTATAACTTGTCATCACTAGAAACGGCCCCACCTCAAAAAAATTTATTCACACAATTCTTCAAACATAACTTCTATCCATCAGTTCATTTGCTCAAACACTCTCATGAAATCCATTTTTTAACCACAATGAGATGTCTAAACTGCTGATCTCATCCCTCTCTTACTATGTATCAAGATCCTCCCTGTTGCTTTTTTTTTCCTTTTAATATGGGGATTTTTTTTTTAATGAGTATATTCAACATCCAGTAAGCCGGACATATTTAAACTTGATAAATTACAAATAAAGTTATAATGAACATTCATGTGCAGTTCTAAAAGAGGAATGCATGGATGATTTGAGGTGTATGTTTAACTCCTTAAGAAACTTACAAACTTTTCCAATGTAGTTGTGCTATTTTATATTCCCACCAGCAATGTACAGGAGTTTCAGTTTCTCAATGTCTTCCCCAAGACTTGGAATAGTCACTTTTTTCTCAAGCCATTCTGCTAGGTGTGTAGAGGACCCTCCTCTTTTCACTTGTCTTCACATCCAGCCTAGAGACCATAGCTCATTATTATAATCATCCCCTTTCAATGACCTTCAAATCCCTTGTCCTTCTCTCCATCCATTGCATTCATCCAGAAAGAACTATACATCCATTCGTTTATTTTGTGCCTACAACATTGCAGCCAATGTTTTTGCAGAAAAATCACTCTGTAAGGCAGATTGTTGTCATTGTAAAGTAATTAACTCTGACCTTAAAAAGTGGTTACCCATATTGACCAGAACCTCTTTCATGTTTCTCTACTCTAGATTTTCTGCTTGTCACAATGCTATAACACCTGGACCTCACTGCTAGACCCACTGCTTTTCCACCCCATCCCACCTTATTACCAGCTGATTGCCTTATCTGCCGGTATGCAAGTGAAATCCTCACTGGTTGTTCCCTCATCTCTCCATTACACATCCACTTGGGCCTGTATTTACCTTTACTTTCTCCCTCTGGAGCTCTGCAATCTACCTGATCACAGGGTCTCATCAGGAACATTGCTTCTCCCGTGATGCTTTCCCTTTCTCCCACTTCCCAATCTCTCTCCCTGTAGTGAAACTTTCCAATCATCTCACAAACATATTCTAGCATCTCCCATTCTTTAAAATATGCTCCTTGGACCCCAGAGAGAATCCTGCAGCTATGCTCTCAATTTTCTTCTCTCTGTCACATGAAACTTCTTGAGATTCTCTGCAGAAGCTGTCCTCCACCACTCTCATTTCATTCATGCTTCAGTCCATTGTCATTCCACTGAATTTTCTCTTATTAGCATCACTAATACTCCCCAAGTTGTCAAAACCAATGGACCCTTTTCTAGCCTCTTCTCACAGAAAGCTGGCAACATTTAAAATGTTGGGTGCTCCATCCTTCTTCAAAACTGTCCTCCTTTCTCTTCTGATTTTCCTCTCAATTCCCTGCTTCTCCTTCTTGGTTTCCATCATGGGCTGCTCTTCCTGTATTAAACCTCTAACTGAGGTTTTCCTCAGAAATGTGGGGTAGACTCTCTTCATTTACTTCTCTATACTCTGTTCTTAGGTGATCTCATGCATTTCCAAGGACTTAGTGTCACATGCATGTTGTTAACTCCCAGATCTGCACATCCAGTCCAGCAGCCTTTGTCTTTGACATTCAGTTGCCTACTAACTTTGTATTTGGGTGTCTCACAGCATCTATAATGCAACATGGCCAAAAATGAGCTCCTCATGTCCTCCTAAAACCAATCCCTTATCTTTATACCAGGCTTCCTCATTTCAGTTGTTTCGACCATCCATTCAGATGAGCAAGTAAAATAGCTATGGATTCATTCTGGATGACTCCCTCTTCCTTATTAGCACACATGCCTCCAAAGCCACTTAATCACCTAATCTATTGGAAAATTATGCCAATTCAACTCAAAACTATCTCCAGTCCATTCACTTCTATTTTTCCTTCCTCTATATTGCTATCATCGTACCAGTTCCCATCATTCCCTGACCGAGCTATAGCAATAGACTCCTAATTGATGACTCATTTCTTTCTTGTTTCATAGCAGCCAGGTATGTCCCCAAGGTGGTTAAATCCATGTTACCCATTGCTCTTGAAATCAAATTCAAACCCCTTACATTGATATATGAACCCACATCCGGTCCTGTCTACCTTTCTGACCACATATTGCATACCATCCTGCACACCTTTCTGTTCTAGGCCCTTTTCTAGTCCCTCACTTGGGTCAAGTTTTTGCAGTTTAGAAAAACAAGTCACCTTATTCCCTCTTCAAAGGACCTCTCTCCACTGGGTCTTTGCATGTCTGATTCCTTATCATCGTCCGTCAATGTCCTTGACACCAGCACCTTATCAATCAGTACAAAAAAGTTCCCCCGTTGTACTCTCTCCCAGCAACCTGTTTATTTCCTTCATGGCACTTCTTAATTTGCGACCTCCTTGTTTATTGGTTAGTTTATTAGATATTTGTTCTCTTCCTTCACTACTCTATAAACTTTGAGGTTCATTCTTACTCTATGAGGAAAGGAACTTGGGTGATTTTTTTTTTCTCAAAATTGTCCGCTCACCTATTTGCCCCTCCCTTATATCCCACACAATGGGAAGGGCCTTGAATCTTTGTTTTGTTGTTATTAACAACCACCACAGCCCTTCACAATACTTAGCTACTGAGGGCTTAACAAACGCTCAACCTGCATGCGAGTTAATATTAAGCTACGAAACACAAATGTGGAGAGGAGCCCAAAGTCACATGCTCAAGAGATGTGGTTTTTGTGCCTGTAGTTTATAAACTATTAAATCAGTTGTTTTTCATTTGCTTTGTTGCTTACCAACTTTTACATGTTGTAAGATGGGATCTTTGTCCTTAAAAATAATTCTTCCCACCAAATCATTCAATCCAAGTGCAATGAATTCGTCTTGTGTTTCATTCTCAATTTCTTTAATCATCTCTACTCATTATAATTATACCTTTTCTTCTTTCCTTTACACTGGTTCTGATCAGATTTGATACAGTGTATACATTCTTAAAACATCTCAAACTTGTACCAGGCGTGGCAAATGTGCCATTAATGGCCTATACTTAAATGACCTTGAATTCTTTCTAGAATTATTAGTTGCGGAGAGTGTTGATTTATTTTTACTCTGGACTATAGCTTTGCTTGTGTCTATAAAAATGCATATGGTGAAAGCTAGTAAATAGATTCTGGATTCAAGTTTACCCCGTTGACTAGGAAGGAATTGTTTCCTACTTTGTGATATATTATTAGCAAGGTCCTAAACATCTAACGAATATTCACAGAGGTCCAACTTAGACTCAGCAAGGGGCTGATCTTTATACAAGTTAAAATTTGTGAGTCTCTTTTCCTATCTCTTCTCTGTCTTTGTAATCTTCTTTCTTCCTTCCCACCCTCTCCCCCTTTCCATTCTGTGACTGCTAAACAGACACACTCATCTACACTCCATCTCTGTCCCTCTTCCCTCTGCCTTGACCCCCTTCTCTGATCTTTCACTCTCCCTGTGCCCCTGCATTCCAATATTATTTCCAGCATACATGTTCGACATGGTTAGCCTGCTTATCCTTAATATTAGCTCATTATCATAATGCTTGGTTGCTCAAAATTTTCATTATCAAGCTCCGTTGTTGAAATAATATCCCATGAATTAGAATATATTTTTCTATAAAATTCAATGTTTTAATAGTTTTCAAAATATTGTATAATAAGTTTCTGCATTAGCTAGCTACTTGGCATGTAAAGACCATGTGACTTCAATGCATCAACCCAATCCACTATAGTTATTTTTTACATTAAAATTAGTTTTAGATAATTACAACATACAGAGCAAATAATAGCATAATTTATTATATTACAATTCTGTGATTTATTGAAATTCTGTGAAACTACAACCTCAGAGAACTAAGTATTTTTGCTTTGTTTTTCCTGTTGGGTTTATTCTTTCATTTTTTGCCTGCTAAGGGCTAGGCATTGTGTCATCACTGGTTTCTTCAATCACCAGCATAAGAAGGACACAGGGATTTAGAAAGTCACTTAAAAAATCACTTTCAAAAGTATTTATGAAAATACTAGGTTTATTCCTTTTTCTCTTTTACAATGCAAGCCTCTGAAGACTGGATATTCTTTACATTTCTTTAATAACTGTTAAATATGGTGATATAAAAAAAAAGTGTATACCAGTTATATAGCTCATAGGATATACTCATGAATAATTTCTTTAGCCAATGTTTTGATAAAAGAATAGAAAAGGTAAGATTTTGTCTGGGAATTGAAGATCCGATCGTGGCGGTAGGCAGGGCAGGGTGGAGGGTGGGGTGCAAATTGCAGTCAAAAGGGATAATCTGTCCAGTCTTGGAGGTTTCTACATGGTGAACCCACTAAATGGTGGGAGGGGAGCTAGAGGGGGGCAGCCAGATCCTGGAGGGAAATAGATGGCCACTGTGGCATTTTGAGCAAGGAAATGCCATGATATGATGATCTGTGTTTTAGAAAAATAGCTTTGGCAGCCATGTGGAGGGTAGAA
The DNA here is from genome assembly GCA_032199065.1 of Smutsia gigantea. Lineage (NCBI taxonomy): Eukaryota > Metazoa > Chordata > Mammalia > Pholidota > Manidae > Smutsia > Smutsia gigantea. The sequence continues at coordinate 334,299 of JAVSCE010011338.1, read as the reverse complement.
GCCCAAGAAGCTGGGTGATTGTATCTGAGACAGAGGCAGGGGGACAGAGGCAGAGGCCAGAGTTGAAAGCCGTGTTGACTGAACATATCAGAATCAATGGATTTTGATAAAATGCAATTCCTGTCTTTCAGTAAGAAAAATACTCTATTATTCTTGGTCTTTAGGAAGAAAAGATACTCAGGTGACATGGTATTTTTGAAATCTAGTGCTCATGAGATGTGTTGTAGATGAATGAGGCCAAGGCCAAACAGGGATTCATGATTCCCAGCCAGCCCTATCCCTCCAGCACCCCGCCCCCTGCCCCCACTTCCTCCACCACCTCCTTCAGTTGGAATTTTTCTAATTGCAGAACAGCCTCAGATTCTGAGTCAGGGCCAGCAGACAATTCTCTGTTGCTTGATTGCTCAATTACAATAACAACTTCCAAAATTCATACAGTGAGTTTATAACACAAAAATAGAAGAATAAAAAATCCCAAGAGGACTGGTGGAAACTCCTATTCCTGGGCTTATTAAAAAGAGGACCATAGGAATCCTTTGGTAGTATCCACAGGGACCCCAGCAGCACTGAAGGAGGCGTGCACCAGGGACTTTGTGATGTTGAGTGAAAGCTGCCAGAGAGGAGCATGGAGACATTTCCTTTCTACGGAAAGGTTATAACCACTCTGGCATCCACTTGGACATTGCTACCTTCTTTAAAATATTTAAACAAGCGATCTGGTGTCCGCGTCCTGACTAGCTCATATCCATGCAAACATAGGGGTGGCTCCCTTCTCCAATGCTCTTTCAGACACAGAAACAGTTCAGGGGTCAACCTCTTTTGGTGGGGGTCTAGGGCAGAATGGCTGCTTGGCCCACATTTTTCTGCATCGGTCCACACAGCCATGGGCTTAGCTGCTATTGCCTAGTTAATCACCAGCATCTTACCTTCTGTGCCTGCTCCTCAGGGATTCCCTCTTCGCTGTTCCCCACCTTCCGCAAGCAGCACCCTTACCAGGGTATCTGTGTAACCTAGTGAGAGTGCGGCATGAGGCAGAGGGGCTTCAGCACAGATCCCAGTATGAAGCAATGTGAACGTGAATGTCAGATCTCTCTAAGCTCCCTGCCACAGCATGCTTCTCTCTAGCTAAGCTTTCTCTTGGAGTACTACTTCCCACTTTGTTGGAGGGCTTTCCTCTCCTACCAGGAATGTATCCTTTTATCACCCCTCTTATGTCTTTCCTATCCTTCAGAAATCCAAACCGTATGGCCCAGGGGCAGAGTCCACATTGCTATAATTATATTAGGCGAACAAATTCAATTGTCTTTGTTAGAATCCTCTCCTTCGACCCCTCAGCAAGAGAGAGAGGGGAGAATGGGACCTGGGAAAATGGACATCAACTGTTTTTTCCTAAACGTAAAAAAAGCCAACTCCCCAGGCACCTGGAAGCAATGTTGTTCTTCCTCAGATGCCACAGTCATTTCCTTCTCCTGAAAAAAAATAATTCTAGGTTTTAATTCTTTATTATTGATTCTTCCAGGCCAGTTTTACGCGGTCAGCAGAAAGCCAGCAAATCTTCCCTACTCATCCCAGTTGAAAAGAGTACTTTTTCCTCTAGACCATGTTCTTTGGCTGAAACGTCTTGTCTCTAGGACCCAAGACTTTTGTACCATTAGTTTGGGCTTTGAGCTCTTGCTGAGTCAAGACATCGCTCATTCAGGGTTTTGATCCCCCATCAGATTCTTGAGGGGACAAGCTGCCATCATTTAACTCATCATTTAGCGGGTACTCTACTCACTTCTTCTTGGCAGAATGTGTGTACCCTTGAGGGCGGACTGCTTTCCCGTTTTCTCTTCTGTGTGTTCCCAAACACCTGCCAGGACTTGCAGTAAATGCTCATTCACTGAGGCGCTGAACCTTCCAATGTCCACCTCTAAATGTATTAAAATCAGGGAAAGGGGCTTCAGATCTTCAAAAACTAAATGCACAAATAATTATGGTAAACTTTTTTGTTTGAAAAGTTAGTTTCTCAAAGGCCACATTTCAACACAAAACTCAGTCTGTTTTGAGCAGATAAACTGACAATTTAATTACTCCCATATTGTAAATTAGGCATCTGTGACCTGTACTCTAAATAATACTTTTATGACTTGAAGAAAATGAATAAAACTAACTTGAATTTTCCTGGCTGGGATAATCTGAATCATTATGGATTAGAGAATGCATGTTTGATGATTATAACCTTACCAGGTTATAATGATTTGTCTGTTGGCTAAATGCAGTGTCACAGTTACATGGTGGTTTCTTTTAAATCTCTCTTTAATTTTTAACAATAAAAGAAATTGGAGCTTTGATCCAATATTTCCAGATATAAAAGTACAATGTTTTTAGAAGTCATTTGATCGTTTGTATTGTAGAGCATTTTTCGGATTCTCTTTGACGTCTCAGGTTGATTCTTCAAACAGAAATTCAAATTAAATTTAAATGAGGACAATCTGATTTCCCAGACCTGAGAGACTATTCACAAATATGAAAGAGGCAGCAGAGCTGCAGCCCAGTTGTTCAGCTAGAAGACAGGTGGGGGAGGCAGTTTGGGGGAGGGGATAAAAATATATTATCAACTCCACTTGGTGGAAGACTTAGCCTAAAGGGTTGATTGCAAGCCCCAGGGCACACTCCAGTAAGTGCTGGTCTATGAACTCAATAAAGATAACAATTGCCACAAATTCTTACTACCTCCCACCTGTTCCATAGCTACCCAGAATCTTTCATACTTCAGAAAAAATCAACTTGTTTAATTAACTCTTTAAAAGTACCAAGACCTGCTTCTTGGACCCATGTAATATAAAGGATAGCCTACGTTTCAGGTTGGGCCATTTGGCTTCCTAGCTGTGCTTTCTTATGCATTCACTTTGAAGTAGATTAAAGATGGTTGCAAGCCTTTTGCTATTTATCTCAGGGACATGAGGAGTTTAATTACCCTTACCTTACATCCAGATTGGCCTTAGTAAGTTGTGACAGAAGAATGACTTCCCAGACTAGTTAAAAGGAGCTTTCTTCCTTAGTCTCTTGGAACACTCTTTCTGGAAGAAGGTGACCACCAATGGAAGATATTCAGCTTCCAAAGTCTGCCATGCTGTAAGGAGGCCCAAGCTAGCCATGTGGAAACGTCCCATGGAGAAACACAGATGCCTGACCAGCCCCAATGACTCCACCTGTCCCAGGTAAGGCACTAGGCCATTGAGTAAATAAGCCATCTTGGATACAACATAAGAAGGAACTGAGGAATCCAACTCTGATGCCAGAGAGAAAGCCTGAGATATTTGGTCCCAGTAAAGTCATCCTAGCCCATGTGTCCCTCTTAAAAACACTCCAGATGAGGCCATAGTCATTAGTGGTGTAGAAAGGAGCCATCTCTGTAGAATCTCACCTAAATTCCTGACCCAAAAAATCTTGAGCATAATAAAATATTTGTTGTTTTATGTCACTAAGTAATAAGCTACTAAGCAGAATACACATGGCAATAGATAACCATAGCACACTTAAACTCACAGGGCCTGTTTACTCTCCTCTGAGAAGTAGGAAACATGACACCTACTGTGGTAGGCCCTTCTACCTCCTCATAATGTCTTCCCATTCTTTCTGAGCACATGTGGCCCAGGCAAAACACTATGTTTTTTCACATTCCCTTTTGGCTGCAGGATACTATGAGATTAAGTTCTGGATAAAGAAATCTAAGAATCTCGAGATTGTACAAGTGAGCAATAGTCTTGAAAAGAGAGAGGATACAGCTTTTTTTTTTACTCATATTTCTTGTTTGGAATATGGATTTGTAGCTGGAGCTCAAGCCGCCATCTTGAATCAGGAGGAGCTATGTTGAGGATAGTGGAAGATCGATGCAGAAGCGTGCCTATGGCATCATCATAGTTACGGCCCTGCTGAATTGTTTCACATGAGAAACGAGTTTTTATTGAGTTTCAGCCACTGATAGTCTGATATGTGTAGTCACCCCCAAATGCTAATGGCGATGCCTACCTCACAGCGATGATGAGAAGATCAAATGGAAAATGTATGGAAAATAATAAAATATAAAATAAAATAAAACTTATGGAATAACACTCTACCTCATATTCAATGAATGCCATTTCTCTCCCTGCCTTCCTCCCATATCCTTAACCATGCCAGTGCCTATGCCAATGGATTCCAACCTTTGTCAAATTATCTAATCTTCTACAATCTTATTGATAATAAAAATTGTAAAGGCAAGATGAGGGATGTTCCCATCTCTAAGGATGAACAACCACTTAGTTAGGGTCACTTTTGTGTAGATTAGGACTACTTCAAGTACAGGAAATGGAAATGCATCTTTGAACAGCCAATCTTCAAAATGCTGGTAATCAAAGAGCAGTTTTCCACTCTTGTGGAAAAGTTAAGCAACTACGGAGATAGGAGAAAGTTAGCTTATGTTGGGATCCATAGAATACCCATTGGTCTCTCCATCTGTAAGGTTCAGCTGAGGAATTTTCTTTCCCTAATGAAGATGAGATAAGAGCACAGATAATACACCATCTGGCACTTCATGTTTTTCATGATATTCAAACCTCATAGCAATAAAGCAAATTATGTTGTGATCACCACTTCCCAATAAGGAAATGAGGTTCACACAAGTCAAGTAAGTTGCCTGAGATAACATAGCTGACATCTGTGAGGTTGCACACCAGGTCTATAGGGTTCCTAAATCCATGTTATTTCCTGTATGTCCCATTTTTAACAAGGCCTCTGTAAGAACAAGGCTGTAGCAGCTGAAACAGCAGCATCATTATGAACCCACCCAATAGCCTCTACTGTAATCTGCAAATGCCTGAAAGGTGTGTGCAACCCAGAAACTCCTGCACCTCTGTGTCATCTTCCTTTTCCATGACTGGAGGTGTAGCTGATGCTGAGATTTCCCAGGCTGGACTCTGCACTGTTGGTGTTTTGATCCTGCCTGCCTGAAAAAGGGGGTTGAGTTCAACACTCTACCACTGCAGCAGCACCTAGAAAGGGAGAAGGAGGAAGGGAGGGTTGTCTATCATTTCAGAGGGAATAATTAGACAGGGGACAGTGTATCCACAGGCACCGTCCTGAGTAGAACCTAACAGTGTCCATCCTCGACCCATCGATGCATGGTGGAAAAAGAGCTTATGACATGTTCATCAGCCCAAAGGAAACAAAGGTTCTCTCATCTCTGCCTCAGTTAAGACTGCTCTCAGACCATGATGTGGGCTCATGGGAGGGAAGATCTCAGCAGTTAACTGAACCTTTAAAATAATTCTCCAATCTGTCCTGCCTTCGTCATTCTCACTGCCACTGCCTCATACCAGATTTGCCATTTTTTTCTGGGCTCTTGCACACACTTGGGGGGCTGTCAGTATCTCCTTCATCTTCACCCTCCAACCTTCTAGTGCCATTTGCACATTGCTTTCATGGTGAGCTTTCTAAAACAAAAATCCAACTGGGGCTCTCTTCTGCTAAAAACCTTCCCAGTGATCAAGCTGCAGATGGATGTCAATGTGGTATTCATGATCTGCTCGTTTGTAATCACTCTGTCATCTCCTTGAGCAGCATTCCATCCACATTGCCCAGGACTGCTCCCCATTCCCTGAGAATGGGTGGGCTGTCTGATATTCCATCTCTTTACAAGGTTCTTCCCCAGCTCTCCAACACATTCCTACTCATTTCTTGTCTTGCTTGAGGATGCTTTTCTCTGCAGACTTTACTTGACTCCTTTTAGCGGGGTTTGTGCCCTCCTTCCTACTCCACCTGCTGTGGGTCCTTCATGACAGCATGTGTCCCTGCATGGGTGGTGTATAGGTTTATTTGGGCTTTTCACTTCCCCTCCAGGTTTATGGGTCTCTAAGGTCTCAGTGTTTAGCACAATTTTATGATAAAATTGTTGCTTAGTAAATTTTTATTAAATAAAGAAGTGAATTGGAAAGCATTTGGGCTACTAGATAAAATGGATACATCACTTATTTATGGGATTTCTTGCTGGTTTGCATGCTTCTACTAATTGCTATATATTTACTGTCTAATAGTTGGGAATAAATACACATTTCATCATTTCTCTAAACAACATAGCTAAAGCAGGTCAGTTTAATGCAATCTATAAATGACAAATTTGCAAAATGCCTCTCTCTATAAACCTAATTTGAGATATCCACTGACATAGACCTAATGAAGTTTGAAAATAAAAAGAACTTCAAAGTGCCCTGGTTTCCCCCAAAGGGGAAGTTATGAATTACATACAATAATCTCTATATTTTTCTAAGTGATGAATTTGAGCATCTTGACAATTGTGAAAAGAAAAAAAATCGAGAAAGGCAGACTGAAATGCAAAAGAGTGAATAATACTGAGTTACCATGTTTATGCCAGCCATGGTAAGGCTGGTCTACTGCTAACTGCAGAATAAATGTTATCTTAATAAGACCTTGAATAAAATCTTTAGTGGTACCAAATCACATGGGTGCAACCATAAGAAAAATAGACGAGAAGAAATACAAGTATTTTCATTCATTCATAATTGTACAGATATTAAAATTCATGTTTCCTTTCTATTATTACCAGTATGACAAAATAAAATATTATATACTATATTAGGTAAAAAAAAATCATACTACATAAAAAATATAAGATGCAACAATATGCCAACTTTGTTTTTTATTTCATTGTATAGAGTATTTAAAAATGCCAGAGGGAAAATTGTAGAAATAGCATGAGATTGTATTGTTCCTAACTTAACTTTCTAGGCAAAATATGCATTGCTCTATCTCTGCGTAGCTGCTAGGAAACACACACAAAAAAAACTCATTTTGAAAAATAAATCGCGTGATCCATGGAAACCTACTGAATCACTCTAACTGTAGGTTTTTATTTTAATCCTATCAAAATCTTCAAAATTGCACTGAAAGCTGAATATTATCAGGAGTTGTCCTTTTGTGTTTTGAAATGCACCTCTTCTCCAGTTATCATTTTACAGACAAGGAAATGGCAGCACTGAAGGAGTCAGTTCTGTTTCCAAGTTCCACACACACCGAACAGAAGAGCTGGGATTCCCACCTACGAATGCTTGACTTTCAACCCAAGCTCCATCCATGACTCCAGGTTCAACTACATGTGGCACAGATGTCACAGTCCATCCAACATTCAGCAAATGGAATAGTTCCTACATAAGTAGCACAGCTGGGAGCATGACACAAGGGTCCTCTCCTTTCTGGAGCTCTTCATCCATCCATGGCAGACCGTATTCATGAGCTCCGAGCCTCCTGTCCCCACCAGGATGCAGTTTCACCAGGCTCAGCACAGCATCAGGACCAGCCAGGGAAGGCACTCCTGAGCCAGGGGGCTTAGAAGGGCCCTGAGACCAGAGCAATGGGAACAGATGGAAATGGAATGTGATGTGGATTCTGATCCACCGGGGATGCCATCCTCAGTAATCATGTATTCAAGTAAAGGAAGGACAAAAGCCAAAAGAAGCATCTTTAGCCCAGAATTATACCAGAAAATGTAGCACATCACTTCCAACTGTTCTGGCTGCCCACATTTCAGAGAGTTTCTTCAAAGCCCTTCCAGGCCAATGTCACCTCTCCTTGGAAGCCTTCCTGGATTCTCCAGTCAGTTGATCATTTTCTCTTCTGTGATCCTGAAACACTTTGTCCCACTTAGCGTTTCCCATAAATCGCCCATAGTCAAGCTAGTCGGACATATAGCAGCTCTATGCGTACACTCACGTCCAAGCCTGTCCTAGAAGGTGACCACGGTTGCTGCGGCATCTCTCACTCCCACATTCCCCTGCCCAACGCTCTTGGAGTACCTAAAATATGGACAGGAATGCGGGTGGCCTTGGTAGCACTGTAGTCAGTCTATCTCTTGCCAGTTCGGGGGGTTGGGGGGGAAGCTAGGTAGCCTTGCTTCTCCACTGTTGCCATGTTTTCTGGCTCGGGAATGTCTGTTCCTTTAATCCCTGCTTTCCTTTTTCCAGGATGTCCAATGCTTCTGTAGTAGTGGACACTCTTTAAACAGCAAGATCCCAGCATCTGCACTTTAGTTAAACACGTCAGTCCTATTAAGCCACTCCAGGGAATAAACCAATCATTGCCAAAACACTGATGAGTGCAGCCTTCTTAAAATGAGTATCGTGATCACTAGCAGTCATCTGGGAGGTAAATTACGGACAAGGGGTGCAATTTAAGAAGTTGAAAATAAGGTTGCCTTCCAAAGGTTAAACTAATTAAATCAATACATAATAGGAGGTGACAGAAATGACTTTGAGGCTCAAGGGAAAGTCACTTCAGCACAGCCTGGTTAGTCATATTAACACATCTAAAAGGAAGAATGTACAAATAGAAAACAGAGTGGAAGGGGGAAAAAAAATGTGTGCCAGGTCCTCCGACGGTGCTAGCAGCAGTTGTAATCTCTGTGTCTAATGCTTGATTTATAACAACTCTGATGTTTATATTGATCGACCCCACTGTTCCTGAGACGGAGCAGACGTCGGAATCCCGGGGAGGGTTCGTTAAAGCGCCGATCGCTGGGCCCACCCCAGAGTTTCCCATGCAGCAGGCCAGGGGGTATCTAAGCACTTCGCATTTCGAGTAAATCCCAGGTGATGCTGATGCTACTGGCTGGGATGCCATTTTGGGACCCACCAGCGTAGGTAGATGTCTCACCAAAGCTTTGGCAATGCCTAAAGAAGCAACTCTACTATATTCAACTTTCAGAGAGTTTAAATAAAATCCTCTTTGTAGCCATACTTAGGAGGACCATGAGTATGAGAAAGGACATAAATCAAACACAGAAGAAGTTACAGGCCCTATAAAACGTGAAGTACTGATAGGCTTAGAATCTCAATTTCAACCCCTACAAGGCAGGTTCCTTTACCCCAAGCCCTGAGTTTATCACTGGCATTGCTGCCACATGTTGCACAGCAAAATCTGGATATTGACAGACAAATTATTTAGAGTATCCTCCCTTGCCAATATTAGAAAGAGTAGTCCCAAAATCTATAAATTAGTTATCCTTTTACCACCAGATAAACCCTCTGCCTGTGATATTTGTATTATATACTATACTATGCTATTCCCTCCCACACACTCTAACAACACGAAAGGACGTAGGGTAAATGCTCTGTGATCTTGCAGTGATTCCAATACGGCTTTGCATTTTTCTCTACTTTTTAAAAAATTATTATTAATATACAATTACATGAGCAACATTATGGTTACTAGACTCCCCCTATTATCAAGTCCCCACCACACACCCCATTGCAGTCACTGTCCATCAGTGTCTCTACTTCTTTTTTTATGTATATGTCTTTTCTTCCAAACTTACTAGTAAATTCTTCCGTGAGTGGGACCTAACCTTTTCCTTATTTTTTACTGCAAAGGTCTCCATAAAGGTATCAATCCATAAAATTAAAAGTTTCTCAAAGACTACCACTTCCTGGCCATTTCTCCGAGAGTTGAGTTAAATCCCAATTTCTGCCAGAGTAGCTAATAAACTAATGCTTGTTAGAATGTACTGATTTCTAAAAGCAAGCAGGGAAAATGATGCCCACTATCAATTTCTGTTTCACAAAGAAGGTTTCTGGACGTGTTTCCTAACTAGATATCTGAGATTCTAAATATTTTCAAGGATGTACTTTGCCATTTGGAAGGTCTGGATCTGAAACGCTCCTATTTTTTTGTGTGTGTGCATTTTTTCTAACTGCTCTTCTTGTGAACTTCAACATGAATACAGGGCTGGGGGTGGTAAGGAGCCTGAGAAAAAGAAGAACATTTCATATCAACATTCAGATTTGATGTACATTATATGCAGCAGGATCCAGGAGGTAGAGGCTCTGCCAGCTGAGATTTGTGATTCCAGAGGAAACAGCTGTTTTGAGATTATAGGAACAAAGGAAGTTTCAGGCCGGAAGGAGCACAGGAAACTGCTCCAGTTCCTCTGAGTGTCTGTTGTAACTCTCTTCATACGGGGCCTATGAGGCTTTCACTCCATGTTCCCTCCGACAGACTAATATGGGAAAAAAAATAAAACAATAAACAAATTTTCACTGGGTTTGTCCTTTGGCTTGGTTTAAACTAGTGGTAGTGGTTTTGCAAGCCACTCACACCCCTGCTGCCTCATGGAATTCCCCCTCTCCACCCGCCTTCCCTGGGAACAGGCCATGAAACATTTCAAAACAGCTCCCTACTGTGGGAATGAAATTCCTGTTCATTAAAACCAGTGCATTTTAAACTCTCTGCCTCCCACATACAGTTTTAGACTTCTCCCACCCAACTGTCTGTCCCTCATTTCTGCTTCCCTTCTCTCTTTCTCTCTTAATATAATAAAGAATTCTTTTAAAATACCAAGTAATTAAAACTCTTCATGGGTGAACTCACTCTTGAGAGGAATCTTTCAGCCTGTGAAAAGGTGGCCCATCAAATTCTAAATCTGTTTCAAAAAATACAGCATATTATTTTTCTGATTTTTAGAGTGAGAGAAGTAACTTTGTTGCATCACAGTATGTATGCATTTTTTTAACCTTAGTGGTTTTGTATTTCCAAACTACCTGTGGAGGAAAATTCCCATTGACCAGAAAAAGTCAGAGAAACATGAAAAAGCTATCTATATTTAATCTTTTTTTCTTGCATTCAATTGTAATTTGTGTTCCCAGATAAATACAGTGAGAAACAAGGCCAGGAGAAGTGAGAAGACCTGATGATAGGAAACAACGGAGTTACCGTTTTTTGTTTTGTTTTTTAATTGCCTTTCTGTTACTCGGAGGGGAAAAGAAATTCCTAGATAACACACTCAAGTCCATGTCTGCTAACCCGACTGTGATGTGTTTGACTTTAATTTGTGCAACCAGCCCCCCTCTCAGGCCTTGTGCAGATGCCATGTCCTTTTAACATCAACAGCCGCTGGCCTCATTCTCATCCTCTGAAACACGTTTCCTGGAAGAATCTCGGAATCAGCCAGGACAGGGAAGCAACCCGGAACTCAGGCAAAAGCAAATGGTGCTTTTGTCAAAATATTTAGGTGATTTTATTTTCAAAGAGGTGTTTTCATTTTCCTTGATTTGGGCTTACATGAAAATGGAGGTGATGTTTAAGAAATAACTGTGGAGAAAAATGATGATCAGAGTCGAATGCTTCCATTTCAGGAGTGATTTAAACCTGTCTCCTGGTGTGAGCAAACCCAGTGTGCAAGTTCCTTGCTTATGAAAGAAAATGGTATAAAGGCCAGTTCTTCCAGCACCCTTGCTTCAGAGGAACCCAGGCAGGTATTCAAATTAATGCCTCAATGGAAGTCCATATTGGCTTCCAGACAATGATCAGAATTCAAGAACACACACATTCAGAAAGCCATCTCCTTTCTCACAGGTGGACTTGACTATCCCCCTTTTGAGGAAGTGTCATTTCTCTTCAAGGCAAGGCTGACCATAATTAGCCAATTATTCCTAACTCTGAAGCTGTCTCAAGGTTGTAGCTTTCTCTGCTTTGCTTTTTGTAGGACATTGGGAATGAACACCAACAAAAAAAAAGTAAAACCATGTGCCCCCAAGGCTCTAAGGAACTCTGGATGTCATGTTGTCCAAGAGCCACATTTTACAAAGAAAGAAATGGAACAAGGGAGAACTGAGTGCCTGCCCCGGATGGTGGGGTCTGGCAGGACCTATGCCCCGCGAGCCTGTGCCACAGCACAAGGCATCGTTCTCAATCAGTTTTGTCCACGTACTTCCTCTTTGATGAGACCAAAGGCTAAAACTGTGTGCCAAGGAGACTGATGAAGGGGGGCAGAGAGGTTAGAAGAAAAAGCAGGGCGAGAAAGTGAGGCTCGGGAAACGTGTAGGAGAGCCAGCCCGGAAGCATTTAGCCAGAGAAATATTTAAATTTCCATTCTCCACTCAATATTTCCTACAGAATGACATTTGGGGGCTTTTTTCCTTCTCCCTGGATAGCAATAATTAGCTGTGTCAAGATGACTACTCAAATGACAATGTGACTTCAATGAGAAAAAGTTGAAGAATAAACTATAATTATTTGGACAGTCATTTGATCAGGTTGTCTTCTCCTTGTCGCATTTTAAATGATTTATGAAGTTATATGTGGGTGTCTGCTAGAGAGGTTACTTAATATGTTTAAAAGCCCTTTTTTTTCTTATTCTTTTCCATTTCCAGTACATAAAAGTTGGCAAGATTTTCTTTTTCCACTTTCATTTTTGTTTGGAGAGAATCATAGGCCAGGTAAGCTAATTTAAATTTCAATGTCACTTCTCCTGGCATTAGTCTTCTTAAAAAGTACCATTTTTCTTTATCAAGTAGCCTAAGGTATATGCCAATGCACCTAGCCCCTCAATTTCCTAAAGTTAGTTTCTGGGAGCATTAGACCAGTAAAGATGATATCAGAAAAGGAGATAATGGTTTTAAAAAAAAAGAGTGAAGAAACAAGTGTACCCTCCACTGAGAAATCATATACTGCTTTGCTTCTTAAAGGTTCCAGTGAGCTCTGCATTTAATACAATGCTTATTTAGCTGATACATACACAAAGTCAATCAAATAACTACAACCTATCTTCCCCCAAAACAAGAAAAAGTAGCTTGAAAAATAAACGCATGAAGGGTGAGTATTCTGAAAATTGAAATACCTTCTTGACCATAGAGGGGAAATGACAGCTTTAAAGCAGGAGTTCTTAGACTTTGCCTTGAAAATATTTTAAAGAGGAGTGGATTTGACGGTTTAATGACAATTCTCAACACCCATCCCATGTACTCTGCAACTCCTAAGTCTTGCTGTGTAAGCATAACATAGAGTGTTCTTGGATTCAAACAAGCTCAGCTGCAGTAGGTCATAACTTGCATCTCAGAAAGCCATTTAGAGGCACTATACCTGCAGTTCAGTACATAGGATACTTGCTCTGGTAAGAAAGGTCAAGTAACAAGGTTGTGTCTATGAGCTAGGCACAGTAAGGTCTTTGAATGGCAAGAGAATCATTTTCCTTTCATCTTTTATTAAAGGGGATCAGGTGTTTGCCCAGAAGAATTGCACCCCAAACAACATGCAGTTCTATTCTGGAATATGCCCAGAAACTAGAAATGTGTCTGTTTAAATAAACACAAAATCATGAATATCCTACAGCTAAAAAAGACAGTGGCATTTAAGAGTAAAGGCGGACAAAATCCACTTATATTTTTGTTCCTTCCTGAGTGAATTACTCAACTCTGAGAATTCCCAGATTCTCCAAGTGCAAAGAACAAAAAATCCCATAAATTCTGTTAATTTACATTGCCAGGTACAGTTTCTAATTTACAGCCTGCAAAAGAGCACATAAAGGAGGGATCTTTTTTTTTTTTCAAAATACTTTAAATATTGTTCCTGAAATGACACAAAATGTATTAAAGAATTCAGGCCAGTATCTTTGCTTGGAGTAATGTGCATTTTTTACTTTTCAGTGTTCGGTCGTACTGACATAGTCTTCAAGGAGGACAGGAAGGAAATTGTTAGTTGCATCAGGCTCAGTGTTCTTGTATCTACTTATTTTGAAACCTTTCATTTGTAGCGACAGCTGCAAGGTGTCCCTTCAAGGATTTTGCTTTTTTGATTTATACTTTTATACACTCAAATCTCAATTGAGATATCCGAGCTTCATTCCATTTTCTGACCTTACACTATCAAGCCGGAGTGACCCCCAATCTCTCAGGACTGGCTACATTCCAAACCAGGTTATGGAAGGACAAGGGCAAAGAATCAAAGCCACACATCACCCTGGCCCCAAGGAGACACTTCATGTAAAGCCGAGTGAAGGCCAGCCAATCCACAGAGCTCACTTATTTGCCCACGTGAGAATTCTCCACTCTCCACCCTGTGAACTTTTGACATTATTTTTGAGTGTGTGTGAGTCCTGTTTATACCAAACACAAAGCCAGACAGATGCTCAGTTTGGCATGGAAATTGGCTTCATGGAAATAAATGTTCTTTCTTTTCCTATTTCTTTTTTTTTCTGGTGAGGATGCACACTGCTGACAGGCATCGTAGTTGCTGACATATTAGTGAATATTCCATGCATCTGTTTCTGGTTATTGTTCTCCTCATGACACACCTGTCATTGTGCCTATGCAGTGAGGCGTTTCACATAATAACCCCCCCCCCCCGCCCCCGAGCCTGGTCAAATGGACGTGGTAGTCAATAAAGCTGTGTGCTAATGTATCTGGAAACCAACTGAGCGTGAGTGTGTGAGCACCTTTGTGCACTCCCCCACCCCCATTTCAGGAGGATTGTTTTCACTTAGAATGATGCTATAATGGATGGCGAGGGAAAGAGACTAAATCCACCATCCAACAGAAATCTTTCCAAAGTCCTCATTCCCACAGGATACCCAGGTTCATCAAGGGGGAAAATATTAACCTAGTTAAACATGGATCTTAAAATGTTATTCATGTGGATATACGAATATAGCTTCCTACATTTTACAATATATCCTTGTCTGTTACTGAGCCTGGAAAAGGATGTTTAGCGCCATGTACCATGCCATGATAAGCATTCAACACACTAAACTGTTCTTTTTGTTGTTATCAAAGTCAGTCTAAGAACATCCCGGTGAAATAAACAAGTTTTTATACCCTCAGTTCACATGTGAGAAAGTTGGCTCCTGTGGGACCAAATGGCTTGCCTCAAACACATCATGCATCTAGTAAATGGGGGAACCCATCACCTGTCCCATACCAATAAGAAGTGGCAATGACATTGCTCCAGAGGGCCAGGGACGAGCACAAATCTTTGTAGTGTAAGCCAGAGTCTTGGTAGGTTTATGGCAGGCTAATAAACCACCAAATGACCCCTAACAGTTGTTTAAATAACAACTCAGGTTTTGGTACAGGCTATGTCTAAACTCCAATTCATGTCCTACTGAAGAGCTACTGTCCTCCATGAATGAGACCAAGATTGGAAACAAAGAAAAATTGCATCCTCTCTTTTCAATAGTGTCTTGTAAATGTGGTGTCAGTTGAATCATTCTATTTATAAGGCTTTGTTTTTTCCTTACTGTAAACTCTTAAAGACGCTCCACTGCCCTGTGCAATTCAGTATGACTGGAGCTCACGGGGGTCTTGATCTCTGTATATGGTGCACCACAGGAGTGATTTATAAACCATATCCCAGAGCATCCCCGGACCAGAAGTGAATTGAGGCTTCTAAGTGAACACAAGTGCTATGAATTCCAATGTTAGACCAGCACAAGAAAAGTCCCTAAACTCATTTCCTGCAAGTGAGAATGGGGATGTGGTTGGAGGGAATTATGGGGAATGGCAAACCCCATAGGGAATTGAGCATGGTACCCAATTAGCTTCTTTTCATATTATGGGTTTAGGGAGGCCAAGTAATCCCAAGATGGCTTCAGTCATTTTCGCATTGGCAAAGAGGAATAATATCTCTTTTTAATAGTGTGAGGTCAGAGGAAAAAGGGGCAGAAGGAGGATGGACGAGCTCAGACCTATGAAGGATTGTGAATGCATGTAATAATTCCCTGGGCATGAACGTTTTTGCAACAAAAAAAAAGAAAGGAGATTAAAAAATTAATAACTTGAATGTGTGATCAATAAAAATAATTATCATCCTACAGTCCATTTTTCATAAAGCGCTCAGTGGCCTGAAAGTAATTTCTGACATGGATATAGGAGCAAAGCACCTGAGATGCATCATTACCAAAAAACCGCCTTTTAAAAAAGACTTTCCTGTTCAAATCTCACTGTGTTTTTTCTTCCTGTCTTCTACACTCAACCGTTTGGTCTAAAGACAGTCAGGGAGCTAAATATATATTAATTAGAACTCTTGGGGCTGGCATCCGTGAGATACAATTATACCAAACGGGTGCCATTCCAGGCTCTGATAGCTTCATTTAAATTCCTGAATAAAACATGAAATATCTTTAATGAGAAATGAATATAGTTGTCAGGAGGGAGTAGTTCTGATACTGTTTCTAGTTGAGATAGCGAAGATGAAGATATAATGCGAATACCTTCCATGTTATATAAAAATGATGGTTGCTAGAAAAGACATATCCCTCTTCTGAGACATCACATGCGCAACAAAATCGAAAAATTACAGAGCCTAACAGCCTAATCTCCTCCCAAGAAGTGCAGCACTGGAGTTTCTGCGAATTCGCAGGCACACCAAGAAAATGGATCACCTCCAGCAGCATTCGCGAGAGTAAACACGCGCCGTTCAGGGCAGCAAATCCCTGCTTCCTTCTAAGCAAGAATGGAGTATGATTTTATAGTCATAAACGTATTTCGTTGAGAGCAAAAGAGAGATAGCCATGGGAATTTACCTCCAATCTCTGTCCTCTTCAGGAAAGCTACTGCTTGGTGCAGAAGGAAATGGGTTTGTAAAATCACACTGTCGAGGAGATGAGACATGCATAATTTCTCACCCTGTCTGGACTCCTCCTAGGTCCCGTGCCTTGAAGCCCAAACCCAGCCCCAGGATCTGAAGAAAGCCTGTTCTCCTGTTGGGCTGTGGATGGAATTTTCTTCTCTTCTTCCTGGGGGCTTCCCTTGATTCATAGTGTCTTTCATAATTAAAACAGCAGGCTGCTTTCAGGCTGCATCTGTTTTAATCCCAGGTGACCCTCAAACATTTTGGGAATATTACCAATAATAACCAGTGCTTGCTACCCTGCCATTGAAATGGGAGGGCCAGGTCCTCAGCCTGGGATTCTGGGAGGCAAGAGGTCAGAGAACTAGGTAAATTGGTCTGGAACAACAGACGATGATGGGGATCTATGTAGTCGCCGAGCTATGGTTAAAGATGAATAAAGCAGCACTCGGTTCTCTTTTTCTGACAAGATACAGCTCTGCCTTATAAAGTAGATGCAGAGGTGAAGCAACCAGGGTGGGCGAGTTGATGAAGATCTTGTCTTCCTGTTACTTAGCACAGTGTTTCATTGGGCAAATTAATGGGCCCCACACGCCCAGCACCCTGCAGCCCTGCGGAGGAGCTGAGATGAAGGGGGTCGGGTCACACCCTCACAATACCAGGCAGCAATTTCCAAACAGTGCTGCTGCACTTGAAGGCTCTCTGAAACTGGCCCTTTCCTGCTCTGCAGCCCTCCTCCCCCTGCCGGGGCCAAGTCCTTGATGGAGTGATTCTCACCAGGTTCCCAGATCATGCAGGCTTGCTGGTCCTAATCATCCTTTGAGTAGCAACAATGTAGCCAGCTCAGCTCTCTAGACTCCTCCATGCCTCCACGTCTTCATTTGCATTGCTCTCTCTGCCAGGGCTAACCTCTATCTGTTCGGCCATTGCTATATTTTGTACAGTTCTTTCTGAACACTTTTCCCTCCCCTTCAGGCCCTTAAGATACCCAAGAGCATCTTTCTCACCAAGTATATACAACCTTCTTGTTTTGGTTTTCTTTTTCTTGGTACTTACTGCTTTGCCTACTGCTGCCTCCTCTGCTGGACTGAAAACTGTTTGATAAAAAGAGGCTATGCATCTTATGTGTCCAATTCAGTGCCTGACACATAGTAAGAGTTCAGATAAACACGTGTTAACCAAATGGATAAATTGAGGGAACTAGGCCACATAACCTGGTGAGCTTTTCTAGGTTGATACTTTTCTGTGTAAAATAAATCTAAAAGGTTTGCTTTATCCATGCTTGCATGAAGTGAAGAAATCCGGATAAGTAGGGAACATGCATTTTTTTTTTCCTTCCATGAGACCCAATAACAATTTGGCTAATATGCTTTTACTTTTCAGTAGTGATTTTTGTGTTTCAAAATTAATTGAATCAACCATTTGTTTTGAACTTGTCTTTTCATTTTTAGACTACTCTATAATTATCTTTTTGTTCAGGGATGGATCAATAATAGCAGTAAGAGTCACAACGAACTTTTACTGAGTCGTACAGAAACTGTTAAGAGCATTTCACATTTGTTAACTCAATTCCCCTTACATCCATCCACTCAACCCAAACAATCACCATACCTCATTGAACAGATAAATTAACAAACAGCTAAATTAACACATTACTTTTCTTGTCCAGAGTCCACCAATCCTTGCACATGGATGACAGCCTAGTCTTGATCTTGGCAAAGATCAAAGCAAGAATATGAATGATAAAATTACATAACAAAAGATTGAATCAGCACACAGAAAAGTTTCCTTGTCTTGACACTTTGAAGCAGGTTTTCCAAACAGAAGAGTTTTGCTTGAAATAACTCAACATAAAATAACAAAGAAAATCTCCACTACCGATTTATGCCTACATGTTAAGAGTTTGCCACCCTGGTCAAGAGATTTGGGGAGTTTGCCTCTTGTCCTAATTTGTGATTCCATGTTTTCCGCTCCCTATGTCCACAGTGTGGACTTTTTACTGTAATCAGATCATTCCAGTGAAGAGTGTCCTTGCTTCACCACCAGTTGTTTTCAGCCTTATGCCCTAGACTCATTCTGCTCCAGCCACCTGGGCCTTCCTCCCTCAAGGCTCTCTTCCCACACAGCCCCTGGTTCTCTGGTGGATGCAGTTGATGATAGGTTTGCAAGCATGGACCAAGGAATCCCTATGCACATGGGGAACCCCATGAGTCACAGTCTCCCCCACTGCCAGTCTTATTCAAGCCAACATGATTACAAGACCCAACCCACTTCCCAGATACACATTTACCCACTGCAAACACATGTCTTAAGATTTTGGTAGTTTGGTCTGGGACACTGAGTCTGGAAATGATCTGTTTGGGATCTGAGACCTCTCTCTACAGGGCAGAAGTTTTTGCAGGAAACTCTTCCTTATCCTAAGGGTTTCCTTTATTTCTTCCTTTCCTGTAGAATGTAAGTGGGTGGTATGGTGAACTGGGGGACCTGGGAGTGGATACAGGGCTAGAACTTGCAGGAGGTACTCACCTTGAGCACAACACTTAAGAGATGTCAAAACAACTCAGTAATCAAGATAAGTCATATTTGAATATAATATTTAAAAAAATCAAAATGAATTTAAAAATTCATGATGGCCAAAACTTCACATTTTTAAGTAAGTACAGTGTTACTGATTTTTCCTTTTATCTCAGACTTTGAAATGGTTCAGTGGAGATGGAATTGAGGAAGAAAACTTAAATATAGGAAGCTTATAAAATCCATACTAACCAGTCTGTTTCTGAATCAGACTCAACCAAAGAAAATAGAAAATGAAGGTTTCCATTCTTTTTTTCTCAAGGACTGGACTCAGTGGTTATAAGCAAGAAGCAGTTGACCCTTTCTCCCTGTGAGCCCTGGTACAGCAGCCACTCTGGGACCCCAAATGTCCCACTGAAATGCCTGAAATGCTAAGCAGATCCCAAAGTGTTTCTAGCCATCACTCCTCAGGGAGCAAAATGGTCTGGTCACTTTTGAGTAATAAAATAGCCCAGGATGACATCAAACTTCCAAGCTCTCAGTCAACTGAAAAATTCTCTCCTTTTCTGGCTCAGAATTCAATTCCTGGACAGGAAGCCTACCTAGGAAAGGAAGTCAACGTCAGATTCTCCACTTCCTTCCACAATGTTCTCTCCCACTTGTTCTTTATTGTTTAGAACCCACCAGGGGTGGACAAGGGAGGGAAGAAGACATGAGTCACAGGAAAAGGCCCTTGTGATGGGTCTGTTTCTTCTGGGTGTGGCAGAATCCAAATGCTAAATCTTTTTCTCATTAGACAACTGGAGTGGAGTCTTTGACACCTTTGATCATCAGGGTCATTGTTACATTGATCTGGACAAAGCCTCCTCCAGATGGCCACTGAAGACACCCCTCAGTCCTGTTTTCCATGGTTCTACTTCTAAGGCCCTTTCTGGATTCCTCTTGGATGGATCTCTCTCAATAGGACATGATCCTGCTTTCTTGCAAGAGTCCATCGTTAGCCCCTGAGGAACTCAGGTTCATGGCCTAACCAACCTGAGAGCACAGGCCCCTCCCAATACAGCCTCTTAGCTCCAGTGCTCCCCAAGGGCACCACTTCCTCTTGCATCTGTCTCAAAGTCAAACCTCTGCCCCACCACCAATGCCCCCATGCACCCATCAGCAGGCACACGTCATATTTTCCAAGGTTCTCCTAAGGTAACTACCAGTTAGCCCAAGAAAAAGGGAGGACATCCTCCTCTGTAGGAGTGAGGCTGGGAATCGCAGAGAACAGACATAACTCACTCTGAAGAAACCCTACAACTTCTCAATGAACTCTTAGCCTTTATTCACATAGTCTAGAGTTGTTCCCGTAATACCATACCAAAAGTAGTATAAAGGGTATGTATTTAATTCTCCTTAAGCAACAGGAAAATTCATATATGCTTGGATTTTTTGTTTTAAACAACGTATATGATAAAAACAAGCATAATTCAGAATAGCAGTATTAGAATAGTATCTTTTCTAGATATAATGTGACATCTTGTAGAATCGAAATGATCACATGTACACACACACACGCACAGAGGAACCTAAATGCAAATGAAGGGATAAAACATTAAACACCGAGCAATGTTCTTAGATCATGTGGTGGTCATTTCTCTCAGCCAAATCTACAGATTTTTCTTTCAAAGCTAACTTCTATCCACTAATGTCCTGTCCTACTGCCCTCAGGCATGACTGTTGATTTGTGCCTCATCTATGGTTCAGTGAGCCTCCCACGTAATCTTTCTGCACACATGCTGCCTTCCCTCTTCTGGACCACTCTGCACACCTCTGCCCAATAAATATTCCTGAACTAGAAGCCGATCTTGTATCCTCCCTCGACAGCCGGCAATGACTCCCTAGCACTTACTGAAAAAATTTTGAATGTCTGGGCAGATTTTCCTTCTGTGACTTCATTTCTTATCTCCAAAATACAAAATATTTTTATCTGAGCCAAGTAGTCCAAAACAGCCATACTTCCCTATCTCCACACACAGGGATATTTAATAAATGTGATGAAGGAGACTTTAGGTATCCATGCTGTTGAAAGATTACATTTGATGTGTAAAGGGCATTTGAACAAGGCCCCTGCATATATCCCCATTATATTCAACTTAATTGCCCCTTTGTGTGTCTGTTTTCCTAATTTGTTATGAATTTTAAAGAGAAAATCTGTGCCCTTTTATCAATATAAGCCCTAGTACCCGACAACCAATAAATATTTGGAAAATAAATAAATGAATATTAGTTAAAGTGTAACAGATAGCATTGTGTTAAAGGCCTGAAAAATAATAAACTGATATTAAAATATAAGAAGTGCAAAGCAAATTAAATAGACAAATATAAGGCAGGTGGTGCTTTGGTCAGGACAGAACAGGTTAGCTGCATAACGAACAAGCCCAGCATCTCAAGGGTTTAATGCAACAAAACTTGATTCTTGATCCCACAAAGTCCACTGTGAATGCTCCTGGTTAGCAGTCCCTGTGGGGGCTCTCCTCAGAGTGGTCACTTAGGACCAGGTTCCTTCACCAACTTCTAAGTCTTCCTTAATGTCCCTCCGGGGTCCTCTGCCTCCAACCGGCTGACATGCTCCAATAAGAGCATGGAGGGATTGCCGGCAACGTGGGCTTTTAGCAATGAGGCTTGTGTGCATCTGCCAGTTGCTCATCACTTCTAAGTATATTTAACCAGCCTTATCTTCCATCTGGATTCAAAGTGGGCTGGGAAATGTAGTTTACATTGTAGATAGGGAGGGAAGGACAAACGCGTTTGGTGAATATTTAGTCTCTCCTGCACTGGATTTTCCTGTGTAGTTTTAGAGCAGGCAAAGAACACCCCCATCAGTCCTACATGGTAGACCTAGACTACCTCAGCTGAAGGGAGATTATATTGGTTATCAATGACCCTGTACCAAATTGCCCCAAAACATAGTGGCTTTATACAACCATATTTACTATCCATCAGTATCTGTGGGTCAAGTGACTTAACTGAGTCCTCTGGCTCTGGGTCTCTCCCAGGCTCTAATGAAGGTGCCAGCCAGGGATGATGTCATCTTGGGGTCAATGTGCTCCTAAGGTCACTCCATGGCTGTGGACATGGTTCCATGTGAGTTCTTACATGGAGGCTTCAGTTCCTAACTGGCTGTCGGCTGGAAGCTGCCCTCAGTCCCAGGACATGCAGGCCTCTCCATAAGGCAGCTCAGCTTATCAGAGGGTGAGTAAGACCAAAGTCACTGTCACTTACAACTTCATTCACAGGGACATCCTATCCCATTTGCCATCATTTTTTCATGGAAAGCAAGTCACTAGGTCCAGCCACACTCCAAGGGAGGGGATTTCATGAAAGCAAGGCTATCAGCAATTGGGGACTGCTGAGAGCATTTCAGAAGCCACTTATCACAGCAATGATGGGAAAAAAATACCCAACTCTGAATGCCCAAATTATGAAAGCTGAGCAACTGAATAGAGGACTTATCAATGGTGCAGTCAAGGAAATTTGGCACACAGCGTTTTGGTGATGGGAGGACAAGTGACAGAAGAGATGTGGGGGGAAAGAGAATGGAAGGTCAATAAAAGTTTGCTTAGCAAATGGAGTACATGGGGTTAAACTGAAGCTTTACAGTGAACAAGGAAACTGCTTCTGAGATACTGGACGTAGCCACACTGAAAAAGAAAATACAATTAAAAGCAAGAGTGACTTAAGAAAAAAAGATTTCTATAGTGATAATCCTACTTTCCTCATAGGTCTGAAAATGCAGTGAGATGACGAATGTGAAATGACCAGATGCAGCAGGTCTCAGGGGTGGCTGAGTCCTTTAACAAGCTCTTGGGCGACCTGCGTGCTTCCAGTCTGAGGACCACACTTTGAGTAGCCAGGACCCAGCAGGGTGCCTGGCCCTTGGAGATTCAGTGATAACTGTGCCCTTATCTCAGTGGTCCTCACACTTGAGGGGACATCACAATAAGCTTTCAGGTGGTGTCACAACACAGCGTGCTCGTCCCCTCAGCTTGGATCTTGGGATTCCGCAGGTCTGGGGCAGGGCCGAGCACTCTAAAGATAGTAAATGTGGAAGATATGCCATCATCCTGTCCCCAGTAAGGTGTAAAGGAAAGTCGTCCCTCTCCTCTTGAGGAAAAGCTGTTTATAAACCCAGCTGCTGCCAGTGCAAGACACCTTGGAGCTATTAAAACGTAGTAACAAATGCCTTAATTAGGGCAGGACCAGGGAGTGTTGTAAATTCCTCTGGGTCCCTCTGAAACCACTTCCCTCACTGATGCAACCAGGAGTTCCTTTTTACGTTATAAACATTGCTGGAACAACAAAATTAAAGTCCTCCAAAAATGAGATTATAAACATTAAATGCCATTTATGACTCTCATGATAGAAGCTACAGTAGAATTCATTTTAATACTGTCACTTAATAAATGTACTGCAGGAGTTTATTCCCGCCTCTAAATTATTTCAAAGGTGTTCAAAAGACTGGCTCAGACATAGGGTGAGCTCTGATCGTGGGGAGGTACTGGGGGAGGCACACAGTCCAATAAGCTACAGACATCCCGCCTCCCCACTCCACGCCACCCCCAGGAGCCCTGAGTTCAGACAGTCTGAAGACAACTGAAAATCACCTAACCAAGTTTACTTCTGACTCAGGCCCTGGCGTTGCAATTTTCTGGGCTGGAATGCTCTTCTTTCCAAAGTTTGCCTGGCCTCTACTTTCTCTCCAGTCTAACAAATCAGCTGACCTGGTTTTCCTCCTAATAAGAGAAATGATCTTTATATCAGACTAGGAAATATGGAAGGTTTCTCAAGAGGAGCTGAGGGCAGCTGGGAGTGACATGAGGGCTAGGAAAGCATCCTGTAGGTGTTGAAGGAAAGGATGGGTGGTACAGGCAGAGAGGAGAGGCCAAGTGAAGGCCATGGAGGCCCCCCAGCATTAGGTCCCCATCAGCATGTAGCCTCCCCGGGAGGGGGGCCTTGCCTTCTAGAGTCTGGGGCTTGCAGAGGGCTGCCCCTGGGTGTCTTGTGTGATGAATAAGGGGTTAGAGCCTCATGTTGAAATCTGAAGGACACTGTGACACAGGAGGAGGAATTATGGGGGGAGTTTTAAGAAGGTGGAAGTGGAACAGTCAGAGGAGAGGACATGAGGGCCCAGAGTGGAGGAGGCCTCCTGGTGGGGAGGGATGGGTCCTGAGCAGAGAGACTTGGGCACCTGGTCCAAGGGGTGTCATTTCCCATTTCGAGGCAGCACGGCTGAGCAAAAACACTCCTGGAACACGAATTCATGACCTTGCTCACGTTTCTCTCATACTTGCCAGAAATGAGACTGCACCTGGATGTTTTGATTCTAGGTTGGAAACCTAATCCATAGGTCAAATCCTCCCTGACATCAACAGGTTTCCAAAAGCCCTCAGGTTCCTTCAATTGCCTGATCGTTCATCATTTGCCTGCATTCCCTTCTCTTAGCATAATGACATCTCTCTCTTTCTCAAAGAAGGAAGCTCATCTCCAACTCAGGGCCTTGGCAGTTGCTGTTCCATCTGCTTGGAACACTGTTTCCTGTAATTCTGACATCACTGGCTCTTTCTCACCATTCCACTTATTGCTCGACTGCTACTCACTCCCGGGACACTGCATCACCAGCTTTTCTTTTCTCTGCCCTGTATCATCTAAAATGGCCCACGTTCCTCATTTGTAAAAGCATTTATCCTTGCCCTGCCTTCAGTATAATGTCGGGGCCATGAAAATTGAGATTCTCCAGCTTCAACCTCCATACCTACCACAGTGCATGGCACATAGTAGATGCCTGATACATTCGTATAGAATGCGTGACCCAAGGAACCAGAAAGGTGGAGAGATTTGAATCAGAAACATGTTTGATTGCTAAGGAGCCACCATTTAGTGCCCTTATCACAAGGACATTCCCATCCTCTGTTATCCCAGTGTTATTGTCCACAATGGAAGGGAGAGAAAGACCAGCATCGTTGTAAGGGTAAATTCCCGAGGGGCAGGTTGTGAGAGGACTAACTCCCGCAGCATACAGATATATAGAGAATTCTTTCAGGGGATATCAGTTCTGGCAGTGGGAATGCTCGCAGCTCACTTTTTCTCTGGGCAAGGTACATCTCTCTGCAGCAGCCCCTGACGAGAGCAGCTACCTCAGGGACCAGACAGGAGGCATTAAAAATTAAACAACAGCAGAGTCTACTGGCTTCCAATCTCAAGTTTATAGACAGGAAAATGCTTAATGACAGGTGGTCTCCGTAACAGAGGTGGCCTTTGAGAGACATTTCTCTTGATTTTATTTTTTAATTAACTTTTATTTTCAGTATTTTGTCCCTTTTCTCGGCCTCTGCTGGAATGATATATAAATGATAAAAGGCTCACCACTGTTTCGAGAGCCGCCCAGACTGCCTCACCACCAGGCTGCAAGGGGAGGGAATCTTTAAAGATCACTCTGTCTCAGAATTCTAATGTTGCCAAGTGGCACACGTGGATTCACATAATGTGGCCCCCAACTGCAGCTCTTAAAGCTAAAGTATGCAGTTCTTTACTGCTTAGTGTTGGCAGTCTCCTAATTACCCATTCCAAATCCTGTGAAACAACATTCCTCCTGGTTAAGGATCTGTCCCATCCTCTGCAAGACACGCCAGTGAGTTGAGTGTATTTTATTCAACATGTACCAAGTGTGCATAAAGAGTAAAAAAAAGGCACAATCCAAGTCTTAGCAAGTGACACTTAGATGGATATATTTTATGACTTAGAATAGGGTCATGATTACATTATATATGTGTGTATGCATGTGTGTACACGTACATACACATGTATACTATAGTCATTAATACCAGTAATCAAGTCGTAGCTTGCTTTGCTATCCCAAAGCCATGCTCTCCTCTGATTCTCACAATCACCCTGGGAGACAGCAGTCACATTCTAGTCATTTTAAAGGAGTCGATGATGAGGTTCAAAGAAGTTGAATCACCGGCCTAAGGTCACACAGCCAGTAAATGCCAGGGCTGAGATTTGAACTCAGGCAGCCAGGGATTGTGCTTTTTACCTGGGCACGAATATGAAGTGTATCGGTGCGTCCTGGGGCACGAGTGAAAGAGAAGAAAAAATAGTTGGGAAATGTAGCAAGAACTAGTTTGTGCAGGGTCTTAAATGCCATGAGACATCACTTGGACTTTCTTCTGCCAGCCACAAGGAAATACCAAGGTTTGAACGAGAGGTCTTTGAAGAAAGGAACTGACGGTCAGCTGTAATCCTCCACTTCTCACTTTATTACTATCAAAGTTATATGTATAACACTTGTTCGTTATTTGCATATTGAGCCTCTTCCTTTGCTAGAAAGGATAGGTCACATGTATAGATTCTGTTGCATCCTCAATGCCTACAGCAGGGTTTGGCATACGTGAGGCACTTAATATATTGAGCAAACAAACCAAGGGCACCAGGTGTAAAGTTCCAGTGCCACACCAAGCCTGGACCACCTGGGTTCCTTGAACTAAACACACTGCAGGCTCCAACAAAGCTCTCACACGGGGACTATGATCAAAATGAGCTCCTGGACTAGACTCCATCCATTTCTAACCATCCCTCACCCCAGACTTAGAATATAAATAGCCCAGCCTTGAGTTTTCCTGGTAGACAAGATGGCCTTGTTCTGGTCTGCTGATTGTAGAATACCGATCTGGATTCTCTCATCTGATGGGGACTCCTGTCAAAAGAGGTCATCCTCGCCTATCTGCTGTGCAACTTCCCTTTAATATTAACCGTTGTATCACACAGCTTCATATGAACAGTAGGAAAAGAAAAAGAAAAAGAAAAACCCAAACCCCACATCTGAACTCAGCCCTCCTGTTACTCTGACCCTTGCTTCACTGCCTCCCCCGTATCCTCCACATTTAGCACAGAGCGCTTAACCTTCCACAGGATATTTTTATGCTCCATTTTCTGTGCTACCAGAAAGGACATGAAAGCAAATGGAGTTCCCTTTGGATGGGCACCCATTGGTGTGTTTTCCCACCCTCCCCCTTCCCAAAAGGGAAACACCAGGTGCAGAAAGAGTGAAGATATTTTCAAATTAAATGCATTTCAAAAAGTCAGGTAGGCAGGAACTAATGCCTTTTTCTGGGAATGCTGAACTAGTAAAGCACCTCCAATTGACCCGTACAGACAAGAGCATTTATTTAGTAACAAAACAGACCAGTACAAGATCAGTTTAGCTGTCTTGTTTGCACTCCCCTGGGGTCTTGTACATCTCCTTTCTCACACTTATCACAAATAACTACTTGTTTGATGTCTGCTTTCATGGATCTTGTTATGGTTATCTATCCCCATGTAAGATGGAGCGGAAAACAGAAACAGTCATTTTTTGGTTCACAGATAGGCAATGTGGGTCAGCTTCATAAGCGACAGCACATGTCAGCTCCCTATGCGGTTGGGTGTGTCAGCTCCACAGGGTTTGGAGCACCGATTCCAGAATGGCACCTCAGAGCTGGCAGATTGGTGTTGGTGAGCCCAGCCAGGGCTGGTGGTGAGGGGACCCCACTTCCTCTCCAGATGGGTCTCTCCATGAAGTCATTGAGTATCCTCATGACATGATAGCTGGTTTCCAAAATTCACTATCCGAGAGACAGGAGGTAGACGTTGTCAATCACTTGAGACCTGGACCCAAACGCTGTTCTGGGCTGAATTGTGTTCCATTAAAAAAAAAAAAGAGATGTGTTGGAGTCCTAACCACCAGGGCCTCAGAATGTGGCCTTACTCAGAAATATGCTCTTTGGAAATATAAAGTTAAGATGAGGTGCTTGGGGAGGACTCTAATCCAATACTACTGGGTCATTATCAGAAGGGAAAATTGGACACAGACACAGACCTGCACAAAGAGAAAACAATATGAAGACACACAAGGAAAATGTCCTGTGAAGATAAAAGCAGAGATTTAAAGTGATGCGCCTGGAAGCAAAAGGTTGTCAGCAACCCCCAGGCGCTAGGGGAGGGGCAGGGAATAGATTGTCTTCCCAGTTTCCCGAAGGAACGCACTCAGCCAACACCTTATGTTGCACTTGCAAACTCCATAACTTTGAAGGAATACACATCTGTGGTCTGACCTAACCAGTTCATGACGCTGCATTACAGTAGGCACAGGAAACTAATACGCTGCAGTGACGTCACTGTCGGCGAAAGCAGTCAGTCACCCGGACCCGGCCGGCCCAGATTCAATCAGGGTCAAAAAATTCTTGGTGCCATAATGAAACGACTCCAGATATTAAAGCAGAAGTTATGGCTATCTTGCTTTCTACTATTCACCAGGGCTTAAGTACATAAGTGTATGTTTATTCATTGAAATAAAGTAAAATGAATAAAGGTTCGATGCTGTGCTTGTCTTTCTGACCCGAATTGATTTAAAACGGCCCTTCTTAGCATAACATTTTTTTTTCTGAAAAAAATCCTAGCTTTTAGTAAATAGTCAAAATAGTACCACTGTGATCAGTGGTATCTGCTTTACTTCTGCCATCTAAATCCCAGTGTTTCAAAGAAATTTCTGATCCTCCATCCTCTGAGCTCTCAGCCATTGTGGATACATAGAGAAGGGGACTCAGGGCCCAGTTGAAGCTCTGGGGATTGAGAAACTGTCAAAGAATCAGACTGGCACTGTATGTCTAGCTTCCCTTCCTGTTAGTGACACACAGGAACTTCTGTATCCATTAAGTTCTAAATGGAAAGACGACCCTCTGTGCCTATGACCAAACAAAACAGATCACAATTGGCCGAGGCTTCCCCATGGTGGGACTCAGAAACTGACCCTTGTGCTCCAAGGTTCCCAGCATTACAAAAAAATAAAAAAGGAATGGTAACAATCTGAAAAATAAGAGGAATATGAAGAAGAAGGAAGAGGAGGAGGAGGAGGAAGGGAAACAAGCAAGCAGTTACTATGAATTAAGAACCTACTATCCACCTAATATTTTCCATATGTTAGCTTATTTAATCATCATAAAATATCTCCGTCATAGGTGTCATTCTTACTGTTTGTACAGCTGAGGAAACAGGTTCAGAGGAGTTAGGAAACTTGCACCCAGAACACACGCTGGACAGTGGTGAGCCTCGGATTTAAACTCAAGTCCATACACCTCTAGAGCTTGTGTTTTTCACCACCACACGGAGCTGCCCTAGCACAGTGGGCAGGCTAAGCTCAGACCACACAGCACTATGCTCACAAGGGACACCATGGGGAAGGCACCCGGGAAGGAGGTAACAAAAGTCACCTGGTGGTCTAGCAAAAGTGATGGAAATCCTGGGACTCTAGTATCCCTCTTCTCTACTTTGAGACCCTACCTTATCCTTCTAATTCAAAGAGCACATTTACTCAAAAGTGCACACAATCCTATGGCACAATTTCATACCAATTCACACCCGCTTCCTCCCTCAACACTATTCCCCTTAAATGTATTATCAGCACTTTCTTAATAACTGTGGTCTCCTGGGGAAATCATGTGAAATATATCAGTTTCTATTTAAGACTGACAAAGGCAGAAGGAGAAAGGGGGACCCTGTCATTCCAGGAGCTGGCTGCCTTTTCCTGGCCAGCATTTCTTTCCACAATGGTTCGGGGCCCAGGGAACACTATTCGTTAGGCTCCCCATAGCCTTCTCAGCGTGACACTTGAGGCCTCACAGTCTGGAGGAAGAAGGAAGGGGGAGAGGGAGGAATGGGAGACAGGAGGGCATCACTGATAAGAACCAAGTCCCAGCCAAGTCCGGAAGTCCATGAAGCCCTCTGCCAAGAGCAGCCGACTTCCAGCAACATGAAAAGACGAGCGAGGAGGATTACGGGAACTTCCTCTCCTTGTGCGTGGTCCGGTCATAATGGTGTTGTGGTTACGCAGCAAAGGCTCATTAAAACAATAAATAAACCACAACTGCTATAACTAGTTCTCTTTTCCAGCATGCTTTGCTGAAAGACAAGGGGGCCGTGTTCGTGTCTCCTGCCATTTCCTAGCAGTGCTCCAAGTAAATGCCAAGATAATTTAGAATAGCAAAGATCAGAAATCCCTTCCACTCTTATATTACATAAAATGAGGGTGAAGAGATGGGCACAGCAGGTATTGAGTTTTCAAGAAAGAGCACTGTCTTTGGATCTTTCTGGAGAATCATGAGGTCTCATTACATGCATTTTGAATTAATGAAAGAAGCAGAAATGAGGGGCTAGGTAATTCAATATAATCAACTGGCACTTTAAAATTCTTTACTTCTCTAGCCCCTATTTTTTTAACACATCAAAAATTCCAACCAGTCTCCTCTAGGATAGAGACAAATAACCTTAGGGTTTCAAGAACACAAGATTATAGGAGGATTTAATCTTAAATTGTCTATTTATAAAATGTAAGTCTGACCAAACTCCAGGTCATCCCAGCAGTTTCTCAATTATCACATAAATGTATCTGACAAATACACTTGTTATTCTAAATCTCCAAATCACAATTGGCCCCAATTTAGTACCAAGTAATATCCAGACCTTTTAGCCTGTCCTTGAGGATGCCTCAAGTTCCAAATTCTGGCCCATCCTAGCTCTCACGTCATTTCCCCCCAGGCAGGTTACATGATGAGCTAATGTGCATTTCTCACTGTGCTCCAAACAGGCCAGGGTGTCTACTCCTGGGGGAACCACCTTCTTTCCATGCCTTGCCTATACCACTCAATCCCATGGCCGCCCGGGGGTTAAGAGCATGACTTGGGGGCCCAGGCAGACCCATAATTGAGTCTCTGTCCAGCTATTTATCATTGAGATGATCTTGAGCAGAAAAAGCACTGAGTCAACTCAAAATGATCATAAAAGTCTTTATGTCATAGAATTATTGCAAGGGTTAAATGAGAAACTAAATACAAGGAACTTCATAGAGCACATGGCATAAAGTAAGGACTAAAAAAGCAAGGTTAGTGTTGCTACAGATATTATTCCCTGCAGTTGTCAGTTTTCCAATCCTATCAAAACCCAAATGCAACCTCCAAGATTGCATTACTTAGAGGCAATCTCTTTGCCCTCTGAACTCCTAAACAGCTTGCATTCTATCTCTCGAGGGGATTTCTCTCATATAGCATTTAATGCCATTATTTCAGTATAATAATTACAATATCTTGTGCTTTTATATAAGTGTCCCTCACTACTCTAAGCACTTCATATACATGATCTCACTTACTCCCCACAATAACTCTGTGAGCCTTGTCCCATTAGTAGCCCCATTTTACAGATGTGGAGCTACAGTGAGATCAAGTCATTTGTCAAAGGTTACACAACTATTTAAAGATGACACTGGGATTGAAAGCCAGCAAGACAGGCTCCAGGTCTGTGCTCTTAATTGATATGTGCCTTATCTCTGCTTATTATCTTCTCAGGGTGAGAGTAATGCACAGTTCCACCCTTGACAAATAATGCCACTTTTCCCACACTAGTTCTGGCCCTATAATCTTACTGCAAAGGCAAGGAAATGCAGTTTAAGGAAATAGACTTGGCCTCAAACTCCATTTTAGCCACTTAACAGCTGTGCAACCTTGGACAAGTCATTTAATATTTCAAAGTCTCCATTTGCACATCTGGAAAGAGAAAATTCTTAAAGATTAGGAGTAATATATATCAAACACTTATCTGCCCTATGGTAGAAACTCAGCTAATCTATTTTATTAACATGTCTGAAGACTTCAGGTAGCAGGGATCCTAACTGATGTATTTTCCTAGCCCCTTTTTACAGAATGTCAGGAAGAATCCCACATATTCCTGGGCACGGAAGAGCAACTCGGTATACATTTATGGCCTGAAAAAGTGAATTCATAAACAAATGCCTGTGTGACGTAAGTAGATAGTTATAGAAGAATGTGGAAAGTGGTCACATTTGGATAAACTTGTACCTAAAAACCTTATTAATAAGTAGCACACATTCGTTTATGTTGCAGTGACATTTAGAGTTTCCCTTAATATAACAAAAGTGATCTCTCCAATCCTGAGGCTGCCCTAGTTGAAGGCCAGGGGAGGTCTGAGGTTGACTGGAAGGCAAACAGCACCACCTACTGAACTGTGGTTTTCCATATTCTGGAGGAAGCCCACAGTGTGAACTGTATCAAGGCCACACCATAGCACTTACCCCTAAGCTTAAACAGAGTATAAGTGAAAGCTATACAATTGTTAAAAAGACCATGTGTCCAGGAAATTGGGGGGTCATTTGGCTTCCTCCGACTTCTATCCTCTGATGAGTCACTGTTGGGCTGTCTCTGTGGCTCTGGGAGGCAGGCAGCCCAGGGGCCCTGGTCTCCGAGGTCAGTGAGGGACCACAGTGGAGATTCCCAGGGCTTGTTTTCTGCATAGACCAGCAGCTCTTTAAAAAGACGTGCAACTTGGGTGCAAACACAGATGGAGGTCACAGTCTTTTCTGAGGCTTTATCCAAAACATTCAGCCACAAGATGACCTTGAATAAAAGGAAAAGGTCATCAGTGCCTGGATGTCTCTCCTCCATGAGTCGAAAGCAACATTAGATTTTGACTTAGTTGAACTGCTTATCTCTTCAGTATCTAAACATCATTAATGGAGAGGAGCAATGGA
Organism: Smutsia gigantea; assembly: GCA_032199065.1. Classification (NCBI taxonomy): domain Eukaryota; kingdom Metazoa; phylum Chordata; class Mammalia; order Pholidota; family Manidae; genus Smutsia; species Smutsia gigantea. Next base: position 301,796 of record JAVSCE010011338.1, on the reverse strand, counting down.
AGAATCCAGATTTTAAGATCCATTTATGTTGGACTTGCTAACACCAAATTCCCTGATGCACCTGCCCAGGTTCTGGTATATAGTAGATGCTTAATGAATACCTGGTACATGGACGAATGAAACAGAAACACACCAGTCGTTTGGCCTGGAAGTGGGAGCTGGTTCTCTCCCTTGCTGATGGCCGGCCCTGCAAACACTGGGCAAATCCTCTCAGCATACCACCCTGGCCCCCTTCTTTCAATATGTCAGCCTCTGGCTCCACTTTTGTGCCCCTACAGTTTATGAATCATGATAGTGACCATCATGGGTGATTCTTGGGGACTCAGTCAGTGAAAGCCTTGATTAAGGAGAGTCTTGTCTAGGCTCATTTCACTGATTTAATCCCAGGGTCTAGAAAAAGGCTTAGGACACAGTAAGTTCTCAGCAAATATTTTTAGAAAGAATGAATGAATGAATGAAAATGCTAGCATGGAGAGCATTTACAAAAAAAAGGAAAGGAAAAGAAAGGATAAGAGGCTTGGAGGAGAGAGGAAGAGAGGATAGAAAAGGGCCGGCTCTGAGGAGGATGGAGGAAGAGCTGACACAAGAGGAAGTGGAAAAGCCAGTGGGAGGGTCTGCCTTTCAGCCCTGCCCCCCAGGCGGAGTTCTCTCTCCCACCTGTGTCTCCTGGTGTGCCCCAGCCTCCCCCTGCCTCTCCCCTCTGCCTGGGCTGCATTCCCATTCTTAGGGGCCATGCAAGCACAGCAGGGCCTCTGACCAACCACCCTGTGGCTGAGCCCTCCTTTCCCGATGCCAGTGGGCTGCCTCCACCCAGATGTCCAAAAGGTCTCTCCCGTAACAGGCTCCACAGGCTCCCTCAGTCTGTCTGGCAGTCTGTCTCTTGCCCCTTCCTCTCTCTCTGCATGTCTCTGTATCTCACTCTGCAAGTGCCCATGTTTGTCTCTGTTGTCCCTCTTCCTGTGCCCTCTTTTTCTCTGTTGCTCTGGCTCTGTGTGTGTGTGTCTCTCTTTACCTCTCTCTGTGTCTATCATTCTAGGTCTGTCTGTCTGTCTCTGCCTAGCCCTGTGTGTGTGTCTGTGTCTCTCTCTGTCTTGCCCTCTGTGTGTGGGTCAGTTTCTCTGTCTGCCTGTCTTTTTCTCTCCTTGTCTGCCAGTCTCATTGTTTCTGTTGGTCTCTGTCTCTCTGTCTCTCTCTGTCTCACTGTCTCTGTTACTCTCTGTCAAATTGCTTTCTCTTGATGTATAGCCTGGTGGCATCTAATACATAAAACAACTCTGTCTTTCCATCCCATCCTTCCCCTCGCCCCTGGCTGAGGTCTCCGGTAAAGGCTCTCTGCCCGCTTATTTAAATTGCGGCACTGAAGAGTTCCTGGTGACAGCAGCCCTTTGAGGGGCTATGCATCACCATCCTCCCGGCTCAGATAGCCACATGAAAGCCTGAAATACGATGTTCAGTAAACACATTACCTCATTTACTTGCCCTGGAATGTCCAGAGAAGTTATCAGCTCCCTGGTCATTTGGAAACTCCCTCAAGGGTGTACCCTGGCGCTGCCTCAGACCTGCAGACAGGGGGTGGGGTGGGGGGGTGGTGCCTGACAGAGAAGGCCATTAGGAAGATTCTGCCTTTGTGCCTCCCTGTGATGAAGTCCATGCCTTGGCTCGTTGACAGATCACTGGCAGCTCTCCCTCCCTGGAACTCAGCTAACCAGACTGAGCAGCCCAGACAGCAGTTTAACCTGAGGGTCAGAGGGCAGCCAGGCGTTATCTACCAACTGGCTGCATTCCCTCTGCCTGGCTGAGTTCTGCCTTCCCGGGGAGACTCTGACAGGAGGGGCCCCGTCTCGGGGCTCCCCACTAGGATTCAAAGATGCAAAGAATCAACAGCCACCCCCCATTTTTAAATGAATGAAATTCAACTCACATTCCTTATTAATAACATATACACCAGAGGGTGCATCCAAAGACTTAGGACGTGAGAGCAAGAGTCTATCAATGAGGGGTGTGCAATACACACACACACACACACACACACACACACACACCCCAGTGTGCATATCAAAGCCATCTTGTGAATCTTCAGTTGATTAAAGATGAGGATTGAAATGCATCTTAATAACCAGAAAATAACTTACAATCTAACATCTTGATTGTACTAGATTTCAAAGGGCAGCAAGATGTGTTGAAATGCACATATCTAATCATCAGTGGAATTAACAGATTCGCAAAAGTTATGCTTGGGAACATTATGTGTAGCTGTAACACAGCATAATCAAATTCCCATTTAATTTTATTAATGCTAAAATTCAGATTATTTGCACATTACCATTTTTTTTTCTGATATTAACTTCGGGGTTATTGAAAAAGCACATTTTTAAATGTTTTCTTTCTCATGGATATTTTAAAGCAAAATCACCTGCTTTAACAGCATTATTATTCATTTAGGTATGAGCGTTTCCCCCTCTCTCTTTCAACCTTGAGCTCGCCACGCATAGACATATGGAAACCAAACTGGGAGGCTAGAAGAGATGCAGGCTTCTTATCCAGGAACTTGTGGCCTGAGTTCTTTTGTCTGCTTTCTTTTTTTTGTCTTTATCTGCCCACCACTCCCAGTCTTATGGTCAGTGATATTTATGCGCTAGCCCATCATCCTTTGCCTCCTGGCAGCATCTGCACCTTTTCCCTCTCCCTCTGCAGCGGGCCTACCCTTGCATCTCAGAGACACCCATCACTGAATGCGCCTTTAACTCACCTGAGCACCCCCAGGGTCAGAAAGCCCTTCCCGCTGAGCTACGCATCCACAAGGGGCGAGGGGTGGAAAGTGATCAGAGTGCAAATTCTAAAACCCAACCTCACGTGATAAAAATTGCAAGACTTTATTTTAGAAAATAGAAAGATGGGATATGAATTTCAGCAGCAGTAGTTCAACTCCAAGGGAATGGTTTCATTTAATATACACTTAAGTCAGGCACATAGAAATCAACATAGTAATAATCCCTTTTATTGTGACCAGGCTTAACAATTGGGTCAGAGGTAATGTGAGGTAAGTAAGGGATTTGGAGAAGAGGAGGCAGAGGGTAGAAACATGAAAGGAGAGAGAGACTATTTTACTTAGATTACCTATCCAAGTTTAAGACATCACACACAAAATCACCCCAATGGTCACTGCATTAGAAATGCCATTTCTCCTGTTAATTGGAGAACTGAGGCTTGGAGTCAGGGATTTGGGTTCAAGTCTAATTTTATCCCTGACTAGCAGTGAATATCAGGCAAGGAACATGTGCCTCTGAGCCTTTAAATGACACAACAATTCTAATGCCAGTTGCACAATTACAGAAATGATTTATTTACTGAGAAAACAATATGTAACATAGAGCTCTGTAAAATATTAAGAGCCACACATATAAAGTGCTATTAATATATAACTACTGATTAGCATAATTCTGGAAATTTTGCTTTTTTTTTCTCTTTTTAAAAAAATGAATAGCATGTCCAAATTCTCTTCTTGCTTTCTGCATAATGCCTACACATGGCTTCTTTTTCATTTGTGCAACTGGCTCATTTATTGGAACACTAAAACATTATTGGGATGCAAAGAATGTGCCTATGCTTCATAGTTCCGCAGGCTTGAGCTCAAGTCCCAGCTCTGTCACTTAAAGCCACATGGCCTTGGATATTCTACGTACATTCTCAGTGTGTGTTATCATGAAAGGGAAGAGAATGGCACCCAGTGTTTATTTGGGTGATTCCATATGATGTGAGCCGAAACTGGGACATAGAGATATTGGGTATCAGTTGAAAGTCATACAGATACAAGTACCAGAAACCAAATTCAAGTTGCTTCAAGGGAATTTGTTGCCTCGAGTAACTTGGAAGGCTAAGTTTAGACACAGCCCCACTCATAGTCTCAAGTTTTCTCCTCAGCTCTTCTTTATGTCCCAGCTCTGATTCCCACAGCTCTTGGTCTCATTTTTCCCATACAGGCGGTTTCTTCCTTATGGCCAGATGAAGCCAGACTGCAAAGGACAGTCCTACATGCACATTTAGTAACCCACTTAGCAGAAAGAGAGCATTGTTAGTCATATATACATAAACACACATACATGCACTTTCATCTATATCCATCAGCTTATTGTTAGATGTCAATAGGTGACTGATAGATGATAGAGAGAGAGAACATCTTGGCCTGTACCCATTGCTTTGACCCAGAAGTAGGCAGAGTACTGACTGATGGTCCCACTAAATCATATGGATTGGGACAAGAGTTGATTTTCTCAAAGAGGAAGGAGTATCAGGCAAACAAAAACAGCACATACCTACTACATTTCACCCATGGAGATTCAGCATCCATGTACCTGCCATTTTCTTTACATTTATTTATAATAATTTTCTTACTGATATAATGAACAGCAGCCTGCTCGCCTTCTCTCCCAAAGGAGGCCTCGCAAAGGCCTACCTATGTACTTCATCTTGCTCCAAGTCCAGGCTCTCTGGGTGGTATGCATTCTTCTTAGGTCCAAATGCAAAGGCCTCCAGTCTGGTAATCCGGCATAACTGAAAATAAAATCCCAATTTAAGGAAGGGGCAAGAGCGTCCTGTCATCGTTGGTGCCTAAGAAAGTACTGTTGGAGACAGTTCGCAAAGGCTGTCTCCCAGGGTCTGTCCACGAGGTCCTTTATCAGGCAGGCAGACCCCTAGATCACCCTGAGGGTCCCTCTCAGCCATCTCCCTCCTTGGTAGCACCTGAGAGGCATGGAAGGGATCTGTGCCCTTTTAGGGGCTGCATCTCTTTAGCAGCCACTCTCATTTAGTTAAATCACCAAGACTGGGTGGCAGCTTTAGACATGGATCAATTGCAAGTTCCTGTCTGCCCGCTTTGGACTTTCTCTGGAACCACACTGTCTTAGTTGGATTTCTGGAGTCTCTGTGTTCTAGTAACTAACACCAAAAATCTTACTGAATCCTGTGCCTTGAATAAGAAGCCCACCTTTGTACATTTGTTTCTTAGCAGGCGACTGGGTCTGCCTCTCATTCTGCGAACCTCGGGCTTACTGACTTCCTGCATGGCTTGTGTCTCAGGACAACGCAAAACATGTTTCAGGGGAGGAAGCAGGGCTGTCCCGCCCCTGACCCTTTGATCGCTCCTGCTCCTGGCTGTATCCAGGAATCAGCCCTTTAGGAGCAGGGAGTGCACAGCACGTGTTAAGAGTTAGGAAAACTTGAAGATCAGGCTTCCCCCAAATTCTTTAACTCTTTCCGTGATGGGTTTATAATGTGTCAGTTTGCCTAGGCGGAACCATGTTTCCCAAAATTCTGTTACTTGTACGTTTCCCTTTAGGGCGGGTCAAGGGAAGATTTCTCACCTGAGATTTGCAGGGTGGAAGTGAAACTGGCCATTTTGTAATCTCACCTGTGGTCACTGACGGCCGACCCTTCTCATAGAGCATGAGGCAGCCCTGCAACAAATCAATCTTTTCTCCTGCATCCTCCTGAGCTTCCCTGACGCCTGAATTAGTACCTGGTCAGCTGCCTGGTGAAGGACCCAGCTCCTGAAGGGCACCCACAGCAAGCTGAGAAGCAGCAAGAACTGGCACAGGCTTTAGTCCCACCTCATGCGCTGCAGCTCAGCCTGTGTGTTTCTGCTTGGTTTTGCCCTCCCGCACGTTACACAGACCTGTCCGTCTCCTCCTCCTGCCTGTCCCAAGGCCTTCAAGCTCTAGCAGCAGACACGAAGATGTTTTACAGTCTTATAGCCTTACAGAGCCCACAGCTGTATATGGTCCAATCTCTGATGTATCAACAGCTATGTAACTAATATCTATTTGTTTGTCTATCTTAATGGTTCTACTCCTCTGATTAAATCCTGACTGATTAGCTTTCCCATTCTAACATTTTTCTTATTGTCTTTGATCACCTTTGCTTTAAATCCGTGTTGAAATGCTGGTCTCTGCAATTCCAAAGGTGCTTCATTATCTGAGTCCCATTCATCTTTGTTGTTTGCAGCAAAATGTGCCTCGATCGTAACTCTGGGTCCACCTCCCCTCTTCTCCCAGAGCACTGGCAGATAGGATTCCTCCATGCTGCTGGAGATGATGGCCGTTGTTAGCCAATTTCTCCATCCTTCCCAATTACCTGATTCTTTGAATCCCCCCATTCCCAATCATAACACTGTGGATTAGTACCAAGAGCAACGATGCCCAGTTTTTAGTTCTTGTGCTTATTCCCAGCAAGTAGGATGATAGGAAACACCCAATTAATATTTTTCCAGTTTCTCCTGGTGATAATAATATGGGAGTAACGATAATCCCTAACTACTCTGGCAAATGTGTTCTTATTCTGTCATAGTTTCCACAATGAAAAGGTTCAGTTGGTTCATCCCAGCCAATCCTGCAGCCATATTGAATAGATTTATTGCTAACCACTGAATAGAGTGCTCTTGAATGAGTTGGTTTTTTATCCTGTTGAAGACCATTCAACATGAATGGTCTTACCAGGTATGTGGTCAGCCCAATTCAGTCTTAAGGCAAGATGTTCAGCTAGTTTGCTCTGAATGTTATGTTTTCCGCCACACCAGCCATGTTCTCAATTCCCCATTATGTCCACTACTTGAAGCATTTACACTTTATTAATGACATCAGGTTCAAACTGCTACTAAAGCAGTAAGCCACTGAGGGAACATATAGGAAACATTCCTTTACTTTAAATCCATGTTTAACATATAGGAACACAAATAATACATGACTGTTGTCTACAAAAAGAGATGGTTTATTCCCACCTTTTGGCCAGTAACTGGCTTCAAGACCTACACATAAAATTGAACTTCACCAAATTGCCTTTTCTATAGGTAAAGAATCATACACTGGCAATCTCATTCGTTAACCTAATAGAAAGTCCTTTAACCTAGTATCCATAATTAGAATACTTATAAGAAGATAAAATAAGGAAAGAACCAAAAACAAGCTCACAATTTCTTCAAGTGAGAAAAATAATTATGAGGAACAAAAGCATCTCTATTACTGAGCAGATGATTTAGGGAGCATAGGAATAACAATATAAAAAAAAGATCACATGCAATCATTTTTATTGCCAGAGGCCAGGGCTAATAATGAGGAAATTAAGAAAGTGTTTATTCCAGATTTTCAATAAATTAATTTAACCTCAATATTAGTCTACTTCTTGAAAAATTCACCTTCTTGACTATAAAGCATGTTCGCATCATACTTCTTAATAATTTAGCTGTCAGAGTGACCGAAAAGACAAGGATATGGAAAGATTCTGACCACCCACACCTTGGCAATTCAACAAGAACTCACAGTAATTATAGCTCCCCATTTTTATTATTTGAAATTCATACATTTTTCATCTGAGTTTACAGTATGACATTTTTTTTTTGTCTGTTTCTCTTCTCTCTTAACCTCACATCCAACTCAGTGCAGCATATATTTTCCAAGTAAACTTTTGCCGCACTCTGAGTTATTCCTTCTATGGAAAATGGAATGGATGGTAATGGAATGGATGGCACTATCAAAGGGGCCTCAGTTATGACACTAGAAATAAGTGATGCCTTTGAAAGGTTTTTTTTCTTTTTTCTTTTTCTAGAAAGACAGAGAGAGAGGAGAGGAAGGGAGAAGGGAGAGACACAGAAAAGAAAAGGGAAAAAGAAGAATAGAACATTTTTCCAGAGAATGGCTTTCAAAGACATCCCCAAGAATAACCAAAAGCTTTTTGTATCTTCAACTGTCATGATGAAGATGGAGAACCTCAGGCAGTACATATGAAAGTCAGGCAGTAATACCGGGGCAGGAGAAAGAGGAGTGGGATGAGGAAGAGGAGTAAGCTTCATTTTAGACAGACCTCAGCCAGGAGCTGGGCTATGTTAGGAGCATTTCATTTCCTAATTTCCCAACGGGGATCTAAGATTACCAGGTAGTATCTCACAGCCCCAAGACTTTTCTCTCACTTGGATCATACAGCACAGGCTCCAGGCACGCCTGTCAAATTCTACAGGTCTTCACCCCCTCACCCAGCGTGAGACTCCCAGGACAGCCAGCTCATGCTCTCCAATCTCAACTGTCTCCTGTCCAGGCCTCTCCAATCCTCTTTTATAAGTTGGGGGTGGGTAGTCCATTATGGTCTTCAAAACAGTCCTCACTCACCCCCTTAGAAATCTGGATCATTGATCTAGAGCCCAGCTTTGTAGTAGGGTGTGACTAGTACCTGGTCGTGAGACAGTCTACCATTTTATTAGCCTGAAACACGGACTCATCTGTAAAACATGAAGATAGATATACTACCAAACCTTATCAATCTGTGCAGAAAGTGAAGTTTTATATTCTCCTTTTAATAATGGAAAATATTTTTACTCCACAGCCCCTTGTGAGAAAGCATTTGGTTCGATATAAAATTCTATCACATTTACTTTTAATGACCTCATTATGGCATTTGATCCCCTGCAAGCTGGACTGCTGAAAATTAATATCCCGCCAAGTGCCCTGCAGTTATTTCTGGGAGTCCCTTAAAACATTCTGTGTCCCGCAGTCTCGCTATCACACTGGGCCTGCTCCCTGTCCTCTCCCACCTGTCCACACCTGCTGTCCACGAGGCCTCAGCCTGATCATTACTGCTCCTCATGGGAGCCAGACACCGGATGCCAGATGCTCTGGGAGCTTCCAGCCCTCGGTTGCCAAACATCACTGTGCTCTGAGCAGAGATGGGAAAATAACTTATTTCTGACTGGGCACCAACTATTGTGTCAGAGCAGATTGGCTTCTTCCCCCCAAATCTTCTGTAAACAATCCTGCCAGCTTCAAGCCACCACCCTTGCCTGACTTCCCAAATATCCCATTAAAAACAATGCCTTCAGTTACTCCCCTTGTTGTCTTCTAACTGAAAGAGCTCAAATCTAACTCCAGAGGCTGAGCTAGTGCCATGACTTCAGATGAGGTGACCTGAAATGGATGGGGGGAGTGTACCCCAACACTGGCTTGGAGGATGGAGCGACAGGCCTGAACACGGACACAGACAATGAGCATCTCAGTGGTGGTGATCACGTCAGCCACGAGTCAAGTGGTCCCTTTCCTGTTCAGCAGGCATGGTTTAACCAGCCCCCACCCCTGCATTCTTCTAGGATGCATCCTAGGAAGGGGAGATATCCCAAGGCTGGCATACATTCAGATACATCACATCTAGGTGTGTTGGGGCTCAGATTAAGATAGAGATTATTTTAGAAGCACAAAATGTGGCAATTCTTACTCATTTATGTCATAGAACATCCCAGAGAGGGGGACACTATTATCAGACCCTTTCTGTGGATGAAGAAGCTCAGACATGGAGAGTCAGTCATGTAGCTTGTAGGTGGCAAGGCTGGGATTTGAACTCCTACACCCTGACTCTTAACCATTACTCTTAATGGGCCCTTCTGTTTAAAACAGTCAAGTACTGTGCTGTTCACCACGGATGAAGAGATAACTAAATGTTTCTTAACTTTGAGTTCAGGGTTTAGTACACATATTTTTCACCTACTTGAGGGTGATTCATTGGAAGTACACAGTAATCTCCTTAATGGGTCAGGAACAAAAACAATCTGACCTTGTCCAAGTTGAGTCACTTTAGAATCCTGCAGAAAAGTTACCCCAGTGACCAGAGCTATAACATGCTCTCCTTATTTCCTTGTGAGGTTTTCCCTAAGCTGAGGATGGCCTCAACCTACCAGAAGTGCTGTCCAGGGCAATTTCTAATGACTGAAGGCATACGAGTCAGTTCAGTTAGGTGGACCTCAGTTTGATTTCCAATGGAAACAGTTTATCTTTGGCCTGGACCCAAAGACTGATTGTCTCCCACCCATGACCTTTCTCCAGTGCTCAGACATCCACTAAAACTGATATTTAATTACTTGAAGAATTAACCTCTAGTTGAGACTGCTTAATTCTGAATCCCAGTTAATGCTATTTCAAACATCTTAACTAATCTTGCCCAAACTCTAGCCCCAAAAGTAAAAATATTCAGCTCTAGTTGACATCTTACACAAGAGATGAGACATTGTTTCTCCTGCCACAAATAATTCCCTATACCCCAAAAGGAAGCTTGGGGGCAGGCCTCCCTGCAGCTTGGAGAACTCAGATAGAGGAGGTCTCCAGCACTTTCTAGGCTCAGCCCACAGAGCCTATGGTAAGATTGACTGAACTCTCCACTACCTTCTCCAGATGAGGAATTTTTCTGAGGCCTGCCATTGCATCCTATTCTCTGCTTAACCAACCAGAGTTCAGGGTCTTGTACTTTTTCTAGAGCCAGGAACCCTAACATTGACCCTTTGCATGGACTGCGCAGAGCCCTTGGGTCCCAAGCAGGAGTTCTGCTGGTTAGGTCAACAGCATTTTATGGAGGTGAGCTCTAGGAAGAAGGTTCTGACTTGGGACAAATGACTGGGACAAACTGGAATGATGGCTCCCACCTGAGGGCTGTGGCCTTCCTGTGTTCTGCCTGGGAGAAATGGAGCCTCTGGCCATGATATCCCACATGTCTCTGCTTCTGTTCATCTACTCCTGCTCTCTCATTCTCTGTCTGTCATTCATTTGGGTATTTCCCCTCCATTCTAGGCTGACACCAGGGCATGCACCAGATGTGCCGTGGAAGAACATGGCACCTTCAAGAAGTAATGATGAAATGTTTGAGCACCATGTGGAGTAAAGAAAGGATTGGGAATGGTAGGGTGGGACCAGGTTGGACTTTTTTGGAGTCAGTAGGTAACCACTGAAGGTTGTGGAGAACCCCTAGTTTTCATTTGAACATCATAACAACTTTATGAAGTACATACTTATTCTTCTCTTTTGAAGATGAAGAAATTGAGGCACAGAGAGGTTTAGTAATTCGTGCAAGGTCATTCAGCTGGGAGGTGATGGAATCAAGGTGACATACAAGCACTCAGCCTCCAGGGACCGACTTATAAAATCTGCTTTCATCTTCCCTGCCCCGGGGGAACCCTTTCTCTGTGAGGGTTGTTCGGGCCAGCAGAGAATGAGAGGAGCCACACTTTAAGAGGGTTGCCCTCAAAAGGGAACTGAGCATGTGCCTGGTACTCAGAAAAACAGATGTCTCCAACTACACTAGAACTACACACTTATGATCTGGAACCAAGGACAGCAACATTTGTTTGTAACAGGCCAGTTAGTAAATATTTTAGGCTTGGAGAGTCCTATCACTTTTGCTGCAACTAGTCAGTGTGCCATTCCAGCATAAAGGCAACTACAGACAATACCTAAATGTGGTTGTGTTCCAATAAATTTTATTTACAAAAGCGTATACCATCTGGCTAACTTGAGAGACTAAACCAGAAATGTCACAGTCCAGCAGGCAATATTCTCAGGTCAAGACTTCAGGACAAAATTGTCTCTCAAAACACTTCTGAGAAATTATGTTCAGAATGGACATCAATGAAGGTGGCAAGGCATAATGACGCTGGACTGTTCAGGGAGCTAGCAGGCACAGCAGGGGTTCCAGATATACAAGTAATCATGCCCCTTCCCCCACCTCCTCCTCTACCTAGAGATAGGAAATCCTAATACAAAAAGAGATTTGGCCTGTGTATGTCGGGAAAGCATTATTAATCTGCAATGGACCAAGTAACAACTCACTAGGGGTTTCCTGGAACTTCCCTTAAATCCAAATATCCCAGTGACAACTTCCAGAAATCAGGCTCCACTATGTCAGGAAGGCACAACACTGATAATTCAAAGACTTAATGATTAAAGCCTAACAGCTACAAATATTTTTTTTTTCTTAATGAGATCAGAGGAGGAGGTGGGGGTGGGGGCAGCTAGAATGAATCAGCGGTATTAGGATATGTGTTTTACAGGAGCAAAAAGGTAATTGGAGTTTCCACACTAACAGATGTAGAGCAAACAGTATGTGAATGTTACTTCCTTTAGTTCTGAGTCTTAAAGGTAAGGTAGTTCCAAATGAAATGGAGAAGAGGGTGGCCAGAGAAGTTCGTTGTTTGAGGAATCAAGAAGTAAGGGACAAGCTCTGAGGGACAGCCAAGAACGGGAAGGCTGAACCCCACTTGGTGCCCCCCACCAAGGCCAGTTCCTTCTTGCACTAGTGAGAGAAATAACATTAGAGTAAACATCCTCAAGTGCCAGGGACCCAGTAGGATCCTAACTAAGTGTTGCAAAGCTACATGCAATCCCAGTAAGATTTGCTGCCAGAGTAGGAATTAAATATTTTTACTTGAAATCACTAATAAAAAAAAGTTACAATCAAAATCTCTGTAGATGAACTAGAAAATAATCTTAGTGCATCTATATGTGTTTCTTAAGTAATTGTTTTAGAATTACATAATAGAAACAAAGAAATCTAAGTGGCTCTCACATCCTTTCCTGGTTCTCTCATTCTGCTCACTAAAGGCTATTACTGGTGTCTTGTTGAAATTTTATTTATATCTCTGAATGTACACCCATATAAGGATGTTCCTTACAAAGAAAAAAAAAGACAGTATGTGGTACACATTTTCCAACTCCTCTGTTTTCTAAAATGATGTCTCTTGGAGTTTCTTACATATCACTTTCTATAGAACTGCCTTTGTCTTTTCTTTTTTCTCTTTTTGCCCAGTATTCAACTGTACAACTGAGTCATGATTTATAGTCTCTTATTCATGGACATTTTTGATTTTTCCAAACTTTTACCATTAAATGACTGCTTCCATAAATATCTTCATATATGCATGATTTTCTGCATGCTTTTGCCAGTAGCAAAAATTCCTAGAAATAAAATTCCCAGGTCAAGGAGTTTATTCACATTTAAAATTTAATGGATTTTGGGGACTTCCAGGAAGATGGCAGTGTGAGCAGGGCGGCAGAACTCTCCTCCCAACACTATATTTATCTACGAAAACCCAGAAAATACATCTATTCCTAAAAGAGAGACGAGAATACACAGGAAAGCGCACAGCGTGCAGCTACACCCGAGAGGACTCGGCACCCCAAGGGGCAGGTAAGATACGGAGCCGCGACCCGGCGGGACCCGAGCCCTCCCCCACCCCAGCGCACCGGCAGGAGGAGAGGACTCAGAGCCGGGAGGGAGTGGAAGTGCACCCCGCAAAGTAGCCAGCCACGGGGATCTGCGCGGGGAGCGCTGACCCACATTGTGCAGTGCAGCGGAGATTGGAGAGGCAGAGGGGCAGGATCTGAGCGGGGAACGCGCCAGGGTGCTTGCAGCTGTCTCCTGGGAAGGAAAAAAAAAAGCGCGTGCTTTCTTCAGCGGTCTTAAAGAGACAGGAGCCCAGCGGAGGAGCCAGATCGCCCCAGGACACTCAGCCCAGCAGGCTGGGAGTCCTGGGGAGTTTCAGACGCCTTAGCTGGCGACTGAGGAAGCGTAGCCATACGTACACTCCTCACTGAGATCAACAGCCTCCTATTCGTTCCCACCCCTGCCAGAGCGATAAAGGGCCCTGCGGAGCGGCACAGTCACAGCTGTGGAATAGTGGGGCAATAGCGCCACCTAGAGCATTCCCACAGAATCTACGTCCGGTGGGCATTTTTTTTTTTTTTTTGTTTTGTTTTGTTTTTTGTTTTGTTTTTGTTTTTTCTTTTCTTTCTTTCTTTCTTTTTTTCTTTCTTTCTTTTTTTTCTTTTTTTTCTTTTTTTCTCTTCTCTTTTTAAAGTCTTAAAGAGCCCAGCTGACATACGTGGCAACTATCAGTGACCAATTATACAGCCATGAAAAGACAGAGGAATATGGTTCAGACCAAAATCAACCAGACAACCCCAGAGAGGGAGTCTGAAGGGATGGAAATGCACAGCCTCCCTGAAAAAGAATTCAGAATAAAAGTCATAACCATGCTGATGGACCTACAGAGAAATGTGCAAGAGCTGAGGGAGGAAGTGAGGGAACTGAGGAAAGACAATACAGAAATCAGACAAGCGATCGACGGGCTTAACAGCAGAATGGATGAGATGCGAGAGACTGTTAATGGAATAGAAAACAGAGAACAGGAGTACAGAGCAGCTGAGGCAGAGAGAGATAAAAGGATTTCTAGGAATGAAAGAATATTAAGAGAACTGTGTGACCAATCCAAACGGAACAATATTCGCATTATAGGAGTACCAGAGGAAGAAGAGAGAGAAAAAGGGATAGAAAGTGTCTTTGAAGAAATAATTGCTGAAAACTTTCCTCGCTGGGGAAGGAAGTAGTCTCGCAGTCCACCGAAGCTCATAGATCTCCCAACACAAGGGACCCAAGGAAGACAACACCAAGACACATAATAATTAAGATGGCAAAGACCAAAGATAAAGACAGGGTATTAAAGGCAGCTAGAGAGAGAAAAAAGATCACCTACAAAGGAAAACCCATCAGACTATCATCAGACTTCTCAACAGAAACCTTACAGGCCAGAAGAGAATGGCATGATATATTTAACGTTATGAAACAGAAGGGCCTCGAACCAAGAATATTGTATCCAGCACGATTATCATTTAAATATGATGGAGGGATTAAACAATTTCCAGACAAACAAAAGTTGAGAGAAGTTGCGTCTCATAAACCAACACTATAGGATATCTTAAATGGACTGCTCTAGATGGAAGCACACCTAAGGCTAAAAAGATGTCACCAGAGAAAAAAAAATCATAGCAAAGAAAGCAGACCATCCAAATACTAACTAAAGGCAAAGAATAAAACACCTATTATAGAAAGAATGGAGGAGGAGGAATAAGAAGGGAGAGAAATAAAGAAACATCAGACTGTGTTAACAATAACTTAACAAGAAAGTTAAGTTAGATTGTTAGATAGTAAAGAAGCAACCCTTGAACCCTTGGTAACCACGAATCTAAAGCCAGCAATGGCAATAAGTACATACCTATCAATAATCACCCTAAATGTAAATGGACTGAATGCACCAATCAAAAGACACAGAGTAACAGAATGGATAAAAAAGCAAGACCCATCTATATGCTGCCTACAAGAAACTCACCTCAAATCCAAAGATATACACAGACTAAAAGTGAAGGGATGGAAAAAGATATTTCATGCAAACAACAAAGAGAAAAAAGCAGGTGTTGCAGTACTTGTATCAGACAAAATAGACTTCAAAACGAAGAAAGTAGCAAAAGATAAAGAAGGACATTACATAATGATAAAGGGGTCAGTCCAACAAGAAGATATAACCATTATAAATATATATGCACCCAACACAGGAGCGCCAGCATATGTGAGACAAATACTAACAGAATTAAAGGAGGAAATAGACAGCAATGCATTCATCTTAGGAGACTTCAACACACCACTCACTCCAGAGGACAGATCAACCAGACAGAAAATAAGTAAAGACACAGAGGCACTGAACAACACACTAGAACAGATGGACCTAACAGACATCTACAGAACTCTACACCCAAAAGCAACAGGATACACATTCTTCTCAAGTGCATATGGAACATTTTCCAGAATAGACCACATACTAGGCCACAAAAAGAACCTCAGTAATTTCAAAAATATTGAAATCCTACCAACCAACTTCTCAGATCACCAAGGTATAAAACTAGAAATAAATTTTAGAAAGAAATCAAAAAGGCTCACAAATACATGGAGACTTAACAACACTCTCCTAATTAATCAGTGGGTTAACGACCAAATCAAAACAGAAATCAAAGAATATATGGAGACTAATGAAAACAACAACACAAAGCCACAACTTCTGTGGGACGCAGCAAAGGCAGTTCTAAGAGGAAAGTATATTGCAATCTAGGCCTATTTAAAGAAGGAACAACATTCCCAAATGAATAGGCTAAAGACACAATTACTGAAATTGGAAAAAGAAGAACAAATGAGGCCCAAAGTCACCAGAAGGAGGGACATAATAAAGATCAGAGAAGAAATAAATAAAATTGAGAAGAATAAAACAATAGAAAAAATCAATAAAACCAAGAGCTGGTTCTTTGAAAAAATAAACAAAATAGATAAACCCCTAGCCAGACTCATTAAGAGAAAAAGAGAATCTACACACATAAACACAATCAGAAATGAGAAAGGAAAAATCACGACGGACCCCACAGAAATACAAAGAATCATAAGAGAATATTATGAGAATCTATATGCTAACAAGCTGGAAAACATAGAAGAAATGGACAACTTCTTAGAAAAATACAACCTTCCAAGACTGACCAAGCAAGAAACAGAAAAACTAAACAGACCAATCACCAGTGACGAAATCGAATTGGTAATCAAAAAACTACCCAAGAACAAAACCCCTGGGCCTGATGGATTCACCTCTGAATTCTACCAGACATATAGAGAAGAAATAACACCCATTCTCCTTAAAGTTTTCCAAAAAATAGAAGAGGAGGGAATACTTCCAAACTCATTCTATGAAGCCAGCATCACTCTAATACCAAAACCGGGCAAAGACCTCACCAAAAAAGAAAATTACAGACCAATATCCCTGATGAACGTAGATGCAAAAATACTCAACAAAATATTAGCAAACCGAATTCAAAAATACATCAAGAGGATCATACACCATGATCAAGTGGGATTCATCCCAGGGATGCAAGGATGGTACAACATTCGAAAATCCATCAACATCATCCACCACATCAACAAAAAGAAGAACAAAAACCACATGATCATCTCCATAGATGCTGAAAAAGCATTTGACAAAATTCAGCATCCATTCCTGATTAAAACTCTCAACAAAATGGGTATAGAGGGCAAGTACCTCAACATCATAAAGGCTATATATGACAAACCCACAGCTAACATCATACTTAACGGCGAGACGCTGAAAGCTTTTCATCTAAGATCGGGAACAAGACAGGGATGCCCACTCTCTCCACTGTTATTCAACATAGTACTGGAGGTCCTAGCCACAGCAATCAGACAAAACAAAGACATACAAGGCATCCAGATTGGTAAAGAAGAAGTCAAGTTGTCACTATTTGCAGATGACATGATACTGTACATAAAAAACCCTAAAGACTCCACTCCAAAACTACTAGAACTAATATCTGAATTCAGCAAAGTTGCAGGATACAAAATTAACACACAGAAATCTGTTGCTTTCCTATACACTAATGATGAACTAACAGAAAGAGAAATCAGAAAAACAATTCCATTCACAATTGCATCAAAAAGAATAAAATACCTAGGAATAAACCTAACGAAGGAAGTGAAAGACCTGTACTCTGAAAACTACAAGACACTCCTAAGAGAAATTAAAGAGGACACTAACAAATGGAAATGCATCCCATGCTCTTGGCTAGGAAGAATAAATATTGTCAAAATGGCTATACTACCTAAAGCAATCTACAGATTCAATGCAATCCCTATCAAACTACCAACAGCTTTCTTCAATGAACTGGAACAAATAATTCTAAAATTCATATGGAACCACAAAAGACCCCGAATAGCCAAAGCAATCCTGAGAAGGAGGAATAAAACAGGGGGAATTACACTCCCTGACTTCAAGCTCTACTACAAAGCCACAGTAATCAAGACAATTTGGTATTGGCACAAAAACAGACCCACAGACCAGTGGAACAGAATAGAAAATCCAAACATTAACCCAAACATATACAGTCAATTAATATTTGATAAAGTGCCTTGGATATACAATGGGGAGATGACAGCCTCTTCAGCAGCTGGTGTTGGAAAAACTGGACAGCTACATGTAAGAGAATGAAACTGGACTACTGTCTAGCCCCATACACAAAGGTAAACTCAAGGTGGATCAAAGACCTGAATGTAAGTCATGAAACCATAAAACTCTTAGAAAAAAACATAGGCAAAAATCTCTTGGACATAAACATGAGCAACTTCTTCATGAACATATCTCCCCGGGCAAGGGAAACAAAAGCAAAAATGAACAAGTGGGACTATATCAAGCTGAAAAGCTTCTGTACAGCAAAGGACACCATCAGTAGAACAAAAAGACATCCTACAGAATGGGAGAATATATTCATAAAAAACGTATCTGATAAAGGGTTGACATCCAAAATATATAAAGAACTCATGCACCTTAACAAACAGAAAGCAAATAATCCAATTAAGAAATGGGCAGAGGACATGAATAGACACTTCTCCAAAGAAGAAATTCAGATGGCCAACAGGCACATGAAAAGATGCTCCACATCGCTAATCATCAGAGAAATGCAGATTAAAACCACAATGAGATATCACCTCACACCAGTGAGGATGGCCAACATCCAAACACAAACAACAACAAATGTTGGCGAGGATGTGGAGAAAAGGGAACCCTCCTACACTGCTGGTGGGACTGCAAATTAGTTCAACCATTGTGGAAAGCAGTATGGAGGTTCCTCAAAAAACTCAAAATAGAAATACCATTTGACCCAAGTATTCCACTCCTAGGAATTTACCCTAAGAATGCAGCAGCCCAATTTGAAAAGGACAGATGCACCCCTATGTTTATTGCAGCACTATTTACAATAGCCAAGTAATGGAAGCAACCTAAGTGTCCATCAGTAGATGAATGGATAAAGAAGATGTGGTAATATACACAATGGAATATTATGCAGCCATAAGAAGAAAACAAATCCTACCATTTGCAACGACATGGATGGAGCTAGAGGGTATTATGCTCAGTGAAATAAGCCAAGCCGAAAAAGACAAGTATCAAATGATTTCACTCATATGTGGAGTATAAGAACAAAGAAAAAATACTGAAGGAACAAAACAGCAGCAGATGCACAGAACCCAAGAACGGACTAATAGTTACCAAAGGGAAAGGGACTGGGGAAAATGGGTGGGAAGGGAGTGATAAGAGGAAAAAGGGGCATTACAATTACCAGACATAATGTTGGGGGGGCATGGGGAGGACTGTACAACTAAGAGAAGACAAGTAGTGATTCTATAGCATCTCACTATGCTGATGGACAGTGACTGTAATGGGGTAGGTGGGGGGGACCTGATGAAGGGGTAGTTTAATAATCGTAATATTGCACATGTAATTGTAAATTAATGATAATAAAATAAATTATATTAAAAAAATTTTAATGGATTTTGCTCAGTTACTCTCTTAGAGGTATGCCAATTTTTTATTTCTGGTAACAAAGTACGAGAGTGTGTATTTTACTTGAGCTTCTTCAACCTCAGACTTCCTGAACCTTGCCAGGCTTATACATAAGTTTCATGATGGCTTTGACTGGAATTTGTCTTATGGTAAGCATTATTGTTTGAACAACTCTTCCTAGGTTTAAAAGCCATGTGCATTTCATTTTCTGTCCATTGTCTAATTCTTCCCCCCCTTTTACACTTGCATTAGCCTTTTGCTACTAATTTCCAGGAGCAATTGTTTGGGGCCTGCTATGTGAGAATTGCAAATATTTTTCTCATTTTTGTAGTTTGTATTCTCACTTTCTGGCCTTTTATTGTTTGCCGTATAGCAATTTTTTGATCCTTGTCAATTTGAAATTATCTTCTTTCTGAATTCTGAGATTTCATGATTCTCGGTGAAACCTTCCCTGTTATATTCTTATAAAAATAAATTCCCCCATATTGTTTACAGTATTTCATGGTTTTAATATTAACTTGTAAATGCTTGTAAATCTAGAATTTATCTGGGAGTAAAATGTGAAATACAGACCCACATCTTTCCTTTTAATCTAGATCAGCATACACTTGTTATTCAGTGATTTGTATTTTGCTCACTAATTTACCTTTCATTATATACAGAATTCCTATACACATTTAGCCTATTGTTAGACTTTCTATTCTCCATACTGTCCTAATTGCTATGACTTTTTTATAATTTGTGTGGTATCTAGTATGGCTAGTTCACCTTCATTATTTATTTCCTTTTACAATTTTTCCTGGAAATACTGTTTATTTTTTCTACATGAAATCTAAAATTTTTTTCTAAAGATTGGTTCATGGTAACTCTATTTCCTGAATTCGTGCATGTTTGAAAGTGTTTATATATTGCATTTATATGGTAATAATATTTTTGTTGGGTATAAAATTTGGGGGTCACCCTTTTTTTCCCTTGCAATTATTGTAACCACTGCTACAATCTTTTATGCCATAATATATACATTTATTCTAGGAATATATATTTGTATATATAACCACACACACATAGGTACACAAATGCACATGCATGTGTGCATATTCATGGTATAATACATATACATATATTCATGGTATAATCCTGTGTATATTTGCAATATGAGAGTTGGGGGGTAGGGAGAGAGAAAGAGGGAAAAACAAAAACCCTTAGGCCAGTCTTGATTTTTTTCTCTTTTTTAGGAATTGGATATGTTTACTTGGAATTCCAAAGGATATTTTTTTATCCTTGAAGTGCAGTAACTTTGTTAGTTCTGTGTATTATTGGTGGGTTGTTTTGTGTTAATCTTTTTCCTGGACACTGAAATCCCTCCCAGGCATTTACTTCTTAAATCTATAGATTCAAGTGTTAACTTAATTTTGGGATTTTAAAAATTATTTGTTTAAGCAGTTTTTATATTCCATCAATTCAGCCTTCTTTTCTGGAAATATCAATAATATATGGGCTAAATCTTTATTCTTTATTTATGCTTACTTTCTCTTTAGTCTTTTTAACTTTTTGTACATTTCTTTTTTATTCTGCTTATTTCAATCTGTCCTCATCTTGTATTTTCAACAAGGTTTTATTTTAGGTTCTTGGCAATGTGGACTTCATTTCTGCATTTTCTTTTCTCATGCCACCTCCAAGGTTTTCCAGCTCAGTGTTTTACCTCTTTCTGTTACCTCTCTATATCTTCCCTGAACACCTATATCCTTTCTTAATGTGCTTTTTAAAAATTAAAAAGACCACAATTTTATTATTACCTGTTATTCACAAGTTCATTTTTACTTTCTGGTTGTTATTTCACAACATATATTTTGCAAAAATTTTCATGTGTTTTGTGGCAACATTCTTCTGATAAATAGAAAAAAAGGAAGCTATCATCTTAACTCTGCCATTTTAAAGTGACAAATGCCATTTATATTTCTTTACCATATTTTATCCATTCATTGATTGATTTGACAAATATTTATTGACTTAGCACTATGTGCTAAGCATTATGCTATGTTCTAGGGAAATAATAACAAACAAAACAGATAAGACTCCTGATTGTATGCCCCCTACATTCTATCTTACATTGTTATCAAAAATTTATATGAAAAAGAAAACTAGTCCCTTCTAACTGTGTGATTATATTTGAAATTTATAGCACAATTGTCCCTGCCCTTCCTTTCTGTCAGTTCACAACAGGCAAATTCGTATATCCCAGGAATAAGTATTAATTAGTTAACATTATATGGCAATTTTAAGCAAGAAAGCGAAAACAACTTTGTGAATGCTAGTTTTTCAGATTAAGTAAAAAAGTAATGCCCATGGTAAGGTCCTGTTTCAAACCTAAATAAGTGTGCTTCCTTACCAACAGTACGTCCACCCAGTCAGTCATAATTTTCGTTATTAATACAAAGCAAATCATCCAGATTTTTTTTAAATCCCCACTATGCTCTAATGCTCTTGAATGTAAGCTGTAACACAAAATTCAAATTATTCTTTTGACTATCTTCTAAGAGAACAGCACATTTACTGTGAGATTTATCTGGAGACTTTTGAAAACAAAGGCAGTGCCCCTTACTATGTATAACAGCACATAAACTATAGCACCATTATCGCAAAGTATGGAGACAGACTTTTAGAAGAACAGACTTTCCTTATTAAATGTATGCAATTTGCCAGACATGCTGGCAATTTATTGAAAAAATTAATAGGCCCTCTATGTGACATTAAATAGCCTTTTAACAACAGTGCACTTAGATCCCACACCAACTTACACAAAATAAATAGCACCGAATTGCCTAACAATCAAAAAAGGATTTGTCTTCCATTTCAATTTAAATTACTCTGAAAGATAAGCAAACCTAAAAAGCTAATGGAGGAATAAATCCCTATCTATTGTGTTCTATTTGACACATATGTAACCCCAGTTGTCTTTGGGAAAATAAAGTCACATTATTTATTTGTATTTTCCATATACCAGTCATTAAGGCAGTCTCAGTAAATAGCATTAAATGGAATACGATAAGGTTGTAATATTGTCACAAATGTGCACAAAGGGAGAAGAATTGGATGCTTCCAGAGAAAGGAACATTTCTTCTTGTGCTGTGGAAGGATGAAGGAGAGTAAGAGGAAGAATATGAATTAATATTTGGAGATAACAAGAAAGACAACTGAAAGAGATCAAGTCACATGGCTTGGAACATTATCAAATAGCCAAAGACCTCCTTTTACACTGAAGTAGGATATTCACATGGGAGAGGCACAGGGAAAGAGAAAGGCATAGGCTATTTTAATAGTCACTTTGACATATACACTATGAAGCAAATTAGAGGTGGAAGAAATACTACAATACTGAGGACTCCACAGAGTTATATTCACATAATGGATTCAGTCAATGATTTTTTTCTCTTTCCCTTAATTCATCAATGTATAATACTAGGACTAGAAAAAAACCAAAAACAAAAAGTATAGAGGAAGTAACCAAGAATAAGCACCCGCAAGATGGAAATGGCACACAGTCAGATGGGTCTAATTAGCAAATTACTGTGTTTGAAAGTCTTCACATAAGGTTCAAGAAGGTACAGAAATAAATGAGACCAACATAGGTGATGAAATAGAGAACAGGGATGAGTAAAGGGGTTCAAATCATTATGACAGATTGTAGCACTGTCTCCATATATCTTCCTACCCTTTCCTTGTAAGAGAATTATACATTCTTGCCTATCTCCATATGTCTATTAGCGTACTACCACAGGAATTTGGGCCCTTCCATTGATGTTGGACCAGACCATGAGTGTTATTTAATTTGGCTAATGTAATGTAAGTAGACTTAATCTATGCCACATCCTAATAGAAGACCTAAGTGACTTTGCACATTTGGCTCTTGCATTTTTCCCTCTGCCATGAGAATGGTATATTCCAGTGCATTATCCAGATAGGGGCTGCCTATCAGCCAGGACCCTGAATTTAGACATGAAACAGAGCCATACAAGCACAAACACAGTAACCCATATCCAACATAAAATGCAGATGGTTATGTGGTCCCATGACTGGATTCAAGAATGGGAAGAGCGCTAAGGACTTTAGTCACAGAAGTTTTGGTGCAGTGGTAGGGGTAGAAGCAGATCTCAGAAGTAATCAGGAGGCATTTATGTGGAGGGAGCATGTGTACAAAGCTCTTGAGAACCATCGCCGTGAAAGTGAGTAAAGTAAAACAGTGGTAGCTGGAGTTGTAGAGTCCAGAAAGGTTGTAGATTCATACATGCTTTTGTTTCTCAAAGATGAGAGAGGATCAAGCAAGCTTATATGCTGTTGGAAGGATGTAAAAGTGAGGAAGATGATTAAGATATTGTGTAGAAATTCAAATAATAAGGTAGTGCAATTTCTGGGAGCCAGTACATGGACAGATGGATCTTGCTTTTGATTGGACAGTGAGGGACAAGCTGATGAAAGAAATAGAATGTTTGCTAGACTTCTGAGACAAGTGATGAAAAGACTATGAATCATAATGATTCTGCCTAATTGTGTGATTTTTTTTTTTTTGTCTCCAGTAGGGCTTCAGTGAGATGGCTTTAAGATGGAAGTGAGATGGAGAATGAGAGTGACTGGGTTCAGTCTGGATTGGGATTTTGTTCATGATGAATGGACAAAAACCCAAGGAAGGTGCACATTTGCAAAGAAAAAAAAATGCTTGCCTCCATGGAGCAGGTGCCCTAAGCTGGATGCATGCAAACTGAATATGGAGAGAATAGGGAGGGATAAAAATTGAAACTCCAATTTTGATGACGTATTTTAAGTAGAGGTACTTGAGCAAAAGAGCTTGGAGAGTAAAGGGTTACCTTGGGAGTATTCGCTGTTTCAATTAGTGATTTCAGAAATGGCGCATTCTCTGCTAAAAAGGATCAGGGTATGAGAGCAGAAGTGTATGGCTAGGTGGGGATGATGGGAACATCACTGGACAAAATAAGGTTAAGGATGAGAGGCCAGACTTTTCACTGGTTAATGGGAAGGAGTGAGATGGAAAGGGAGACAGTAGACCAGTTGTCAAAGTTTCATTGACGAAGGAGAGACAAGATAGATAGCAATGTTTGAAATGGGGAGGAAGAAAAGGAAGTACAGGCAAGCAGATGGATGCTCAAAAATCAGAGGTTTGGAGGGGATGGAAGGAGAATGATTGGGTAGGAACAGCAATAAGAGCAAGGATGACACATGTCCCCCTCTGACCCAATGTCTATAGTGTGTGGAAGAATATCCAGTGATTGCTTTAGCCATGATTCTTCTCTGCTATACCCTGAATTCTCAAGGGAATGTGGGAGTTCCCTAACTCACATCCTCTAACACAAATTTGAGAGATGGCTCTGCTTCCTGTTCCCTTACTACTGAAGCATTCACTCCTATGGATCCTCAGGCTGGTGGACTATAAAACTGCCAATGGGGAATAATGTCAATGTTGTTTTTAGGCCCTCCAATCTACTTCCCAGATTCAGTACCTGAGTAAGAAGTGACTTGAATTAGGGGAGATTTTCAATCTTCAGTGTGTTTAAGAATCCACTTAGTTGCTAATTAAGATGCCAAGTTCCAATTTCAGAGACTGAAATTCTGAAGGACTAAACACAAACACAAACTGGTGTTTTTAACCAGCATTCTTGGTGATTCTAAACAGGGGCACATGGACCATCCTTGGATAAAGGCTGAAGTGTTGGAGAAAACATGAACTTGGATTCCAGCCTCTGCCAAGTACTAAGGTCATGGGCGGATCACATCGCTTCCTTGACTCAAAGTCTTCTCATGTGTACAGCTGCCATGCATTGTTGAGGGACACCTTACACATCTTACCACAGTGAACTCCTCTTTAATTAGATGGGGATTTATTTACTTCTTACACCAAAGAAGAGTGGAGGGAGGCAGTACAGGGTTTAGATGGCAGCTCCATGAGCAGCAGAGAACTCTTCCATCTCACTGCCCCACCATTCATTCCAGCACTGGCTTCCATAGCTCCTGGAGCCCTAGTTTCATACTTGCACTGAGTTCCAGAGCATTAGGAAGCAGAGAAGGCTAAACACAGGAAAAAAGAAATTGTCAATTATACCTCAATAAGGCTGAAATTAAAGAAAAACCCTTCACTGCTCCCTTTCTTTTAAGAAGTCTTTCCATAGTCCCCTATTAGCACAGTCCACTGCAGAGAAGGCCATTTCTTCAGGTGGCGATTAGCTAGTTAAAAGTTGAGATACTTTTACTAAGGAAGAATGGAGGCTGGATGTCCAGAGAGCATCCATATCTGCCTCACGGATGGGACACACACTGCCTTCATTTGCTAGGGCTGCTACGGCAAAGTCCCACAGACTAGGTGGCTAGAACAACAGAAACGTTTTGTCTCACAGTTCTGGAGGCCAGAAGTACAACTCCAAAATGTTAGTGTGCTGGGTTCCTTCTGGCTGTAAGGGAGAATCAATTCTATGCTTCCCTCCCAGCTTCTGGTGTGCTGGATATCTCTTTGGAAATCCTTGGCTTCTTGATGCATCACCCCACTCTATGCCTTCCTCTTCCCATGGCATTGTCCCTGTATCTGTCTCCATGTCCAAATTGCCCATTTTTATAAGGACACAGTCATATTGGATTTGATTATCTGCCAAAAACCTATTTCCAAAAAAGGTCAAATTCACAGGTACTGAGTGTCAGAATTTATTTGGCAGGGGGATACAATTCAACCCATGATACGTCCTTAGCTATATTTACAAAGCCTTGCTACCCATATTTTCCAGTCTATATGCTCTACTCCTTGATCCTTAGGCTTTCTCTAGTTCAGTTTTATGACTTTCATTTCTGTTGCCTTATCATCTCTCATCATTGGCCCTCAGAACTAGAACCTCAGGGTCCACCTCTGCTTTTCCCTCTCACTTTGTTTCACAGAATCAGACCCAGCTGGTTTCACATCCAGCTCCCTACCTGCTTCTTTCTGCTTCAACACACCATTGGGTCCTAGCCCTGACAGCCCGCTGCATGTATTAGCCCTCCGTCTGCATGACCTCCTGGCCATGAACCCGGGTTGCTCAGATCCTCTGACACCTCTGGTGCCTTGGTGCTGCCTCACAGCTGGCCCTGTTCATCTCCTGCCCAACTCAGCTCACAGAAAGAGAGCGGAAGACCGTTGTTGCTAGGAAGAATTACAGGACTAGTTTGATTTTTTTTTTGTACCTGATGAAATAGCTCCACTTGAAATAAAAAATTTTCTACCCAGGGCTCCCCAAATTGGCTTCTGGGGTAGATTATATTGTTTTAAACAGCAGAGGATGGCATCGGGTAAGGATGAAGCTGATGCACTCCTCAGAAGCCCATATCCAGCACGGAATCACAGTTGCCAGAAATAAGGGATCGAGAGGGATACAGGGCAGCCAAAAGAATCTATGGAGGAAGAAGTAGGTCTAAATTAAATGGTTTTCAGAGTTTTCCAGGAAGCATTGGTAGCTTGTTAAATATTAAGCAGAGCAATCTCCCTCTGACTGTTACAGGAGTATGGCAATGCAAGGAAAGCCTTTACAATCTCTGATGTGGTGGGAGGGAGATAAGGGGCCACAGAGCTGGGAAAATTTATCAGAAAAAAAACAGTGGCTTCCAGCAAAAGGTTCACAGATGCTGCCTTCTAATTAAAATTTTTTAATTTTAGAATGCAATTTTATAGACTCTATACCTGCAAATGAACGCCTCACACCACATGGTGTCTCCCGGTATCCTGTGAAGGGAAAAGGCAGGGTGGCTTTCAATGGCTTATGTCTCACTCTGTGCCCCTGATCTTCTGCCTTGTGCTGCCAAAAACCAAAGAAGGGGAAATTAAATTAAAATAAAACACTAGGTGTCCTGTATGGGTTTTAAAGTTGTCTGGGCCAAGAAATGAGGTTGTGTCCTTTTGAAATAGCAGAAGTAAGTTTCACAGGCTGTCTCTGCTGCTTCTGAGAAACAGGGAGTCAGTGAATTCAGAGACCCTGGGCCATGAGCCCAAGGAACAGTCAACCATGATAGTGTCAACCTCATGCTAAGGAAGGTGGTTTGAAAAAAGAACAAGTAAAAGTGTGGGAACCCATAACAGCTTTCATCCTTGACCAGAACATACTTTTCCCTGAGCCCAGACATGACCTTGGTACTCTCAAGTAACCACTAATCCAGTAACCACTAATAGCTGATCAGAATTTGCAGCTTTGATTGAATGCATTTGCCATCCTTTTTTAGAGCAGTAACTTTACGAAGGAAGCAAGCTGGGACCTTGAGGATTTAAAATTGTAAAGAAGTCTAACCACATTTCTTTAGGATACAAAGTAAGAACAAGGTTAACACTTTGAAGGTGACGTCTCCTGTTCCCTAAAGTAAGAATGCCAAATTGTTGTCATCCTGAGTATCAACCCATTGTCACTTGAAGCATATTTGAGATGGCCTGAGATGTGGCACTGGAGATTATCTGGGGTAAAAAGTGTCTTGATTATCAGCAGTGTGTACCATGTTCATGGAGAAAGAGAAGGGTCTCTCTCTGGGAGGAGTTATTCCTGAATTTGGTGCAACACAGGAGGATCAGAACCCAAATTAAGATTTAGATCAAGATTCTCAGACTATAAGTCAAAGTCAAAACCCTTAGGGTCTGACTTTTTGCCTGGTATCAGAGGATGGAAACCTCATCTAAAAAACTCCATGTGTAAATTTGTGTAGGAGCTAAGTCCAAAGGTTATTACCCTAAATCCACCGGTTTTCCATCCATGATTCATAGGGACTGGGAATTAGGGCTCATAAGAGAAGGCAAGCTCCTGCACTGGATTCTATCATGAGGTAAAGGCTAATGGAACTCTCAGCTCAGGTATGTTGTGAAAGTATCATGTTAACTGGTGGCCCCCATGCCCTAATGATGTACTGTGTCAACCAGCCCTGTCAGCTTATGATCGTTCCTACTCTAGCCTGGAGCCAACTGTTATGAACTTGTTTTGTTCTTTGAACTTAGAACCTTCATTTCTCCATTTTTGATATAATGAATTCTCAACTCAAGGGTTTCTTAAATCTTCTGGGTGCTATTCTAGGCACTAAAGATACAACAGAGAATAAGATAAAGTCCCAGGCTTTGTGGACCTCACATTCCTGGGTGGGGGGAAGGAGAGGAAGTGAGGTCAGAATCAGGGACAGGGCCTGAGTAAGCAGAGCCATGTAAACTCTGGTGTGGACTTTGGATTTTTGGCACAGCCAGAGTAGAGTTTAAGGTACTCTACTTAAGAACAACATAATTTGATTGATTGCTTTTTAAAGGATAAACTCCAGCAATGTGGGAAATAAGCTTTACGAGAGAAAAGTGTGGAGACCATTACTGTGTCAGAGATGTAAACAAAGTTAATTGTACTTGGAGTAAGAGGGCTGAGGTGGAGGTATTGACAAGATGTAGTAATGGGATGCATTTTAAAGGCAGAGTTTAGAGTCCTTGCCAGCTATGTGGATGTGGGGGTAAGGGAATAAGGCATATCTAGAATGTCCAACTAACTGGTAGGCCTGATCTTCTAGAAATCTGTGAGCACGAGGTAATTAATAGGGAAGTCTCAGGAAGAAGTCATCTGGTGGGAGAGGGAACCAGGATGTGGTAGACACACTCTGTGATGGCTTGGCCCCAGTGAGTCACACCCTTGAGCTCACCGCCCCCCCCCCACCTTGAGCATGAACAGACATGTGTCTCACTTCTAACCAATAGAATATGTTAAATGCCATGTATGTCATGTCTGTGATTTCATTACATTGTGTAAGAGTCCAGCTGAGCAGACTGCAGGGAGAGATCCTCCTGGAGATCTTGCAGAAGCAAACAGCTATGTTATGAACATTAAAGAAAACCATGTGGCAGGGAACTGTGGGAAGCCTCTAGGATCCAAGACAGCCTCCAGACCACAGTCAATAAGATGGACTTTCAGTTATACAATCACAAGGAAATGAAATCCCCCACAACATGAATAGTCTTAAGAGTAGATTCTTCTCCAGTGTGGCCTCAAGAGAAGGGAATGTCCATTTGAGACTGACTGCAGCCCTGTAAGACCCTGAGCAGAGGACAGAGTTGAGTTATACCTGGACTCTTGACTCATGGAAACTGTAAATGTGTGTTCTTTTACACTGCTAAGGTTGGAGTAATTTGTTATGCAGTAATAGAAAACTAGTACACAAGATGATGAGCTGCACAGCCTTAGCCCTCAAAGGAGAAGGTGAGTCAAAATTCATCCTGATGCAGGTCACAAGGACTGATCTTCTGGCCCAGTGCTACATCCACTGGACTCCCTAAGTCATAGCAAGGCAGGGGGAGGGGACTAAAGCTATAAATAAGAATTTGAAAGAGTTGTTTGAGAACCATTCTTCTTCACTCTGTAGCATAAACAAACAGTGCAGCTGGCATCTGGGGGTCTTGAATGCATCAGTAAGAACCAGGAGCATGCAAGAACACAAAGGAAAAGGTAGCAGTGGTGTGCCCAGTGGAGATGTCCATCCTGTTCCTCAGAGCCTGGTTCCCAGCTTAAGAGGTATGCGCTGCATGTCACCGTAAAGGTGGTGGCGCCCTCCTTAGTGGTGATACTCAGGGAGATGGAATCAAAACAAGGACATGAGGCAAATGACAATCCCAAGTTATACCTGGGCAGATAGGTAACCAGAGGTAACAGATGTATTAAATGGACTGGATTCAATGCGGTGTAAATAGGATGCAATTTTATTTTTATCTCTGACCACTATCTTCAAACAAGCTGCAGAGAATCCTTCTTTGGCCAGTGATTATAGCTCAGACTGAGCTTCTGGGAATTAGAAGAATCTCATTTGAGGCATTAAAAAGTCCAGTAGAATTTAAGTAGAAAGGTCAGACTTTATTGAATTCAAGTGTGTTCTTTCTCCTGTTAGACTTGATCGAAAGGTTCAGAAATCAGCAGTGACAAAAAAGGACAAGGTCTGGAGTTCTTGCCGGCTCCCTTGCTTTCTGCTTCGCTGGGCCAATGCAGAAACCATACTCTATCTTCACATAATATTCTCAAGGCTCCAGGAACCTCTCCACATGCTGCTTCAATGCTGCAAAGAAGAGCCTGTCATTCCCACTGCATAGCCGGCATCCTTTGTGGGTTGGGAGACCGAAATCGTCTTGCCATGGGCACACAACCACAAGCTCAGTGTATGGTTCTTTCCCTTCCCACATTGTACTGTGAGATAAGGGGAAAAACCTCTCCTCCTACTCCTTACTCACTACTCCTAGACATTTCCCTGAAAGGGTTTTGTTTGTTAAATCAGACTTTGTTTTTTAAATTGTTTTAAGATCTTTATTTGCCAAACTGAAAAATTCTAAGCTAATCATTTAATACTCAAAAGGGGATGATAGCACATGTGATACCTATTTTCGTGACAGTTAAAAGAAATACTGACCAACTGTCTTCGAAAGAAAAGAAGACCCTTTAGTTTTATTAATTTTATGATCAAGTTAGCATGTGCATTTCAGTTTGTTTTCAATCGGTGAATCTTACAGGAAAGAGTTTTGTATTTTTCTCAATGATCAGAAATAAGGATCAAGTGAATTCCTAGAGGCAAATCTATGTAACAAAGTGTTTCAAAATTATCCCATTATGAGCCCAGATATCTCTTTAGGTTTTTCCATTCTACATTTTACATTTTTATATTCTTCACGTTTTATTTTCTTCAGTCAGGAGTTAATTTAATGGCATGGTGTCAGGATCTAACATTTCTTCCCAGTCACATCTGTAGTGGACATAAACATCTTTAATGCTTATTTTTCATCATTCTTCCCCTGAGGATTCCAATTAATTGCACTGAGATACTGCAAAGAAAACTATTGGGAACTACTTCTATTCCTATTTCAATATACGTAAGATTTGAAATTCTAGAGGATAAGAATCTAGTCCTTTATCTATCTATCCACATATAGATATATATTTCAAATACATTGCTTAGAGTTTAACACTTGGCTTTCAAAGATAGCCGTTCTAGAAGGTCATCTAGTTTTGAGAGACAGTTGACCTACCTTACTTATATGACCCAAAGGCCCCAACACAGTGAGCAGCATGCACCAATACTCTTGGTGAGGATGGAGGCTGAAAACGATTAGGACATTTCAATACTAAGTTACTCTAATCATCGCATCAAAGTGTATACTAAATGCCCATCCCACAAATCAAGAGGCTGGCCCCTTGTGCCCCTCTGGGGGTCTGATGTGAGCTAAGAGGAAAAATCTGTTTACCAGGATTTCCACAATACAAAACAGAGTAGGGAACCACTTCTCAAAGTCAGGAATCTCCTAAGTTGAAGCAGCTATAGGCCATATATTAAATTTCTTTTCTGAAAATAAAACTCCTACAAACTCATTGTAGAAACTTGTCAAAGTACAAGATAATGAGAAATAAGTAAATAAAACTCACCATCTAAAAAATAAAGAATATCAGAAATAACTGATTTTAAGCAATGTATATATATATAATTATATAAGCATGTAATCATATTCTACATACATCTTTATGTTTTGTATTAAAATGTTGTGTGTATTTTCATTAAAATGTTTTCATGTATTCTTAACATTCATCAATTAGTGAGACATGAATTTCCTTATAAGGATATGGCATAATTTAAAACTTCATTCTCAATGAAGAAGCACTGCCTACATTTATAACTACAAGACATCATAAAGTAAAGGTACATTAGAACATGTCTACTAGATCCTGGAAATACAGCAATTTGCAATGCATATTGGCTACATGTATGGATCTTTTTTACCCCAATTTTACTGAGATATAATTCCCATATAACATTGAGTGAGTTTAAGGTGGATGACATAATGATTTATGTATGTATTGCAAAATCATTACCACAATAAGTTTAGTTAACTCATCACCTCACATAGTTCAAATTTTTCTTGTGATGACAACTTTAAGATTACTCTCTTAGCAACTTTCTAATTTGCATTGCTGTACCATTCATTAGACTCACCATGAGGTATATTACATCCCCCCAAAGAAGGAAATCCTGCCGTTTGTGACAACATGGATGAAACTTGAGGGCGTAAGTCAGACGAGAAAGACAAATACTGTATGATCTCACTTATATGTGGAGTCTAAAAAGAAACAAAGTCATAGAAATAGAGAACAGATTGATGGTTACCAGAGGAGGGCAGTAGGGGGAGGAGGAAATGGGTGCATGCATGGATCTCAAACCTAAAGATCCTCCCTCAACAGCAGTGAAGGAGATGTACATTAACTAATGACTGAAACACATCAACATTTATAACTACAAGACATCATAAAGTAAAGGTACATTAGAACATGAAAGAATATTAGGGAGGGAATGACCTGGTTAAGGAAGTCAGGGAATGAGAAAAAGATGACTAAGCTGAGATCTGAAGGAGCAAAGTGAAATGGGTTAAAAAAATAAATAAGTGAAAGGTGGAGCAGAGTGAGAAGGACTGTTCCAGGCAGAGGGAATAGCATGTGCAAAACCTGTTGGCAAGAAACATCCCAGTGGATCTGAGGAACTATAAGAAGGAAATATAACTAAAACCCAAGGACTAGAAGTAAATGATGAGAGAGAAGCCTGGAGAGGTAGGTGGGGTTCACACCAGTTAGGGATTATGGCCACTGCTAAGAATTTCTTTTCATTCTGTGAAGTGGTTTAAGCTACTGAAGGCATCCTTTGTGACAAGGGGTGGAGACGAGAATGAGCAGGTCTTGGTTACAGAAAGATCATTTCTGACTGTCCTGTAGAGAATGGGTGGGGTCATAAACAGAGGCAAATGGGTCAATGGGAAGCCAATTTCAGGGGTTCATAAAAGAGATTGGTATCCAAGATGACTCATATGATGACAGTGACAGGGACATCACTAGAGAGTGGTGGACGGGATCATCTGGGATTAGAGATTTGTCAGACACAGAACTGATGAAATCTAGAGAGCAAAACAATTTCAAGTAATCGTGAGAATGGTTTTAATTGAAATGGTCAGAAGACTGAAATCAGAGAGAACTAATACCTTATTGTCAGATATTTAGGTTGTTCCACTTACTCGGACTGCAGTGAACATCCTTATATATAGAAACCTACTCCTATCACTGGTTTATTTCTTAAGGCATATTTCTCGAAATAGAAGTAAATAATCAAATGATACAGACTGTAAACACTGCACACATGCTGTCAGATTGACCCATAAAAGTTATATTAATTTTGCCTTAAGCTTTGTTTGGCTGTGTTTAGCTCACCAAAGCTTCACCAGCATTGAGTGTTTCCTTTTAAGTCTTCATCATTCTGACAAACAAAAATGAGATTTAATTGTTCTACTTTACATCTCTCTGAATATTAATGAGGTCAATAAACTTACAGTGTATTATTTTTTAAATAAACATTTTTTTCTGTGCATTGCCTTTTTATGTTCCTGGCCCATATTTTTCCCCTAATATTTTAGTGTTTTCCTCATTAATTGAAAAAGTGGATTTATATCTATTATTATGGCTATGAAGTCTATGTAATAATTGTCACAAAGTAGTTTTCCTGTTTTGTATTTATTTGCCTTTTAGTTTCTTTCATTATGTTTTTCAAGCAGGACATGGACATATATAGAGTCAACTCTATTGATGTTTTCCTATTTTTATTCCTATTTTTATGTCTCATTCCATCAGAAGATAGATATATATTTTTAAATCATCCTTTCTTTTTTGTTCAATTCTTACAGATTTTCTTTTACATTTTGTTTCAAACATTCAGGAATTAATTTGATGGTAGCCTGCTGGCAGGATCCAATCTTTTTTTTCCCCATCACTTTTCTCTAGTCGACCTTTGTAAGCTGTCTGTCCAGCATCCTCTCCCCATTCGCTAGAGACTTTTCTGTCACTGGTCCTACCCTTCCCCAGTACAGGTCATCAGTCAATAAGTGGTTCATTCAAATCCTTCCTTGGGATTTTTCTAACTGCAACTGAGAAACCAAAACATTCCCTATTTGGTGATGGAAATTTTTACAGGGTAGATAGAATATGGACCTGTCAGGGGCCACATGAAGAAAGCAAGCCTGCTGTAAAAGAGTCTAAACCTAACATACAGACACGCAGAAAAGAGAATGGAGAAAGATTCCTCGCCCATGGTCTACTCTAACAGGCGTCCTGAGTCTACCTGTCAATCAAATCTCCCTGGAATCCATGACTTGATTATTATTATTTTTTAATTTGACTATTCTAGTTCAAATTTAGCTACCACTTTCAGAAGCGTTTATTCTACTTATTTCTAATGTATGTGTATTGGACTTCTTATTATGTTTAATACTGTCCCTGAGTTCTTATAGTTGACTTTTTTATTTTGTATCAGTTTCTTTTTCCTGTTTCCTCAGTAATTCTTCTGAAATGCAGTTGTAAGCCCAGTTTGCTTTTCATATGCATGTGATACTGTTTTTATAACATAGGTAAAACTGTCTGTGGAGGACTCAACTTTGAATGGAGACTTTTATCTCAGCCTGCTTGAGAAAAGAGTGCAAAGAAGCAAGATATGGGGTGGGACCACATGACCACTGAGAGTGTGTTTGACATCTCAAAATACTGTTTCACATAATCTTCTGTGTCCTCTACCCTGAGGACATACCACACTTTCCAACCATCTTAGATCGAATGAATTACCTAGACATCTGTTTCTGGACTCACAGATCCTTATTGGTAATTTACTCCTATCATTTCATAGAGTGTCTGACCTACTGGATATTCACCAAATGTTCGTAGAATAAATACATGGATGACTCAATAAAGTTTTGGTCATTTAGAAGAGGAGTTGGGTCTAGAGGACTGGAATAAGATACCTTAGTGTTAAGTCATGTAACTTCAGAGCCCCAGAGCCCTCATCGGCAGATTAGGGGAAATAATGACTCTGCTGCCCAGCTTATTGACTTATTGTTAGAGATAACGAGATACTCAGGCGAGAAAATGTGATACTTCACAAACTATAGAGTGGTATACAAAGATGAGTTATTTGTAGAATAGTAATTTTATGCAGGCTCAATCATTGGCTGGGAGTAGCTCATGGGAAATGTGGCCCGGATGCAAGCAGAGCAGTGGTCTTCAGAGCACAGTAGCTGAATCCTTTGCTACTCCATGAAGTTTGACAACATGTCTATAACAATGACTAAATGACAGTTACTAAATACATCTATTGATCCTGTGGGCCAGCAGAATTAGCTCATTTGGGTAGCTTAAAGTTTCAGGGGAGAGGTGGAACCTAATGAGACCACAATTCAAACTCAAATTAAGCTAGCAAGCAATTCCCGAGTCATGTTGAATTTCCGTAAAAATAATTTTCTCTCGCAAAGGTTGACCTTTTGGTCCAAACATTCCCTGTATACTCCTTATTCATAGTCGGTTGTTTTTGCAATGTCACCTTGAAGATATATTAGTGTTATTGGTATATGTCGCCACAAGAACCCAAAAACACATCACAAGAAACACAATGATCAAATAGTAGTATATGAAAGACTTGGCAGAAATAATTCCATTGGCTTTCGGGAGCACCAAGAACTAGCTTCCTTCTTATAATTCTTCTCCTTAATGAAAAATGCTAAGTACCTAATAATTTTAGGTGCCCAAAGGAAATGCTGGAGAAATTATGAAAAAACAAATGGGAGGTAAATATTTTAACATCAATTCTAGGAAAATCTGTGATTAGCATTCCAATAATACTGAAAAGGTTCCACACCTCCTTGCCTTCAAATCATCGAAAAAGCAGCACCACTCTCAGGTTTATTGCTGGCACTGGGGTACCAGCAGAGCAGAGTCCCTCCAGTTTACCTGTCCTACCTGTTTACAGAGGGTATCTAAGGAAACTGTGCACCAACTTCTCCTGAAACCTCAAGTCATACTTGATAAGCCTGAACAGAATGGCTGAATAAGAAATAAGAAGAGTAGAGATAATTGAGATAGGGTTGACTTCCCAGTCTCCTCCTAAATTGCCAAGAAGGGAATGGTAATTTCAGCTGCCTCCCCCACAAGGAAGAGCAAGTCAAAATATCAACAAAGTAGTTCCAGTACAGTAATGATATCCTACATTAAGCAGCTCAAACAAGGACTTGTTTGTAACAAGTCAAATTTAGAAAAGACTAAACCTTTCATTTCCTCTTTCATTCTTAATGGCCACAGATCTTTCCTCCTGAAGGCGCTGACTTAACTTCTCATTTTCTTTCTGTGCTTTCCACAGAAAGGCCCTGGATAAAGAACTTCTCATTAACAAACAAAATAAGAAGAAAAGAAAAATCTCAAACCAAGGAAGTCAATTTTCCCTCAATAGACCCTCCATCCACATATGGAAACTTCTAAGAAAAGAAAACGAACACTGCAAAGAAAAAAAAAGAATGAAAAAAGAAGAGGGGAAAAGAAAGAAAAAGGAAGAAAGAGAAAAAGTGCCTTTTAAGAACTTCTCCAAGTATTTATACCACTTTGTTTTTCATTCACACGAGGGAAATAACAAGAGGTCCTCTGATGAATGTTGCAGATCGCCATGGTTACGGTTCAGAGATGCGGCAAAAAGCAATTATGGTGGAACAGAAGAAAGAAATGCACCTCTTTGTCAGAATTTCTTAACAGCTGTAATAACACTAGAGCACCCAAATGAATGTAAAATAACTGAAATATTGTGGCATGTTAAATGCCAGCACATTAAAAAATTGTATTTCAATGTCACATTATTTAAAACGACAGGAAGCATTAATTCCAGCTGCACCAAGGAGCTTGTTAAGAGTTACAGGCTGGGGGATGCAATCCAGCATCCACACAGGAAGGAGACTTCAACACGATGTATGAAATACAATAGCATTTGGAGGGGAAAAAAACCGGAATGTACAATAGCCAATTTAATCTGATATTCAGAATTAATACTTACATACATTATTAAGGCTGGCCCCCCACCCTGCCAAAGCTTCTACAGCTTAGCAGTCACCTGACCTTTTTCCTGCACCCCGAGCTCCAAATATTTATATTAATTAGAAGTTTTCCCACTGGGGAATGTTATACCCATTTTACAGTAGAAACAAATGAGGTGGTGATGCCTAGATCATTGTTAATGCTTCATCCTTAGGGGCTGGATTTGAGGATGAAGTTTTCTGTGGTCAGGAGAGCTTAGGGATGCCTTTAGTTTCCAGAGAGGGAGAATTTTCCCCTTCAGCTTGGACAGCTCCAAGCTTCTGGTTTTAAGATGTTGGTGAGGAACAATATAGGACCTAAAAATTATGCAAAACCATCTCTCTATTTAGTATTCTTCAACTACCATTCCCCTTCGAATGAAAAAATGCAGTAGGTGATACATGCTCCAGCCATGAATGTGGACCGCGCTATTCTGACATTCATCGGGCTACTTCCTCTGACTAAAGGCTGTGCTCTCTTGCCAGGTCATCTACTGTCATGGGATCAAATAAAAATGGGCCATGAGCAATGTTTTACATTTCAATGTCCAATATGAGAGCTCTTCTCAACGGTTCAGTCATGCCAGAGATGCCCATTAATATCTCACAATATTAACTGGGTAGAAGACTAGCAATTGTCAGGAGGACCCGTATGAAATAATCTTTACCAAGGAGAAAACAATTCTTAAGAGTGCCTGCTACTCTCTAAGGATTTATAGTTTAGAAAGATAACGCTTTCCTACGCATTATCATGACTCTTATAAGAAGGTGTGACTATGTTAGGGAAGCACTGGAACTCTTCTCCTGGAGAACGATGCACTTAAAACTCTGAGACAACAGCCATGTGTGGCATCAGGACCCATGTCTGTCTGGTGTCAGCCCCTGAGAGCTCTCCATTCTCCACTTCAAGCGGCCATGGCTCATTGTAGACACAAAAGGGAGGCATTCTCTCCGGGAGAAGGACACTGGCTAAACTGAAGTAAACTTTTAGATCTCCTTAGGCTCCTGTCCCAGTTGATGTTGCTGTGTAACAAAGTACCCCAAAACTTACTGGCATAAAATAACTGTTGTCTTATGCTTGTGGATTCTGTGGGCCATAAATTCAGTGAAGGCACAGTGTGGGTGACTGTTCCTCAACATCTGGGACTTCAGCTGGGGTGACTTGAAGGCTTGGTGAAGGGGGTGACATAACGGCTAGGGCTGGGGTCCTCGTAAGGCTCCTTCCCTTATCTGCCTGGCATTTGGGCCGGACGATTCAAAGACTCAAGCATCTCCATGTGGTTTGGCTTCCTCACAACATGGTGGTTGAAGGATAGTCAGTCTTCCTACAGGAGCTGCTCAGAACTCTAAGTCCATGCTTGTCAAAGAACACGACTCACACGAAGCACTCTGTTCATCAAGGGCCACGGCCCACTCACATTCAATGTACGGAATAAGAGACAACTTCTCAATAAGAGGAAATGTCAAGGAATTTGGTGGCCATCATTGAAAGGCACCACAGCTCCTAACCAAAGTCTACTTTCTCAGCAATGGACACATGGCTTTTCAGAAATGTGAAAGAGAAATCCAGATTGATGAATAACCTTTGAATAATTAAACCAAAAATTGCATGGTGTGTGGGACTAAGATATGCTGCCTAAAGATGCCTACGTTTGCTTCTGACACAAGTAGAATGATTCTTGAAGGACTATCGATAACTGTGGGAAAATTACACAGCTGATAAGTCAGCATTAGTGCTTCTACAGACACAGGGCTGAGAGGGAGTGAGGGTTCTGCTGGCTCTATACTGCTCATATTCATTTACCATGACATTGTCGCCCATTTTAATGGAAAGGACTTCAACAGCTCTCCCACATGGCCCCTAGTCTTCAAGAAGGTCTTATTACCTCCCTTTTACAAATAAAACTGAGCAGGTAAGTTAAGTGGCATGAGAGGACCTAGAGACATCAGGCCATTAATTTGATTTTCCAAGGTTTTCCCAACACTATTTCTTCTCATGTTCTTAGGGTAAAGTTTGGAAAATACAAATCAAGACTCAGCCTCAGTACTTTAAAAATTCAGGGATGCCTAATCTCCCAAGGTTAAAATATATATATATGCAAAGTTTAATTGAGGTACAGGGAAATAGCCAAATCATATGTGGACAGTTTGCTACTTTTTTACACAGACATGTGACAGGTACATCAAGAAACAGAACTTACCAACATCACTTTCTTTTATTCAGTCACTTCTTCCCCCAATGCTTATATAGTATGTGGTTTTTTGGGTTTGGAGTTTTTCAGACTATTATTATGTTTGCTCAAATTCAAATAACTTCCCAATTTTTTCCCTAAAATTCCTTAGCCACTTTACATTTGATTTTATTACCTTCCATTGTTTGTCAAATGGTGTGATTACTGAACGCGTGTCCAGTGTTCATTTAACAATTCCACGCTGTGTTTTTGTTTGTTTTGCTTTTCAGAGCCAGTGCTTATGCTGAGAGGATCGCAGTGTCAGAATAAACTGGAAGACCAGAGGTTCTTGTCTCAAATAAGCCCTTAATTGTCTGTATGACCTTGAACAAGTCACTTCAGCTTTCTCTTAATATCTTCTTTAGGTAAGTTGGTGTAGAAACATAATCCCTAAGTTTCTTTCCACCAATGAAACCCTCTGCTTTTAAGCCATTCACACTAACTCCATGTCATTATATCTTCCTTTTCAGAGAAAGCCAGGTAAACATCCCATAAGCCTTCACTCCTCCAAGAGACTATTTTTCAGGGGTGAAAAAAAAAGTCTTGCAGTAAAGTCAGAATATTTGCAAATTGCAACTTTTGAAACGTGACTGTTGGTCTGTTTATTGTCCAATGAACAAGCATCAATCAACTGCAAAAATAAAAATGCTGTTAATCTGCGCAAATGTGGGCGTGTCAATATAATGGCTGAATGGGTCGCTCCTTGGACTGGTTTCCCTTTTGAATTCAGCAGAATAGACTGGGGAGAGAAAGCAATCTGAGCAGCTGTCATTGTAGCATGTGCTGGAGCCAGGGATAGGATTGTCGCAGTTTCTTTTGTGCTCTGGGCAATCAGAGTTTAAACAGGGAGGAGGTGAAGGACTGGGTTTTAAAACAAAGGTTTCATTTCAGAGAGCTGGTACCTTTCTGCTTATTGTTCGCTGTATGCTCCTGTCAGATAAGTGGGTTTGCAAAGCACCTTAATTAGAAGTGAGGATTATCCTGGGCTGGAACCCACTGGACAGCAGGCCTTTTTGTGGGGATCGAAAGCACAGCCTTGACTCATCCGAATGCTGGAAGACTTAAGGGCTTTATTGTGAAAATGAACTGTAACATAACTTCTCCTGTGTGTTCTCTTACTTCCAAGATCTATTAATAACTTTTCCCCTCTTTAATATCTGAAAGGAATAGAATAATAATCTTTTTTTTTTTCCAAGAAGAAGTCAAAGACCGTAGAAGATGGACAGCACACATACCTCAGGATTCCAGAGGCACTAAGTTAAACCAAAGGAAGGCAATATATGTCACCTGGACGCAGTGTATCGGGTTGCCAATATCTCAGATTGTCATTTGGAATTTTCTTCAAGTCTTGCTGTTTTTCCCTTGTGGCTCTATAATTAGGTTTTTTTTCTTTTTTCTTTTTTTTATGTAATTTATTTTGGTGTCATTACTCTACAATTGCATGTGCAATATTATGGTTATTAAACTACCCCTTCATCAGGTCCCCCCCTATAATTAGTTATTAATGAAGTTTTTGTACCCTGTCTACCTTTCTCATCAAAATACAGGCTCCATGAGAGAAGGACCTAATCTCTCTTATTCTCTATTATCTTCCCAGCATCTTTGATGACAAATGTTCACTTCACCTGAGCCATTCCATACTTTAATAACTAATGATTTATATTGGTTGATACCGGTCCTATAGGGATAAAAGGAAATGTACTATCATTTCCCAAACAACAAGTCTGTCATATGGTTAAAAGGGTAAAGTGATTTATAAGGACAATGTCTGAGGATGTTCTATTGAAGAGGTTTCCTGGATGAACCAAAATATGTGGTTGGCACCTCCTCTTAGGACTGCTTGTAAAAATATCTTTGAAAAGTTACCACCAGGTTCTGTTTCCACGTTACCAATGCCCTTCGGTTGTCTTGCTTTCGTGTTGAATAATACAAGTTTCCAAGGTCTTAATATACTGATTTGTTGTTACTTCTGGGTAATAATTATTAATTCAGGAAATAAGACTTGGAAAGCATGCAGCAAAATAAAGTAGATTTCACCACAGTAGGAATGGCTGGGGGAAACAAGAAAATTGAGTTGAAACACTGGGGGCTTGGACCTGATTTCATTTCATTTTGGGAAGAAAGGAGCTGAGCTGTGGATGTCCATGTCAGAGGGCTCTTTAGATCCCTGGTGGGTTCTGGCCACTCTGAATAAAGGTGAAGGGAGTCATTAGAGAAATATCTGTGAGTTCTTTGAGCCTAATGGGTTTGTATTTCCTTCCTTCCATGCCTTCCTTCTTCCTTGCCTTCCTCCATTCCTCTCTCCCTCTTCCTCTCTTGCATCACACCATGTCATTTATGTTTTTACTTATTTCCATGTAAAGCTAGACATAAAGTCCATGAAAGATGAAACCATTCTATATGTAGCTCCAGAGTCTACAACAGACCCAAACATAGAAGAGAACTCAGTACTATGCTTAGTTACATGATTGCTCCTTAGGGTGAGCAGACATCCAGCAATAGGGACAGTCAGGGAATCATGTTTCCAGTTGCATAGGCCACTATGGCTTCTTCAAGGTACAAAAAAGATAGGTTATTACTCAGGCCATGATACAAATACACTGCTGAAGGACCATACTAAATATTTTTTTTCTAAAGACATCAGTGGGAAGAGGCAAGCTTTCAGTTGTTAACTCCCTGGCCAAGGCTAAGCATTTAAAGCGAGGACAATTGTTTACTTACCACTGACCTTCAAGTTCTCTTTCAAAAGAGCAGTGCAAGTTAAAACAGCAAAACTGGTCTGTCTCTCCAAGTGTCTAATCCCTCTCTTGACCAAGGCCACACACAAGTACTGAACTGAACTTTCCCCAATAACCATGCCAGCTGATTTTAATAATGTTGGCTTATTGGGCTTTTAGCAAAAAGGGCACCATTAATGTCAACATTAAACTCTACTTTCTCAGATATCCCTCTAACTCTTACATTAACACTGCTTTTGCTGACTTTTGCCAGAAGGCTAAGAGACTTTGGACAGTGATAATGGGTCAATTTAGTTTATATTACTGGATGAAATATTGTCTCTAGAAAACATTTTCAAACTCTGTGCTAATATTTTGCTAAAGCTACAGTGCTAATATTTTGATACTTACAACA
The DNA here is from genome assembly GCA_032199065.1 of Smutsia gigantea. Taxonomy (NCBI): domain Eukaryota; kingdom Metazoa; phylum Chordata; class Mammalia; order Pholidota; family Manidae; genus Smutsia; species Smutsia gigantea. The sequence continues at coordinate 259,489 of JAVSCE010011338.1, read as the reverse complement.
CACTAGAGAACATTCACATCTCATCATATCTCATTGTCCCAGAGTTTTAAAAATAATGTTCATAATTATAATTTTGGCCATTGTCAAGTTTTAGGCCTCACTGTAGTTCTCATATAAAGAAAATTTAAGTTCTGTGCCTGAAACCATGTGATGGAATATGTTTTCAATGTAAGCACCTATGAAACAGCAATTACTTATGCTTATTTTCTCCAGTAGTCTTGAAAGAGAAATGGAACTGAAGATATAAGAAACAGTGAAAGTCATTTTAAAAAGGGTGGGGAGGGTCACCAAGGTAGCAACTCAGATTGTTCCTGACTTCGCTTTCCCTCACAAGAACAAGTAACACTTCTTCAAGAACAAGATGCCACTGAAAGAATCCTAGAACATGGGGTGAAGCTAAAGCACCTGTTGCACCAGAGATCAAGATAGACCACATTAGAAGGATAAGATATGCAACTACAGGCTAACCAGTCACGTTGCCTCTCCCCCAGGCCAACTTGCATCATGCACATAGGTCTCCTCTGAGCCTCTGGCTCCTCCATTTGGGAAAAAGAGAACCAAGGGAGGACATGCAGACCCTCTCCAATACTGTGGATTGTTTTCTGGGAGCCTTTACTCTGATCTTGCACCATGGAGGTTGCAGGGGAATCTGCAGGGCTGAACCACTGGGAATCTGTGGCGGAGAAAGGAGGGGAGGCTTCAAAGAGCCATCACATGCATCTTGGCAAACTTGAGTTCTTATCTGTAGCGGCCCAGTAGTAATCTCAACCAGAGACTTTGCTTACCTGCAGAACCAAATCGGGCGTGCACTCTGATCAGGGAATTTAGCAGGATGCAGATCTGCCTGATTCAGATCCTCAAACAGGGAGTTTTGCTGGCCCTCCAGCCCGATTTGCTCATGCCAAGGCAAGGAGCTGAATCAAATTCCCACCTGCCATGGAGAGTGTCTTCAGTGTCCGCACCTGACCAGAAACCTGGCAAGATCTCCTGGAAACTGTTCAGCACACAGCACCCATGTCAAGAGGTGGGCAGGCAGGTGGAGACTATAGTTTCAGAGAAAAGCCAGTGGCTCTGTTCAGTTAGGGATCTTGGGGTATGGGTTGACTCAACTTAAGACAGAAAACAAAGAGCTTTTCCTGCTTTAGAGATGCTTCTGCTGTACCCAGGCAGGGGATCTAATTCACAGACCCACTTATCTATCAGCCTTCAGCCTATCTGAAAGGGGAACTTACCCAGAGTGCATAGTGACGAAAGATTGAAAGCTTTTCTCCTAAGATCAGGAACAAGACAAGGATACCCACTCTGGCTACTCCAATTCAATGTAGTAATAGAAGTCCTAGCTACAGCAATCAGGCAAGAAAAAGAAATAAAAGGTATAAGAATTGGCAAAGAAGTGAAATTGCCTTGATTTGCAGATGACATGATTTCAATATATAGAAAATCCTAAAGATGCAACCAAAAACCTGCCAGAGCTAATCAATGAATTCAGTAAAATTGCAGGATAAAAATTTAACTTATAAAAATCACTATCATTTCTGTACAATTACAATGAATTTTCTGGAAAATAAAAAAAAATTGATGCCATTTACAATAGTATGAAAAACAGTAAAATACTTAGCAATAAAATTTAACAAAAGAGGTGAAATATTTCTATGCTGAAAATTATAAGATACTGATGAAAGAACTAGAAGATGAAAATAAATGGAAAGGTATTCTGTGTTCATGGATTGGAGTAATTAATATTGTTAAAATGTCAATACCACTAAAAGACATCTGTGGATTCAATGCAAGCCTTATCAAGATTCCAATGGAATTTCTTGCAGAGGTAGAAATAAAACACTCCTAACATTTATATGGAACCATAAAAACACCTGAATAGACAAGGAAATCCATAGAAAAAGGAAGCAGGAGTCATCACACTTCCTGATTTAAAACTCTACTACAAGGTAACAGTCAGATCTGTATGGTACTGGCATTAGAAACAGACAAACAGAACAATGGAACAAAACTGATGGCCCAGAAATAACCTTAAGCATAGTCAAGTTATATTTGACAAGGGAACCAAGAATACTCAATGGAGAAAAGATAGGCTTTTCAGTAAACGGTGCTGAGATAATTGGATATTCACATATAAAAGAATGAAACTGGACCCATATCTTACACCACTCACAAAAATTACTCAACATGGACTAAGACTTAAATGTAAGACCTGAAAGCATGAAACTGCTATAAAAAAAAAAAGCATTGGAGTAAAGCTCCTTGACATGGGTCTTGGTAATGAATTTTTTGGATACGACACCAACAAAATAAATAAACAACAGGACTACATCAAACTAAAATGTTTCTGTGCAGCCAAAGAAACCACCAACAAAGTACAAAGAAAATCTATGGAATGGGAAAAATATTTACCAACCATGTAAGTGATAAGAGATTAATATCCAAAATATATAAGAGTGTATACAACTCAATAGTAAAAAGAAAAAAAAATTAAAAATGGGCAAAGGATCTGAATAGACATTTCTCCAAAGAAGAGATACAAAATACCAAAAGGTACATAGAAATATGCTTGACATCACTAATCATTGGGGAAATGCCAATTAAAACCACAATGAGATACCACCTCATGCCTGTTAGAATTGCCATCACCAAAAAAACAAGAGATAACAAACTTTGGCATGGATGTGGAGAGGGACCCTCGTGCACTGTTAGTGGGATTATAATTTAGCACAGCCACTATGGAGGATCCTTTAAAAATTAAAAATTGATCCAGATGATCCAGCAATTCCACTTCTGGGAATATACATAAGGGAAATGGTAATACTAACTGGAAAAAATATCTACACCCCATGTTCATAGCAGCATTACTCATCATAGCTAGGATATGGAAACAACCTAAGTTTCCATCACCAGATGAATGGATAAAGAAGATGACAGTGGGATATTATTTAGCCATGAGAAATCCATTTGTGACATCATGTATGGGACTTGAAGGCATTGTGCTAAGTGAAATAAGTCACAAAGAGAAGGACAAATACTGTACGATCTCATTTATCTTTGGAATAAAAAAAAAGCCCATTGAAAAAGAGACCAGACTTTTGGTTACCAGAGGCAGAGGGCAAAGTGAGGGAAAACTGTAGGGAGGTGGCCAAAAGTACAAATGCTCAGTTATAAGATCAATAGGTATAGAAATGCAGTGTACTGCATGATAACTCTAGCAAACACCGCTGTGTGGTATACAGGAAAGTTGTTAAGGGTAAATCCTAAGAATTCTCATCAATTTTTTTCCCTTTCTCTCCTTTCTTTTTTATTGTACTTATAGGAGAAGATATGTCAGCTGAACCTATTACAGTTATCACTTCACAAGACATATAAATCATACCATCATGAAGTACACCTCAAACATAAACAATGATGCATGTCAATTATTTCTCAATAAAATTGAAAACAAGGGGGGAGGATGATGCTACAATAATCTTGGTTATACAAACAGCTAGTAAGGGACAGAGTCAGGGACCAAATCTAGACAGAATGGCTCCAGAAATCATGCTCTTAACTTTTTTTTTTTTCACTAAATGAATGAAATTAAGCAACAGGGTCAGGGTTTGGATAAAACCTGCAGAGGTCAAATTCATTTCCCCATGCCCTAAAGTTGGGGAGTGCTGGAGCTACGGATTCCCTCTGCACCTTCTGACTCCATATTTTACACGTTTAGTGATTATTCTGCACTGGCCCTTATATTTTTAATTGTTTTAAAAGCAAATGCATTTTTGCTCTCTGTGGACACAGTTTTAATAAGCCTATTTAAATATTAATAATTCAAATGCAGAGTCTCCTGCTGCAGCCTTCTGTGATTCACAGACTTCAGTAAGTGGCCTCTGTTCTTCATGGTGAGGACCCGGTGAACTGACTGGCCCCACGTTTATCCCACTTCCTGTATGATCGGACTCTCAGAACAGACTGCCGAGCCAGGAGGTTAGAATAGTCTGTCACTGCTTCCAAAATATTAATTGGATGGTAATATTTTTTCTCAATAGGCAGCTGGTTCATAACCTCCCTGGGAAAGTGCAAAATGGTGATAAAAAGTATATCTCAATTCCAGGAGAAATGATAATGTTTCAGAATATCTTAGGAATTAAGTGAGTTGGTCATTTTTTTCTCCATAATTCTCCCAAATTTAAGCTCACTGAGCATTGGTAAACCCTGTGATAAGGTGTTTAAATCCAAACAGGTGATTCTAGACATTTCTCAGTCTTCTCCTGTATCCAAATCAATGCTGAGTTCAGGTCCTATATTTTTAGCAAAACCTTACTCAATTGCCAGAGGTTAGGAAGCCAACTATATTCTCAGTGCCTCAATGAATGTCACTTACATATTTTTTTCTGCATAAATGCCTGGTGAATGAATGAATGAATGTATGTGTGAATGACTTATCCTAAGCCTTCATTGTTCTCTTCTGTCTTTGAAAGCGAAGATCAATAAATATTTGGTTCATAGCACAAAATTGCCCACCATGATTCCCACATTTGTTTGCATGGCAGACCACCATAAGGTATGTTTCTCTTTGTGAAACACTAAATATTTAATCATATAGTCTTCCAACTTATATATATATATATTTATCTCTCCACATTAGTGGCCATCCTCCTTACTCTTCGTCTGGTTCTTTTCTCTGTGTTACATCTCCCTCCAATGTTGGGAGTGTCCCTACTCTCTTCTCCTTCTCTTCTTTCTCCAGTCCCATTGTTCAAACACCCTCTACATATTGATGATTTGCAAAATTTCATCTTCAACCCTGACCAGTCCAAGTAGTGTGAAACTCATTTATCCAACTGACTGCAACCTAGTCTTTGCCACCTCAGTAGTGACCATTACTTGGATTATAATCCCAGGAGTAAGGTTGCTAAGTGAAAGAGAGGACAATATGTATTCTGCAAGTTCATAGATGGTAGTTTTGCAGGAATGCCGTATCCAGGGAAGGCAAAGTCGTAACCAAAGTGTCTATTTCTGGTAAAAACAAAGTTCTGTCTTGTCCATGATGTAAGCAGTCCAGTACAATCAATCTGCACCATCCACTTAGGGCAATTCATATCTCTGAATCAACAGACAAATAAGGAGATCATGGTGTTTTCTAGACTGACTGATGCTGATTAACAAGTGTAAAATAAGCCAGTACACACAAGATGTAAGAAGAGCGTGACCGGACTATAGGTGATCCCTTAGGGGGATAGTACTACCACATTCTGCAACTAGTCTGTTGAAAACTACAACCAAGTTAGGCTGGATTGCTAATAACTCAAACCCTTCAGGAATGAATGGATTAGCCCACCAGATGAAGAACCAGGACCAGCGAGGTGCTCACTGTGGGCAAAGGGAATACGGGCGGGATGGGTAGTGGAAGAAGGTAGTTACAAACACCAGCTATGGCCATGTGGCCAGGTAAAGTGAGGACCTTAAGAGTGGTGAGTATTTCTTCCTTATTTGCTGTGAATATGTTTGCACATACATTAGCCTAATATTTTTGTTTTCTTCCCTCCCTTATTCCTTTATCATCTAACATAAGATGTATTAATGATAGTTAATTTTTGTATTACAATATTTAAGTAACAGTATATTAAAGAAGATCGGTGAACATCCCCCAAGTACTTCATATTCTCTTCTGGGAATAAGGTTAGCTTTTCTTTCTTATTTGGTTGTAGGCAGTCTCGTTTTATTATGTTTCGTGAAAGTATCACTTTGTTATTGTCTTTTGTGGACATTAAGCATGGTTTAAAGAGGTGTGTATGGGTGTCAGGTTGACAAGGGGTGGATGTGGATGGTCTTTTTAATGTGTCCATTTGATTAGGCAACAGTTTTCAGTTACCCATTCAAACACTAATCTTGTGTTGCTGTGAAGATATTTTATAGTTGTGAATAAAATCCACAATCATATGACTTGAAGTAAAGGAGATTATCCTAGATAATCTGTCTTCCGGATGTGGTAAATAGTGTTGATGGGCCTGATTCAATTACTTAAAGACCTTAAAAGAAAGCTGAAGCCTCCCTCAGAGAGGAATAAATTCTGCCTATTCAAAAGAGCTTCAGCTCTTGCCAAGGGTACCAAGCTACCCTGCCTGATGGCCTACCTTATGGATTTTGGACTTTCCAAGCCAACTGGCATAATTGTGTTGACCCAGTCTTTGCAATAAATTGCTTAATACGAATTTCCTACTGTTTCTGATTCTCTGGTTGAACCCTGAATGATACACCAAATCTGTGAGCTTATACCAGAGTCGATATCCGCATATGATTCATCTGAAATTCATGTTGATTTTATCTCCAAAATAGACACGGAATTGTGTCATTTCTCAGTAGCTCTACTAATAACAAGCTGGTCCAAACCAAGCTAATCTTCTGTTTAAAATAGTAAAATAGCTTCTTGTTTCACTTTGAGTAAAATCCAAACTCCTTGCCATTATCTATAACAATGGTTCTAGACCAAATTTTTAGTCTCAGGAGAAAAATTCACACTTACAAAAAACCTTTGAGCACTCCAAGGAGACTTTGTTTATATTTACCAATATTTACAGCTTTGGAAATTAAAATGGAAAATGTTTTAAAGTAGTTACTTATTAATTCATTTTAAATGATGTGTGTTAAAATTAATAGCATATTTGATGAAGATAATTATATTTTCAAATAATTAGTAAGCAAAAGAACATTGTTACACTTTGTTTGCTAACCTCTTTAGTGTCTGGTTTAATTGGAGACAGCTGGAGTTTCTTCATCTGTCTTCAGTCTATTACAACATACTGTTTTGGTTCAAGAACAAAAAGAATGTCTGGTCTTACCAGATAATAGTTAGAAAAAAGAAGAATATTTTAATAGCTTGTTTGATAATTATAGATATTCTTTTATCATATTCCACCAAAACTTGACAAGTGATCGTTTTTCAAGGTAAGTGGCATTGCAGTAATTCATGCTAAGGCACGTTAGTTTTACCCATCATCAGTTTTGTCCCATCAGTATAAATGTCAACACAGTGAAACAGGCAGATATCTTACCATCATTATGACAATAATTTTGATTTTGTGGCTGGTCAGAAAGGGTCTTGGAGACCCCTAAGGAGCTGACAGATCATACTCTGAGAACCTCTGCTATAAGCTATACTTAGGCTTAGTGTCCACAGCTGCTCACCCAGTGATTTGAATTCCACTGAAAACCCAGCCATTCAGAACCATGACAAGTAGGAAGGTGTCATGCTGGCTCTATTACTCTAATCTACAGAAATTTGAGTGCCTAAATACTGTCTTTTTTATTATTAAGCGTAAATAAATATGTGTTCTTCCATTGAACACCTCCTATATATTTAATCTATATCACTGTACTGGGTTAGATAGTATATTTAGTCAGGGTTATCCAGAGAAACAGAATATATATATATATATATATATATATATACACACACAGCACATACAATGCAAAAGAAAGACTGACTGAGATTTAAGGAATCAGCTCATGCAATTATGGAGGTTGTCAAGTCCAAAATCAGCAGAGTGTGTTGGCAAGATGTAGAGTCAGGAAAAGCCAGTGTTGTAGTTTATGTCTGAAGGAGGTCAACTCATCCCTATTGCTTGGGGAAGGTCAGTCTTTTGTTCTATCTGAGCCTTTTACTGATTGGGTGAGACCCACCCACATTATGGATAGCAACTGGCTTCACTCAAAGTCCACTAATTTAAACATTAATCAGAACAATATTTTACCACAAATGTGGATATCATGGCCCCGTCAAGTTGACACATAAAATTAGCCATCACAGATAGTGTTCCCCAAATTCATCTTCTCAGAACCCCAGGACCTGACCATGATTTGGCAATAGGGCCATTGCAGATGCCATGAGTTAAGATGTGGTCGTGGAGAGGGATGTGCCTTTAATACAATATGACTAGTATCCTCACACGAAGAGAAGAGAAGAGATGGAGAAGCATTGAGAGAGAACCACATAATGACAGGCAGAGACTGGTCTGAGCTCTCTACAAGGCATGAGAACCAGGAGATCTACCAGAAGGCCTTCAATCTCATTGAACACTACTTTGGTGTGGAAGATGATGACAGCAGCCTGGCCCCCCAAGTGGATGAAACATAACAGCAGTTCATTTTCCAGCAGCCTGAGGCCCCCATGGAGGGCTTCCAGCTATAATGTCTGCCTCCAGGGAGGGGAGGGGATGGGAAGCACCACCAACCAGCAGAGAAGCAGCCCTCTGGTGGGTGGGAAACCATCCCCCTCAGCCATCAGCCACCATACACCTTTGCTGCCCTGGAAACTGTGCTCTTGAACTGCTCTGCCCCCTTCCCTGGAGGGAGCACCCTCTGGACAGACAGACCATCTGAGGCTCACGTTTGGGTTTTGTGACAAGAAGGGGACATGTTGGGTTTTTCTTCCTTACACTATATTTTGGCTGCACATAATGTCTTTAACCCAGGAGCCCTGGGGGAGACAAAGGAGGACTGAGGTAATCAATTTTGCACCTTTTTATTTTTTCATCAGTGGTGACTTCCTTCCCTTTTATCTTCCTTCATCCTTCCCAGTCCTCTGCCCTGATCTGTGTAACTCTTATCTTGGGTACTTGAGCAGATGGAATATTCCAGAGGTGGGAGGGGGTGGGAAGGAAGGGGAGAAACCCAAACAAAGTGCTCTTGCTCTGACAGAATATCAATCTTGTATGCTTAAAAAAAAAAAAAAAGGAAAGCCAAGGATTTCTGGCAATGCCAGAAGCTAATTGAAAGTCTCCCCTAAAGCCTTCAGAGAAAGCATGTCCCCATTGACATTTGATGGCAGACTTTGGCCTCCAAATCTGGAGGGAATACTTTTCTGTTGATTTAAGTCACTAAGTTTGTGGTATTGGGTGATGACAGTCCTAGGAGATAAATACAATTACTATACTACTATATGGCTTAAAGTGTGTAAAGATAGAAGCAAAAAATCTCCTCTTGGGTAAAGATAAATTATCAGGATTGCTCTCATAAGGGTGGGAAAGCAGGGGCAAGACTCAGACCTGCTGAGTGACCTGGAGGGGGAGAGAGAGCTAGGGCCGGGGACGGAGCCAAGAGCCCTGGCACCAGAGGGTGGACTGTGAGATTGACCAGAATCAGCCAGGACCATCTGCCGAGTGAAGGTTGTCCATTGAGGATGAGGGGTGGACAGGTCAGAAATGTCTTAGTCATTTCCTCTTTGATTCAGGTATTTATCCTGGCGAGCTTTCCAGAGAGGTATCTAAGAGTCACTCAGAGGGTCCCAACTTTTCCTCCTGCAAAATTAGGCGTACCAAAGAAAATGGAAGAGGAGAGACAGAGGGGTTGAGAGGAAGAGCCAGGCCACAGTGGTTCTGGAAGGGAAAAGAAAATGTCAGATCGCAGCTGGCAAATAAGATGTTACAGTGAAGCTTGAAAAGCCGGGTTCTTTCTCCTTTGTAAAGGCTCTACCTGTGTAACATGAAGGGACTCGGTGACAGACACATTAAAACACCATTAAACTGTGAAATAGAACACAGTGTGAAAATAGATTTAACCTTCACAGTGTATCGATCTCTCCCCTGCACAGTGCCCAAGTTCTTGAACAACTGTTTTATAATAGGTTTTACTTATTTTCCTGTTGCTTGTCTGACTTCCTCAGAGGAGGGTGTTATTTCTAAAAGCTCCCTGACAGCGGAGAGATGTAGGCTTGCTTCTCAGGGAGTACCTGGTCTTAGGATGCTCCTGCCAGCTGCTCCATAAACAAAAATCAGTTTGGTGGAAGTGAGGAATGATTTTGTAGTGGCCGTAGGGATGACGGACACCCAGGGATGAGGAGGAGAACATTGCCTGCTTCTCAGGGAGGGGGAAAGAGTGTCAGATCCATTCAAGTTGTAGACAATGGCAGGAGTTGGGTGCCCACACTTCTTGTGACTTAATTTAGGCACCTAAGGACCAAGGGAACTTGCTGCCTTGTAGGGTGGCTCTTATGCTTTATTTTTCACTTCAAAATGCATATGCACACATACATACACATGCACACACACACACATACAGTCAAACATCTTTTCATAAGAGAGGAAAGAGATTCAGTTCCCTGTAATAAAAATGATTAAAAAAAACTGTCATTCTCTAAATAATTTTCTGATTCCATGTTTGACCCACATGAGCAGATTAACAGACTAACACAAAGATGGCAAAATCACTTACTTTTCACAGAAACATTCACATCTGCCTTTGCAATGGCTTATGGGACTAAGCATTTGTATCTCAGAGTTAATAATAATGAGCTCAAAGGTCCTTTATATGTGAGACTTACAACACTACTTGCTCTTCAACCATCTTATGTACAAAATGACCATCTAAGGAATATCCCTTTCCTAAATTGTACCAGAATCAGAGCAGAATCACCATGAAGAGGTCACTATTGCAAAGCATCCAGTAAGCCAGGAAGATTGCATGGTATGTCATGACAAGCCAAGAAAGGCAACAGTTAATGCTTTGCGTGGACCCCCAAGACCACAGTACATCCCAAAAGATGAAAAAAGCGTCCATGAGGGTACTCAAATTCAGACTCTTACAACCATGTTTCCCAAATTGTATTCTTTATAATTCATCATAAGAGAGATTCAAATACCTATGCTAAAATTTAATATAATTTTTTGTATTAAAGCTTCGTTTAAAAGAGGATAAAATTCCTTTTCAACGTGAAAACAAATCTATGCCAAAGTAGTAGCTGCATCAGGTTTAATGGTGAACAAATCAATAGGGTTTAGAAACATGGTGAAGGTACCCCATTTAACTATTATTATTTCAAATTATTGTGTAAATAATAACTGATGAAATTAAGCACAAAAATGGAATCATAGATCTAATAATGAAGGGAAAACGTGTCTATAGATCCAATGATTGCCTGCCTAGAATATTCAGTAAGATCTACTGAAATCACTAAGAGAAATAATTTATTTAAATACACTTGATAAACACTATACATAAATACCAGTAAATTTTCTGTATTAGAAATGTATCTACTTTGAAAATAGAATAAGAAAAGAAAAAAATCCCTCCCCTCCAAAAAGATTGTACCCAATTGCAACCATAAATATAAAATAAGGTAGGAATAATCCTTATAGGGACTGTTTAGAACTCATGTGAATAAAACTACAAAGTATTGTTAAATCTTTGTGTCACTCCTTGTTAATCTGCTCATGTGGGTCAAAATCAATTCGGAAAATTATTTAGGGAATTACAGTTCATATGAATAAAACTATAAAATGTTATTACCTATTGAGAGATTAATGTTTTTAAAGATTGCACATAATCCAAAAGTAATTAACGAATGCAATGAAATGCTAGTAGGATATTTTTGAGCATGAAAACAATCTTTCAGAAGTTCATGTAGAAGAATAAGCTGTGGTAGATAGCCTGGGACTTTTTAAAATGAAGAATGTTGGTGAATGACATGACCAACCAGATGTTAGTCATTCAGTAAATACTCGAAGACCTACTGTGTGCCCTTGTGGAAGAGGGGAATAAAATAGACATGGCTCTCGCCTTCAAGGAGCTTACAGTCTAGTGGAAGAGAAAGAAAGTAAAACAATAATGACATAGATATAAGTGTTTTAATACTTATTTTTAAATAGTAATAGTAATTGATGTTTTAATTACTTTAGTGTTTTATAAGAAAGTTACCGGTTGTGGAGAAGCAGTGCCTGGTGTCGCAATTTTTCTGTGCCCAAATTAGAGGATACCACTTACTCTGAGAGGCACACAAATGGTGTCACTCTCCTGCAGAGCAGCATGCCCAAACCATAAATGTCAGTCGTTATGAGAAAGAACATTTAACCTGGCTCAAGGATGGAAAAGACCAGAGTTACCAGGAGAGGGAAACAGATTTGAAGGCCCTGAAATGGGGAAATCTTGGCACCATCAAGAAACAAAAGGAATCCAGTGTGGACAAGTGGAACTCCAGAGAGAGATGTGGGGTAAGAGGAGAGAGAGAAGTAAGTAGGGGCCACATGCAGACCATGCAAAATGGAATGGATCTTGAGTGCAGTGACAATTGCTATAAGAGTTTGGAGGAGGGATGTGGCATGATCAAATAAATGGTTTAAGGAGTTTGTTTTTTTTCTGTTGTGTGGAGAATGGTTTGGAATAGATTAAGAATGCACCTACAGAGACAAAATAATGGGCTGTGCAGTATTCCAGGAGAAAGATGGCAGTGCAGTTAACCAGGGTGAGGGCACCCAAAATGGAAAATGGAAAGATTTGACAAATATGCTGAAGGTAGAATTAATGAAAACTGGCTGAATTGGAAGTCAGAAGGGCTACATAAAACCAGTATGCTTTAAGTTTTCCACCGGTGTAAGAAAAGACAGACTGATAATTGCAGTAGAACAAAACAAGAGAATCAGATCCATAGATATTATTATAAAATAAAGGAGGCACTTAAAAGTAGCAGCAAAGAAGGAATTATCCATAAAATATATTCAGGAAATATTGGCTAAAATTATTTTAGGCGGAGGGTAAAGAATAAGGTCAATTCCTTTCTCACAATCACACCAGATAAAAATAAAACATTAGAAGTACTAGAAGATAATACAGGTTTATGATTTTATTTTTCCATGCTTCACTTTGTTCTTCCTTTGCTTTGGGGACCTCAGGATAAAGCACAATATAAAAACTATCCTCAGCTCATGGCCCACTATCACCCATTGGTCTCTGTATAAAACATACTCTCTTGTCTTTATATTTGATTTTCGGCCCAGCCATCATTCCCATTCTACTTCTCTGGCTTTATGTGCTCCAACCCAGGATCTACTCTAACTTCCTTGATAAGGTGCCTACTTAGGGTTAGGGAGCAGTTTAAATGTTAATGCATCAGAAGTCCTTTAGAAAATATTTACCATTTTGTAACCTCTCAATATTAACTAATATTAAGTTCATTATTACATTTTTCCATCAAAGAAATGGTTAATCTATTATTTAATCAAAAATTTTTTTACATCCTTTAATTCTATCAAGATTCCTCACATGTGCTTATTTATTCTTTCTTAGATTAAGTCCTAGTCACTTTCTCGCTTTTGTTGCTGTTTTAAAGGTGTCTTATTTCCTATGTCTTTTTCTGAATGGTTATATTCCCAGGATGGAGGAATACTAGTAATTTTTAAATTTGATTGTGTGCTGATTTGAAAATCATCTTGGATTATGGAGGGCTTTTTTAACCATAATGCCAGAGGTAGAATGTATACGAAAAATATTTACTTGCCAAGAAAACCTATCAAAGTCAAAAACAATATGACGATTTGGGAAAAAAATGTCTGCTAATACACATGACAGAACAGGGACTAACACTTTAAGTATATAAAAAGTTATTACAAAGCAAAAAGAAAACTGTCAAATGGGGGCAAAGACCGTAAAGAAACAATTAGAAGGAGAATAGACTTAGCCAGCGAACATGAATTAATGCTCATTCTTATATGTAATCAAAAAACCCGCAAATCAGTAGAAGAAAGCACTTTTGCATTGTTATATGCGTTAGTCACGATTCATGTCCTAGTGACGGAATCCCAACATCATGTAACTATACAGAAAGGGAAATTGTTGGCTGGGTTCTCTGGGATGTCTGGTGATGACTCGCTTCATTTCGGGGTGGATCCAAGAGCTCATATCTTATGGTTGTCATCTGCATTAGATTTTATTCCCCTTGGCAGACAAGATAGCTGCCAGGAGCTCCTTCCAGCCTAACAAACAGATAAAAATCTAACAGCACCCTTTAATGGCTTCTATCCAAGACCCAAGGAAGCCTCGGGTCCTGGTTGGGTCTCCTGCCTATCCTGAATAGAGAATTGCACTCCACAGAAAGAACAAAGAACTCGGGAGGGTATTTTTCAATTCCTCAAAGTTTTAAAGCCACAAATAAACAAACAAACAAACAAACCCACAAAAACCAATAAACTGATTCACTGTGGAGAGTGTCAGATACAGAATCGGGAAGTTGCCAAGGATATACTCGGTCTCATAATTTTCTTTAGGGCCCTGGTGGCAACAAGACCTCATTACACTGAAAGTCACCTCCCCAACCACTGCTGGGGACCTGGAGGCTGGAGTGGCTTTCTTTAGACATTATATCACAGTCCTTGGAGAGAAGAGTTACTTTCAAAAAGAGGAGAAGCAATTCCATTTTGAGGGACAAAAGCAAGCACTAGAAAGGTCTAAGATGGGGAGGGAGAAGGAACAGTTGATCTAAACGGCAAGAATAGGTTTCTCTTCGTGAACAACGTGGTCTGTGCTGAAGGTTAGTTACAAATACAATCTCAGGCGTGGGAGAGGCACGCTAACTTTTATTTTTTTCTCCTCACTAAATTGATAGGTTGGCAGTTTTGAGGCCTGTGTCCTTTAGAAATCCCGCTGCACAGCTTGGAGGTTTAATACAGCCAGAGAGGCAATAAACAGCACGAACTTCACTCAGAGCCCTTCCAGTGAAGGGAAAATGTTTTGTTTTATGAAAAATACAAAATACAGAGAAAATTGAGCCTACAAAGGGATGGCCTGAAGACTGCAGGGAGCAAATAATGAAATTCCTTATTCCTTTGGAACTTTTCAGAAAAAAACAAATTACTTTTGACAACAGATTTGCCACCTTCTAGATGTAAATACCTTCAACTGGTAAATGGGAGTTGCAGTTCTGCATGGAGGGGTGAGGCTGCTTTAGGGCTCAGGGAAGTTGCTCAGGCCATATGGCCCTACGTCTCCTTCTCTGGATGTGAGGTGAGATGTCAATCAAAGGCTGACCCAGTCATGGAAGGAGAGAAGCCCTGGGACCACCTCCCACTGGCTTGCCCTAGACTTGGGGATCCATGGAGGCTATCATTATTCCCTTAATACCAAGGAATTTAATACTAAATGCCAGCAGCAGGGAAGATTGTGAAGTATTGGGTATTATTGTCAATTTTCCTGTTTAAAAGGCAGAGCCTTATTGTGCTTGCTCTTTGTTTATATAACACCTAGCAACAAGGCCTGCTCTTGCCAGACTTTCCTACGTGTTGACCGACTAAGCCAGTAAATGAATACAAATGAATGAAATAAACCTAAGTAATGCTTCTCTTCTCTTTCTCTTCTTTCCGTTTACTGAGTATTCCTTCTGAAGGCCCACCTGTAAAACCTCTTAGAGGTTAGGAGACATTCAGAGATGAGGATGCCCCAACAAAGGAAGGGATGAGATGAGCATGTGTGTGATCACAAGTCCAATCGCACACCCGAGTGGGTGGGTCACGGTGGGCAAGCGCTCGAGAGACTGGAGGAGAGACCCAGAGATGCCATAGGATGCAGGAGGGTCTATTGGGGGTTAGGTACAGAGAGTCCAGGAGCGGCGCACTGGATGAGCTTGTGCACAGCAATGAGGACAGGAAGGGCACAAAGGCTACATGTGCGCCAGGGATGGGGGACAGAGACTACATGCTATGCTAGGAGTAATCATTCTTGTGCCACCAGCACCCCAACAAACAAAACCCGGGTCAGAGGAGTCTGCCTCCCAATAAGATGTTTCCATAGATAAGGCAGGCCTGGATTTGGCCAGCCCCAGGCCATCAACATACTGCATACCTAGCATACGGCCCAAGGGAGGGGAACATACGGGCACATGGTTATTCTGGGACAAGAGGTTACAAGCAGGCAGTGCTTGTCCCCACAGCAAATTCCTGTAATACATGGGCAAGGGTACAACTGCCATCAGAAAAGAACAAAGTGCTATATCAGATTAAAACCAGGAACTGTTATGCATGCTGGTGGGAGTCAAAACATGTTTCTTAAAAGGTGCAATATTGGAAAAGCACTGAAAAAATGAATGATTGCCTCTGGCAGAGAGAGAGGGGAGAATAAAATATTTGGGATTGAGGCAGGTATACGTATTTAGGATTGAAAAGTAGTGCAATTTGAGGAGAAAGGACCATATGCTGGGAGAGCGTTGTTATACAGGATAGGAAAGGTAGGTCAGGCTAGCTACTTCCTCAGGAGTCCAGCATGCTCCACTTTCTGGGAAAGAAAGTTGGTCATGTGTTACCATTGCTTTATTGCTCTGTTTTCCACACTGGATTATAAGTTTCTGGAAGGCATGGGCTGCATCTAGTTCCTGCCTGGTAGGAATCTTGTGTGTGTCTCTCTTAGGCCATATAGTAGCTCCTAGTAGGAAGGGTCCTTTGTCCTAGGCCACTACTTGAGAGAACTATGTTACAGTAACACTGCTGACCTCCTTCTAGTGCTTCTATCAACATGACCTCACCAGTGGGGAGGAAATAGGCAGCCCACTCAGACCCCTTCTCTCTCTTTTTGGACTGCTCCTGTCTGCATGAGTAGGCAGAGTGTTACAGGAGCCAGCCTTTGTGCATGGAGGCCTTTGGCAACCAACACTCTCTGTGTTTAACTGGGTAAGCCTACTTAATTCTGGGGCCCAGGATCAGGAGGCCCATGTGTCTTCATTGCCCTGCAACAGTAATAAAGATGTATTTTCATCTCCATTTGTTTGACTCTTACACCTATCTCTTGGCTGTTTTTGAACTCAGGTAGAAAAAGGGGGTATTACCATCCCCTTTAACCCCATCAAACTCTAAGAGTAACATACACACATCAAACTCTGGCAGAGAGAGAGGGAAGAATAAAATATATAATTTTATTGAATATAATAAAATAAATAATAAGTGTGTGTGGATAGAAAGCATGAAAACATGTATGATTTAATTAGATGAGACTAGAGGATGCAAGAAGTGTCAAAGTCATATGACTTTGTTGTTCTGTCAAGGCCCAGATGGGACTATGGGTACTTGATAATGGACTCTTACCATGAGGTCATTTTGGGCTACCATTAATAGACCACTTTCTTTTGCCTGTTTTAGAATTTTTGCTTATTTCCTTCTTTTCTCATCTTTTGTGAAATCTGTTTCTCGATTCCTGGAAATATTCACATCAACTCTTACTCTTTGACTGTCATCACCTCCCTTTCCCCACCAACACCACCTCTGGCAGCTGCTGACTCACTAATACCTGGTCTCCATTTCTGCAGCCAACAATTTTAATAATCCCTGAAACTAGCAATATAGGAGCTCTGATTGTTACAGCATCTCCATCTATACTAAGATACATCTTTTACTTAGAACACAATGGTTTCAGTGTGAAATAATGAGCCCTTGCATTCCTTGTTCTTTCACGTATAATTCAGATGTAATACAAAGTATTTTAAAGACAAGAATGTTGTCTTTTTTTTTTAATTCAGGTTTGATTTGGATTTTGTTTCACTTTAGAATATACTGATCCTTCAAAAGGATATCACATTTTTGTCAAGAATACGCCAACTAAAACAAGAAATCCACCTGCAGATCAAAGCTTGTATTTTAATGTACAAATAGCTTTCTGAAAATGGATGGCCACCTAGAGTTCCAAAGTTTCTTTAAAAATGATGCCACTCTGAGATCACTAGGACAAAGCTAAGTTGCAGTTTAGGGATATGACTGAAAAAGTGGATGAGATTAAGAGCTCAGCTTTTACAGATCTCTGAAGAGAAGTGTCTGAGTATCAGTGGGACTGAAAGAGAGAGAGAGAGAGAGAGATGGGTAGAGCCACTGAAAAAGGAAAAACAATTAAAAATATATTGAAAGTAGAAAGAAAAAGAGAAACCATTCCTAATTAATTCTGGTGCCCTGTTCAACCCCAGCCTCTTTGTAATCCAACAGGGAACATCTTTATTGATCTGGGGGTCTTGCAGCAGGTTTCTGATGCTTATCTCAGCATAAAAACAGGCTCTTGTGATGAGCAGTGATTTAATTACATGACAATCACTGTTAACAATGCATGGCGAATACCAAAAAAAAAAAAATATGCAGAGCAAGACTGGCAGTGATAAATGCAGAGAGGTGGCATTGACTCTGAGTCGTTTCTGGCTAAAATTCTACTGATACTTAGGAAAAAATAATCTTCAGGGACTTGAAGTATCTAAGAACTGACTTCATTGCTTCATTTTTAGGTGACCATATGGATATTTAAACTTTAAAATATTAATTTTTATTATATTAGTAAATATTAGATTTCTAACCCTGGAGAAATAGACCTATAATTAAGCTTTTCCACAAAAATTATGAGGCCTTAAAATGCAAAGAATTTCTCTTGTCTGAGATCTTCAAACTCACTCAATAGACTTAAGGCTTAAGACCATAGCCATTATTCAAAAGAAACTTGTGGAAAGTGAATACATTTTCACAATAAGACCCTTTCAGAATAAAATTTCACATGCCTTCAGATGTATTATTATAGCTAGGTGTCTAGATATGCCAAAGCACACATTTAAAGTTTAGGCATATTATCTCACTACGCTGATAGACAGTGACTGTAATGGGGTTGGGGGGGGAACCTGATGAAGGGGGTAGTGTAATCACCATAATATTACTCATTTAATTGTAGATTAATAATATCAAAATAAATTTTTAAAATTTTTTAAAAAAAGAAAAGAAAAAAAATAAAATAAAGTTTAGGCATATTGAAAACAGTAAAATACATTCCTGTCTTTATCACTAGTTTAAGTTGTATTAATCAAAGCTAATTACCAGTTTAGAAAGGTTATGTCATAGTGTTAATTGACTCAGGTTATTCTAAAACAGTTGAGCAGATAAATATGTAAGTAAGGACCAAAAATTGTGTTTAACTTGATTCCATAAAATATGGTTAAACTGAATGGTTCTCCTACCATGAGAAGCTAATAAAATGAGAGCATGGTACAAAAGAGAAAAAATCCACAAGAATTAAGAGAGTGGATAAGAGGAACACGGAGACGTCAGGGGGAGATGTAGGGCCAAAGAGGAGGTGACAGCAGTGGAGTGGAGAAGGAGTACTTTGTCCTTGGAAACCCTCAAAAAGCTCAGCTTAGAAATAGCAAGGTCTGAAAGTGGAATGAATGAGAAGGTCAGGATGAGGAGAGAGTCACAGGAAGATTATATAGAGGCACACAGCCAGCGTGGTTCCAGTCCATAAACCTGCTGTTTTCTTCTTTTGAAAGTATCAATGTACTTTCTGAAGAGAGTTAAGGTAGAATATGTAACAGTCAAGGGCAATAACTGACTGGATTCAAAGTTCAGTTCTGTTTCTTACTAGCTGTGTCACCTTTACCAATTTCTTTAACCACTGTGCCTCAGTTTCCTCATCTTCAGAAGGGGGATAATAGTAGTTGTACCTCACATAGTTATTTCAAAGATTAAATCAGTATGATGTTAAAAATACTTAGAAAAGTGTCTGTTAGGTGTTAGCTATTAGTAATATTAAGGTTTATTGTGTGGTGTCAACAAGCCCAGAAAAAGTCTTCCCAATTCTTGCATTTTGGAGGACTCACAACCTGGCATTGACTGTCGGCCTACTGGAACTAAAGTACTGTCTTGCCTGAGGTGGACTGCTGCCTGGCAAGTTCATTCTGGATTCAGTGAGACTGAATAACAATGGAACATTAGGGGTAAAAGGGTTTATATCAAGCTTTATTCACCCAGTGGCAGGTCAAGTGCTGAAATCATACCTGACTCTGCGGCAGTCTGCATTCAGCAAGCCTGTCGCCATCTCTGCCTCCAGGCAGAGTACTGGGCAGAGCTCTTTACAGTGTAACACTGACAATAGGTGTGTAAGCTAATTGCCAACAGGTGTATAAGCATTAGACTAGCAGTAGGCCAATGACACATCAAGTAGTTTAGGGTCAAATGGGGATCCTGGCCATAGAAACTTTCATTTTCCCTACACTCCACCCATCCAGGATTCCCACCTCACAAGCCACATGCCCTTCAATCTTCTGTGGCGGTCTGTCTCCCTGTGCAAGAAAGCTAGAGCATTGTAACCAGATTCCACAACAGCAACAGAGAATAACAACAATACACACAGAACAACAAAAATTAGGATACAGATAACAGCAAAAATTATAATAATCCTCAAGCCTGAGGAGATTGATTGCCACCAAGTGGTCATTCCAGCTGTATTCAAACTAGTTCTACTCAGATGAGCTCATGACTTGCACTTTCCACAGGAAAGATCAATCTTCATCAATGGTCCCTGTGCAAGAAAGCTGGAACCTTGTAACAACAAAAATAATAATACTCATCCTCAAGCCTGAGGAGATTGACTGCCATCAAGTGGTCATTACAGCTGTATACAAACCAGTTCCAGTTCACAATTTGTACTTTCCACAGGAGGCCAGTAGTGGTACTAATAGGGAGCTCTGTACCCACCGAGAGTAACAGTTTTTGCTAGAGTGTGCACCCAATCCACAAGGACATTAGAGGAGATTAACCTTAAAGGCAATAGGGCACATGTTTTAATGACACTAACATAGGCAAGTTTTGCCCATCAGATAGGATGCATGCAAGAGTGTAGCCCTATGATAGGACCATGACAGGAAGGGGCCCCGTCTGGTCTAGTATACCATACCTTTACCCCATCCCTGTCGGAGTTACTGAGGGGTCTATGTATAGTGCTACTAGAGATGCATGCACTGGCCATAATGATAAAACAGAACTCCCTGGTAAGATGTTCTTACCTTCTGGCTTTTTGGGTACACTACCATGATCTTCGGGGGCCACTCTGCCATTACTGCAGGAATACATAGGAGGCCAGTCTCTACTCCTTGTTCCCAAGGTGTCAGGAGGGCCAGCTATTACTAGTCCATGTGCTGAAACGTCCAAGACCATATCCACTGAATGGAGTCTCTGGAGCTTATTGAAGTTATTGCTGATAGCAAGATATTCTGGTGGCCAAACCCTGGCTTAAATGATTCCTCCTTGGTTTGTACTTGCAGTTGTACAAGGGAGGCAGCACCACGTATTACCATGTCTATGGGGTTCAGTGCCCCTTTCTGGGGCTTTTCGTTCAAATGTCATAGCACTGTCCATAAGCGGACTGATATTCCCATACACTAGATGTCTGACATTAGGCCATATTTTAACAAACCAACATGCCTTTCTATCATGCCTTCCTTGGTAGGATTATATGATACATGAAACTTCCACTTTATCCCTACTTTACACCCATTCTTTTAGTGCATGTCCAGTAAAATAGGTGCCTTGATCACTCCTAATTACCTGAAGTTGACTATAGGCTGCAAAGAGATGCTCTAGGCCTCTTTTGGTCATTTGTTGGTCTGCACAATGTGCAGGAAAAGTAATCAGAAGTCCAGCAGCTGTGTCCACACCAGTCATGACATATTGATAACCTCTGACACAGGCAGAGGCCCAAAAGAGTCTATCTGCCACCTGATGAGGGGTATTGGCCCCATAGCTATTGTCCCATATTGCTGTGGGACTCAGAATAAAAAGTCCCTTTTAGATCATACAATGCACTCCTGCTGGTCTCTGCTGACTTCTTCAAAGGTCAAAGGCAGATCCCACCAATGGGCTACAGCCTACATTGTCTTCTGCCCCACATGAAACAAACATTAATATAACTGTTGAGCTACATCAGAGACAGGCTTCCCTTCTAGCCAATGTACCAGGGCCATTTCATCTGCTTCATCATTTTCTGGGTATGTCAGTGGCAAATGGCCTGTCACATGATATTCTGTAACTGTTTTAGTCTGACCAGAGGCCTGTAAATCTTGCCACAACTCTTGTCCTATGTCGGTAGCCACAGAGTCAAGCCTCAATAGATGGCCCAGCTGTCAGTGCAGACAACTATTAGGGAGGGATCCTGGGTAATCACAAGCCCACTGTCTGCAACTCTGCCCATTGACTGCTTTTTCTCTCACCATCTTCCATCCATATTGTCTCAGTCTTAGGATGGAAAGCTATAGCCCTCCATTTGGGGGGCTGCCCACTGGAACCATCTGTGTACCATGCATTTTCAGGTGTAGGGGCTCTTCCCTCCCAATAAGGGCTGTCCAATACTAATGGCTCCAAAGAAAATTCTTCCTGCCTGTCACTGGTATATTTCACTGGTCCCAATAAGCACTGAAATTCTTCACTCAAGGGGCTAGTAGAGAGGATGCTACACTGCTTTAGGTATGTACCCCACTTGGCCAGTGTGGGTGTCTGTGCCATGCCACTCCACAGCTTTTGGGTCCAGTCTCATACTAACCATGCAATGGGATAGGTGGTTATTATATTTATCAGGGCTATTCTGGTGGGGCTCTGTGGCTAACAAGATGTGGTACATGGCAACCAACTGTTTCTCTATTAAGGTGTAGCATACATCTGTTCCTTTCCAGAGTTGCAAACAGAATCCAATAGGTTGGCAAGTTCATTCAAGCCATTTCCAGAGACTGCAGCTGTAATTGTCTTTGGTAACACGAACATCCAGCTCACAGAGCCAGATGGGTCTATCACACTCAAGACCTGCATGGCCTTGACTGCCCATTTTACAGCAGTAAAAGAAGATGCACATTTGTCATCCCAGTCCCACCTGATGCCCTTACATACCAAATGATATAAGGGCTTCAGAATTGTGCCAAGTGCAGGATAAACACTATCCAGTAGCCTAAAAGACCCTAAAACTCTTGTAATAATGCCATAGTTCTAGGGATAAGAAAGGCCTGAATTCATTTGTGACTACTTTTGGTATACCTTTAGCCTTACCCAACCAGATGACCCTCAAGAATTTGACTGACAAACCAGGTCTCTGAACTTTGGTGCTGTTCACAACCCATCCTTTCTCCTGTAGATGTCATGGCAGTCTAGGTGCTATACTTTCTAGGTTGGGAAGAGAATCAGACATGAGCATGATATCATCAATATAATGGTACAGCCGCACCACTGGCAGTTTCTCCCATGATTCCAAGTCCTGGGCTACAAGTTCATGACACGTGGTGGTGGGCCTGTGGAGGTACCACTGTGGAAAGACAGTGAAAGTCCATTGCCATCCTTCCCATGTTAAGGCAAACTGTTCCTGACTTTCCTCTTCTATGTCAATGGAAAAGAAGGCATTAGCAAGCTCTGCAACATAATGATATGTCCCTAGCTCATGACTGAGGGTGCCTGTTAGGCCTGAAATAAAGGGGACAGCAGCATGCAGAGGGGGTGTGACTTTATTCAGTTCTCTGTAATCCACGGTCATATGCCAGAAGCCATCTAGCTTTTTTTTATTGGCCACATTGGGGAATTCAAAGGGCTATGTGTGGGCTTTATAATACACACCGCCAGTTTCTGGAGGGTTTCTCCATATACTTTATACCTTCCAGGCAATTTATATTACTTGGTATCAGTTACCCACTGAGGCACAGGGAAAGCTATGGGTAGGTGCTTAATATGTCCTCTCAGAACTGCCTTTACAACACATCCTCAGTCGGAACTCACCTGAAGTGGTCTGAAACTACAGGCCCTACAGGATATCTATCCCCAAAAGATATTTGGGTATGGGATTTGGGCTTGTTTCATTCTGATAGCCTTACCCCCATATCCATCTGTAGTAGCAGGGGTCCTGAGAAACTGCTCAGGTTGCCATATATCAGTGAGCATTCAGCTCCTTCATCTACCAGATCCAGGACACATTGTACATTCACTGGGGACCAATGAATTGATATTTCAACATGTGGCCTCTGGTCCCCACCCAGTATCCCAAAGCGGGTGCCTAAACCCTAACCTCAGTCAAACTGTATTGCCCAGTCATCTTCCTATGCAGGTTCAAGTGAGGTCAGCTTACCCTCCAGCAGGAATTCTTGCAGGCACACAGGCCAGGCTGGTGTTCTGTCTCCAGCCTCCACTTCTTGGTCCTCACTGGCCGAAACTGTTGCCCCAGATTCAATTGTTGCCATAGCTCCAGTAATATTCTATTTGACTTCCCATCAAATTTTTCTCTGCTCCTGTCCCTATTAAATCAACCCACATCTGGATCCTCATGACTTTTACAGGGCCCTTTAAGCCCTTCCTCTCCGTAGGGGACCATACTCTTCCATGCCCACATCACTTCAGCATCCCCCAAATCTGCCACAGTATGAGTAACAACATTTATGGGCTGTCCTAAGTGAGGGGCAAGAATGGCCACTAAGGGCCCAAAGAAGGATGAGGGACCTGTTTGCAGTACCATATCCTTCATCCCTGCCATAAACAGCTCCTCATCCAGGCCATAATTTACTAGGTTATAAATAGCATTTGTCAGGCCTAACTCCTGTAACACCTGTTGGAGCTGGGTATATGTCTACCATCTAGCAGGGGATGATGGTAAGTCACCCTGATTGGGTCATACAGTGAAAAGTGCATCCATTACTCACTTGAGAAGTGAATGATTCCCTGGGGTTTGGTGTGCTTTCTGCAGTCAGTGCCACAGGGAAGGATGAGTTGTCAGGGAAGCCAGCTTTCCCATCTCTGATCCAGACAGAATGATCCCATCCACTCCTATTTCTCAAAGATATAGCAGCCAGGCTAATATGGACTCCAAGGTTTTCCACCAAAATCAGGATCCCAAATCCACAAGCTCCTCCTGTTTATAGGGGTAGAGCATAGAGTGCTCCATGATTTGGGGAGGGGGCTGCACCTCTCCAGGAGGAACCCGTGGCTGCTGCATCTTAATTTTCTTGACTATAACTGGGTCGGATTTCAATAGAGGGAGGAGTTGGTGCCTCTGGCACCACTTCTACCTCCTTGTTCTCCCCCACTCCTGCAACATTTTCATGTTTGATGGCAGCTTTCTGGTTTCACAGAGCACCTCCCCTGCTACATCCTTTACACTTTTCACAGTGCTTCACAGAGATGTTATCTCAGTCTTCAACAGCTCTCTTGCCTTTTCCTCAATACAGCACATCTGGCATTCTCGTGCTGATCTTTTTGTGCTTCTTGCAGGAGTATGTCCTTCTTCTTTATGGCTTTTGCCTCTTCCACAGCACCTTGTAGCAGTGCTGAATCATTCTACAAAAAAATCTTTTACCTCCTCCACAGTACCTCACAGCTCACGTTCTCATGCTGCCTCTTCCTGTGCTTTTTGCAGGCATATGTTCTTCTCCTTCATGGCCTTTACCTCTTCCACAGTGCCTTGCAGCAATGCCATTTCATTCTTCAACAAATCTTTTACTTCCTCCACAGCATCTTGCAGCCTGCATTCTTGTGTTGTCTCTTCTTGTGTTACCATTACATGCTTTACCATCTCCATAGCCCCTTGCAGCAATGCTATCTCAATCATCAATGATTTTTTTTCTTCCATCATGACCTTTACTTCTTTTCGTATGTCTCACTGGAGTGTGTTCTTCTCCTTTACAGCCCTTCTTAACACTGTGAAGAACAGCCAACCCATGGTTTCCACCACCCCATGGGCACTCTGTTTTCTTTAAGGAATTCCCTATTTTTGTGGAGGGTCTCTTCTAGTGCCCCAGGCATCACTTCCACCTCCAAGGGAGGGGCCCAGTGCTAAGGAGGGAAGTCACCTCAGACCACATGCCCACTGGGGGATACCTGAGTGTCTCCCATCCACAGGGGCAGCCTGCTGAGGTACCCCTCCCATAAGGGCAGCTTAGTCTGTTTTTGTTTTTTGGTCTGCAGGTAATCCTGCTGATTATGCCAATTGTCTCACCTGAAGGGGATTGCCCCTGGGCAAGTTCACTCTGGGTTTGGTGAGACTGAATAACAATAATGGAACATTACAGATAGAAGGTTTATACCAAGCTTTATTCTCACAGTAGCAGGTCGAGTGCTGGAATCATGTCTGCCTCTGGGGCATTCTGCATGAAGCAAGCCCTTCTCCATCTCTGCCTCTGGGCAGAGTACTGGGTGGAGCTCTTTATATAGTAACATCAACAATAATGGCTCATTGCCAACAGGTGTGTAAGCATTAGCCTAGCAGTAGGTCAATAACATCAAGTAGTTTAGGGTCAGGTGAGGATCCTGGGCATAGGAACTTTCATTTTCCCTGCAAACACATACTGCTGGTAGGCACACTCTTCCCAGATTGACAGGGATCTCTTCCCAAAGGCAGGCTCATCAGGGAAGGGCCCAACTTACGAATTAGTAGAGGAAATGGACAGATCTTGCCTAGAACAGTCAGTTCACTTCTTTATTCCAAAGTAAGCCGAGTCAATAGTAGATCCATGGTCCCATAAGGGAAACAAGCAACACGAAAGAAGAGCTGACATAGAAGAAATAGGGGATTTAGGAAGGCAAATAAAAACAAAACAAAAATAAAAAGGAAAGAGAGCCCTCCATCATCAGATTTGAGAAAATAATAAACAAGACCAGACTGCTATGGATAAAATAACTTAGAAGATAAAAACATGATGATTGGTTTAAATTAAATCATTAGTTGAATGATTGAAAAAGCAAAGCAAAGCAGCTTCCCAGAGAGTAGAGCTAAGAGAAAATATAAGAGAAAAGAAAACAAAAAGACAAAAGATGAAAGACATCTTACTTCTGTCTACAATTGTCTCAGTAAAGAAGGAAAAATGGAAGAAAGAAAACCACTACATAGATAATAGGCAACAATTTTCTAGGCCTGAACTGAATAATAAGGTTTAGCTTGAAAGGGTCCACTTCAGCTTGAGTACCAACAGGAATGACTTGAAAAGTGACATAGATCTAGATAAATCCTTCTGAAATTTCTAAGCAAAGATAAAGTGAAAAGTCTAAAAAAAAAAAAAGCTAATGAGAAAGGAAAAAGGGTTGCCAGCAAAGCAGAATCACATTGGCAGCTGACCTCTTATCAGCCACTAGATGCAACACCTTCAGGGTTTCAAGGGAAAATCATTGAGTAATCAACACTGAACTATAACCTTTGAACTACAGACAAATATGAGGACTAAACAAATACTGTTTCAGACAGTAAAAGGCTCAAACATTTCCCTTTCTATATATTCTTTCTTAGGTATTTCTATGTGTATTTCAGTATGAATGGACTGAACATCAGGAAGGATGGGGACTTGTGGCCCAGAAACCTGTAGATCAGACCCAAGAGAGTAAAGAAGGGGCCTCCCCAGTGTGAGGGAGTGCCAGGTGGGAGGGGGTGAGGCATGGTAGGGTAGGTGGTACAAGAAGTTAAAAGAAATGTAACCAAACAAGAAACAAAGGCATGTGGCTTCAAGGATCAAAGAAAATCAATGTATAACCTGGATCACATCACAATATCAAGATCTATATATCACACAACACAGACTACCCTAAAATAGCACAAAAATGTGCTGTTTCTGAAAACAATAAAAATAACTCAGACTTTTCCAAATTGCTCAAACAGCTGCTCCCTCTCTCTCTCTCTCTCTCTCTCTCATCTCTTCTCCCATGAAACTGCTAGATCTTCTCCACACAAAATCCCCATTTGACAAATCAGAAATCCAAGGTGCATTGAGATGAACTGATTTAGGTTTACACAGCTAGGAAGTTAATTTCTCTCTAGGTGCAGCACTAAAACATTCTCTACAAAACAGAGCCCAGCTAAATTTATATCCTGAAGAATAATTGGTGGCAGGCATAGATGTCATGAGTAGAACTTTCATTCATTGGGTATTAAAATGCAAAACTGCTGTCCTTTGCAGAGATTCACCTTTGTGTGAAATGATGACTAACGTAGTCCTTCATGTCAATATGACAAACCCATTAATGATGACTTCCTCAGGCTAACTCTTCTCATTAGCCTGACCTGTTGTCTACTTGCTGAAAAGCATATGTCCACTCCTCCCAAATGTGTACACCTTACAGTCTTTAGCAGACTGAGCTCTATGCAGCTCAATGATATTAATAGAAAGATTGAGAGAGAAAGGAAATGCTTCTAGTTGTTGTTGTTTATAGATTTGAGCAAAGATTCAAGTATGCTTCTGCAACTCACAGTTTAATTGGTATTTCTATTATTATACAATGTCTAGCTTTCTGGTTTCTAGTTCTGACATAATCATTTTCCAGTGTGAGTTAAAAGTCATGCAACTTCATGGTTAAAATTTAAGTATACTATTAAGATTATCAATTACTTCAGTCTAATCCAGACAGCAAATTTCCCAAGCCAATCAATTTAAGACTTGAATTTTTAGTTTTAATCCTCTATTTTTGATAGCTTGATCCAAAAGAATTATGTAATTAGGATTGCCAACTCATGATTTTCTGAAATGTTAGGAGACAAGTATAACATGGATAACTGAAATCAAGAATTGGGGAAATATAAGCCCTAACTACAGCTAATGATCAGTTTCAACATTGTCTTTCATTGAACATGGAGGCAGTATTGTTACAAAACAAATGGCCTAAAAAGGACAAAAATTTAAAATATGCAAACATCTTATGCACCATACAAGTGTTTAGGGTTCTATTCCTAAATATTTCATCTTATTACTTTAGTGGAGAAACTGAGGTGGGGGTACTGCATTTTTATACTCAATGTTTCAACAATTACTACTAATGATGACATCAAGAATTAGAGTTTTGGAGCCTGGCTTTTATTCAACCTTGTATCCTGGCCCTACTATATAAAAGTACTTCCTTGTCTGTGAAATTTAATTTATACCAGGATTATCCTCCATCCATTCTTCAGGTCTGGAGCTGACCATTAGCTGGCTATGAGGCTCCTTAATGATATTTCAATAAAGGGGAATGCCCTTGAGATAAATAAATGCCCAGGACTCAGTACAGAGCTCTTTCAAGACCTATTGCCAATAATATTTTACACTAAAGTTTATAAAAGTTTAGAGTCAAGTTGAACACATATTTTCTGATTTCTAGAACGATACTCTTTATATAATCCCATGCTATATTTGAGCCTTTATTCAGGACATTTTCCTATGGTAAATAGGATGTTTTTTTTTACATATTATTGTTTTCAGGAATGCTCTGAATAAATTCAGAATGTGTGTATGCACATGAACATGTGAAACATATGGGTATGTATAATCCACACAAGTATAAAAAATTCCTCTTTGAAAATAAATATGGATGACAGAATTGCCTAGGGAAAAAGAGAAATGTTCCTATGCCAAGACTGGTCAATTTAGATTAGAAAACCTTAGTGGGTATGGTAGGCCGAATAATGGCCCACCATGGATGTCTACATCCTAATCGCCAGAACCTGAGAATATGTTAGGCTGCTGGGTGAAAGGGAATTATTAAGGTTGCTACCTAGCTGACCTGAAGAAAAGACTATCTTGGATTACTCGGGTGCAGTCAGTATAATCACAAGCGTCCTTAAAAGTAGAAGAGTAAATTATAAAAGACAACCAGAGAGATGGAGTGAGGACTCAGCTCAACATTGCTTGCTTTGAAGATGGAGGAAGGTGGCCAGAAGTCAAGGCATGTGAGTGGTCTCTAGAAACTGGAAAAGACAGGGAAACAATTCTCCCCAGAAGCAAAATAGCCCTGTTGACTCGTTGATTTTTTCCAGATGAGGTCATTACAGACTTCTGGTCTCCAGAACTGTAATATAAATTTTGTGCTACTTCAAGTTACTAAATTTGTGGGGTTTTTTTTCATATGGCAGTCATAGAAATCAATACAATAGGAGTCTTTTTAATGCATTGTATCATTTTATGACCTAAAAAGGAGACACTGCATCAAAACTAAACCTCCCTATTTCTGCTTATCAATCCAACTTTTATTTTTTAATGATTCTGCAAGACTTTATATTTCCAGACATTCTCAATGTACTTCTCTTTATTATTCTTTTAACCAATGATGAAGGAAGGGGAAAAAATAGACTAGTCTGTAGTGTTTAGCCAATTTCCATCAAGTGTTTATCTCTCTAAATAGTTGTTGTTTTTCCAATTCAGCTAATGTAATATGAAAGTTCAGTCATTTGTGTTTTCTTTTGTATATGAAATTTGGATATCTATGGCATGAGAATCCACAATATGAAAGCAGTTCTCATGTATTTTCATTGTTTTCTACATATTATAAGAACTGGCTACTATAAAGAAGATGAAAATGAATCTTTGTTTTCTAAGATCCTTATTTTTTTCCATTATAACAAGTACTCAAACTTCCTGCTTTTACATAATTTAATGCAGATGATTAAGTTACTAGATCTTTACATTAAAAAAAACTGAATACTGAGCAGCTAAAGTATTTTGAACAGCCTCCAATAATAGTTTTATTTATAAATTAAATGCTTATACAAGACAACTGAGATATTATGTACATTATGAATCATGCCACCAGAAGGGGAATTTTTTAATTAGATAAAAATAAATATAAATAGGCTATAGTATCATAGAAGTAAGTCAGTATCAACTTTTTTGGAGTTCACGGAGCTAGGCTTGAATCCTGGTCAAATCACTACCATTATCTGGCTTTGACTAAGATTCTCTAAGAGCCTGATGTCCCCTCTGCAAGATGAGACTTATAATTATATGAAAGAAATTCAGGGAAGATGACAAAAGCAGAATTATATATAAGATATATATACACTTCCCAACTCATTTCACAAGAGAAATTATGCATAACTAAAGCTTATATAGGCATCCCCATGAACCCCCGAAATATAAATGGGTGAGGAGAAACTGTTGATTCAAAATGTACATGATACTAGAGGAGAAAGCATGGAGCTTTTTGATGAATATCAAAAGAATCCCCAAATTTCCAGTTTATACTCAGAGAGGTATGGCAGGCAATGTGAGGACAGCTGCTGAAACTGGGAGGACTTTTTCACACTCCAGTGTTTAGGTGAGCACATGATAAGGTGTGAGGGAGGTGGAGCTGCAGGGACTTAGTTGTGGACTGACTTTCGACCTACATATGAAGGTAACATAATTGAAGCTTTCAGAGGCAAACGTAGAGGAACACCTTTGTGATCTGGGAGGAGACAAAAATTTCTTAAGCATGATACAAAAAAAAGCACAGACAATTTAAAAATTTCATTGAAATTTAGAATGCCTTTTCAGTGAAAGACATCATTGGCATGTCACAGAAAGTGAAAAAACAAGTCATAAAATGGGGGAAAAAATGCTTGCGATATGTATCTCTGACAACGGATTCATGTGCAGATGATATGTAAAGAATTTCTTTATTTGAAATAATGAAAGAAAACTGGGATAAGTCATTTTGAAAAAAAAATGTCAAAAGAATTGAATAGACCTTTAGCAAAAGAATACAATAGTCCTCCTTATCAGCAGACTCAAGAACTGCCCTCCCCACCCTAGGATGCCTGAAACTTCAGACAATACTGAATGCTATATATATTATGTCTTTCCTATACATAATACCTATGATAAAGTTTAATTTATAAACTAAGTACACGAGAGATAAATAACAACATAGTAAAATAGAACAATTATAAAAATATAGTGTAATGCTATACTGAACATATATAACAATATACTGAGTGGGGTCTCCCTTTCTCTGAATCTTTCTGTACTGTACTCACCCTTCTTCATGGGATGACCTGAAATGGCAAAATGTCTACCTGATGTGATGAAGTGAAGTGAATAATGTAGGTATTGTGACATACCTTCGAGTGCTATTGACTTTGTGATGGTTCCTCAGAAAGAGGATCACCTGCTTCTTCTGGTTGACCACAGGTAACTGAAACCCTGGAAAGTGAAATCGCAAGTAAAGGGGGACTACTGCTTCTAAATGACTAGGAAAGATACGAAATTTTTCCCAACTTCTTTAGCTATCCAGGAATTGCCAATTAAAGCAATAGTGAGATACTACTGCACACACCTCTCAATGAAATGGTTAAAATGAAATGGGTGGAGGTATCGAGTGTCAGAGGGGATGTGGAGCCATCAGAACTCTCATACAGTGGTTGAAATGCAAATAGGTACAACCACTTTTGAAAACTGTTTGGATGTATTTACTACAGGTTGATGTGCAGATCCTATGGCTCAGCAATTCTACTCCTAGGGCATACACAGAAGAAGGTATGTTGACTTGAAATTACATTTTGAACTGTAACTCTGGGGGGAAAGTATTTTACCAGCCTGGGACAAAATACCTTTGAAACCAAAATCAGTCAAAGGGAGAAATAAAGTGGGGGAAACCCATTTATTGCCTACAAGCAGTCATACACTTCTGCTTCCCAGTGTCTCTTGCAACATGGCTGCAAAAAGGGACTCTACCCAACCTCTCTGGTCCAGATACGCCCTCACTCCCCCTTGTAATAACCTTTTGATATGGAGCTGGACTACTCTCCACCCCTTGGAAACACCTATTGATATGGAGATGCACTAAGGCTAAAAGAGAGATTCTGAAAATATTGCAATTTTACCCACATAAACAGACCCACCATATGCTTGGGATAACTGAACAATTTTGGTATAACAAGGATCAACACTGAAATATTTTTTTTTCTAGTAAAACTACTGGACTTTCAAGGAAAATTAGTAAGTCACTTATAAGTAATAGAAAATCAGTCTAACATCAGACTTTTGGCAGCAACCTCTGTGCCAGAAGAAAATCAGGCAGAGATTTAAATCTATAAATGAAAACCAATCAAATATCTAAAAAGAAAACAAAACAACCAAATAAAAAACAAGGGTGGGTTATTCTATGACCTGTGGACAAGGAAAACTTCCTTAATGGTGAATCAAAATCCAGGCAATATGGAAAAATAGATTAAGTTACACTATAGAACAAACAAAAGAATACAAATTTTTTTTTCTTGTTTACAGAAACTTCATAATTAGAGTTTGAAAAATGACAAACCTGGAAAAAAATTTGCAACTTCTATTACAGATGAGAGATTAATATTCCTATATAATCAGTTTCTAAAAATATTTAAAAATGCTAAAATTCCCATACAAAAATGTTCTGGATAAATGATCAGATAATTCATAGAAAAAAATGCAAATTGAGTGTTCAACATATGAAAAGCATTTCTCACAATAAGAGAAACACAAATTAAAATTACACTAAAATATCAGTTCTCACTTACCAGATTGGAAAAATACAAAATTTGTCAACCTATCAGGTTGGTGAGGCTAGGGGAAATAGGCATTCTCAAACATTGCTGATGAGAATATAAAATTGTAAAATCTCTATAGAAGAGAATTTAGCCATGTCTAGCAAAATTACACACATATTTGTCTTTTAACCAAGAAATCCAACTTCTAACAATCTATCCACAGGAACCATTGGGCAAGTTATAAAAATATGAATGTGCAAAGTGATTCATTTAAGGGTCACTTTATAAAGCAACAGGTGGGAAGAACCAAATACCTATCACTTGCTATACCAACAGCTGCAAAACAGAATGAGGACCATCTTTATATGCTACAATGGGATGCTTTCTAGAACATGTTCAGTGGGACAAGTAAGTTGGATGAAAATGTTTTAGTAGACTACTGAATCTCTAAGAGGGAAAGGGAGAAACGTGTGTGTGTGTGTGGCTATGTGAACTTATGGTAAAAAAAATTTAAAAATTGAATAAACAAGATGGCAGGCAAAGCCATGGAATTAAAAACACAAAGAAATGTCACTTCTGGGAGAAGGAGAGAATAAGGAAGAGGAAACAGCAATAGAAGCCAGACTTCGGTAATAATGCTTTCTTTTGTAGATTTGGCGTTAGAGGAGAGTGACAATTTTATCTGTCTTAAAACCAAATAAAAAAAAAACATTGAAAACGAAATCCCTAAAAATAAAAATAAATAAATAAAATAAAACAAATGAACCCACACAGGTTATGTGATTGTTGGCATAATACCAGAGAACAACTATTCTAAGTGACCCAAGGCAATAATTTGAAAAACTACTTAAGAACTATATAAATAAATCCTTTTCTGTAATAATGTTATTAGTCATAGTGTTGCTAATGTTATTCAGAGACTGCTGTAACTATGCTCCAAAGAACATGCTTAATTATGTAATATTCTAATTATATAATTAAGAGTGTCATTGAAAACTGGGATTCTCCATATAGGTGAAGTAAGATACAGAAGTAAGATTAAAGAATGCAAAAAAAAACTCTGTGGTTGGAAGCATCAGCATGAATTTATGATGTATTTCATGTAAAATGTTTTCTTAGTTCTGTGCATTGAAAAGGGCTAGAAACAGTAAGAAATGCAGTGGTACTGAGCACTCCTAGCACCCAGCGTGATGGTTAATTTTGGGTGTACAAATGATTGGGCCACACAGTACCCAGATGTTTGATCAAATATTACTCTGGGTGTTTCTGTGAGGATATGTTGGGATGAAATTAAATTCCTGTTCATAGACTGTATAAAGCAGATTATTCTCCCTAATGTGGGTGGGCCTCATTTAATCTGCTGAAGGCCTGAATAGAACAAAAAAGCTCACCATCGTCCAAATAAGAGAGGATTCTCCCTGCCTCACTGTCTTTGAACTGGGACATTGGTATTTTTTTCCTGCCTGCAGACTGGAACTGAAACATAAGCTCTTCCTGGCTTTTGAGCCTAGAACTACATCATTGGCTCTCCTATGTCTCAAGCTTAATAACTCACCCTGGAGATTTGAGGCTCACCAGCCCCCCAATTCCTTATAATAAATCTCTTTTTAAGTACACACACACACACACACACACACACCCTATTGGTTCTTATTCTCTAGAGAATCCTGACTTATGCACCCAGATAATGGTTTTGAAATACGATTTACCATTAAAAGGAACCAGGGAGTTTTGGGAGAAATGGCTGATTCCAGGTCCACGGTAAGATAGGTGCAAGATGAGTTTGGAACATATTATGTCAAATACCAAGGCAACGATCGAAAAATACTGAAATCCTGTCAAAAGGAATCGAAACCAACTTGAAGAGACCTCCATTGACAAAAGACGGGACAATTTGTATATAAGAATAATAATGGCAATAGCTTGAAACATAAAGTTTAAATCCATTGGTAAATAAAGAGACAAGAAAATCTAATTAATCAACATTAGGTGTTAGTGAATAAATCATTATTTTAAAAACTGGTAAGTAAAGGGAAAGAATCCTGACTCTCCTATAAAAATTTTACAATTGGGTAACCAAGTAGTAGAATGAGGCATTCTCTTTTTTGACATCTATGCTAATGAATACAAGAGAAACACTAGATTTAAAATATTTCTATACTGCAATGCTAATTAATTAATGGATATAAACTTCAGTAATGGCTAAAATTATATGCCTTCTTCTGGCAGAGTATACCAGCACTACAAAATAGTATTTCCAAAAGTATCAAACCTGTATCTGAGGACACCTCTTTCCAGCTACCATTTACAGAGAACAGGGAGGACAGATGAACATATTAAATGACACCAAGGTGATGGAGTTACCAAAGTTCAGATGGCCAGAAGCTCTACAGGAGAAAACACCACTTTCTTCAACTAATAAATTGCAAGAAAAAATAAGAGTGGAAGCATAACAGCTTACAAGAGATTCCAGGAACATTATCAACCACCACAATATATGATTCAAGTTATAAATAAGATAATTTATTATAGAACAATTAACACTAATCCTGAACTCCTCAACTTGCTTGTATGTCAATAGTGCCAAGTCAGAGAAACTTTCTATGCCCTATTCTAGATAGATAGATAGATAGATAGATAGATAGATGATAGATAGATCCTAATTCAATAAAAATGAACGGCATGTATTTATATTCCTTATTCAAAACACACATAATTTGGGTATTATTATTTCTATTCTAGAATTGAATAAATTGGGGCTTCAAGTAGCAATTAAATGCTAATGAAAGGCAGTTGGAGAAAGGAGAACTGGTTTTCATTTCAATGGTCCAAATTTGGGGTCAATCTATCTTCTGAGTTTTCTCCACTGTTAAATTGCCTATTTCAGTACATGTAAAAATTGTGTTGCTTCTGAATTAGAGAATGGACAGCTGTAAAAGAGAGAAAGTGGGTGAAACACAGAGCCAATAAGGTGGCAATTTAATAGATTATCAGGACATTGGGACAGGATTTCCAAAGTAGTAAAGTTTAAAACTTAAAGGGAAGTTTCAGGGCCATGTATGAATTGAATTCATGCATACTTCCCCAGAACTATGAATAATCAAAATCTAGACTAAAAAACAAGGGTTAGGAGAAAAGGGGCATTAATTATTAAAATGAATGAGACTCTATTCATTTGGACATCTTTCACACGAACAGCCAATATGAATACTCGATAGAAATGGACAGCCTGACCAAGTAACCATCTATAAAAAGCAAGGAAAGAAATGTCAGGAGACTCTTTTGAAGTTCTTGTAAAATCAAATATTGGAACACAGATCACAACCTTAAGCCCAGACAGCATTTATTATGCAAAACATCATTGTCAATAGACTAAAACCATGATTTCAAAGCGACTTGAATATAAATGACCATCAATAAGTGGCAGCTACTGATATGATTGTAACTGGGCCCAGAGTCTTATAAGCAAATATGCTGCTATCAATTGTGAAGCTCAGACCTGAGAAGAGTGGAGGAATGGTCATCTAGAAACAGTTGTCAGATCTGCTTGCCATTCAAAATAAATAGTAGAGTATTCACTGGGATCTCACAAAGCTCCAATTTTAAGTTTAATTTGCTGAAAAAAAAACAGACTGGTAGGTTGAAAATCACTTTATTTTTAAAGGTGGTGATAGTGATAAATGCTATTGGGTTTAGTTACAGACAGGTGTCTGGTCAGTGGGCCGAAGGAATCAAGGTCATGTGCTGACCTGTTTTAGCATCTTTATTAATGATTTGGAAGAGAGAAGAATATACAGCCAAACATTTCAGGAAACTTGAAAGATATAGATATATCTTTCTCCATATATAGAGATACATAATATAGACGATATGAAAAAGAATATTATTCTTATATGGTATGGGGCTTCTTCTCTAATCAGTCATATGCTATGTTGCACTTTTAAATTCCCTGGGACGAAAGTTGCTGCACCAGAGGGTGACAATAAATATTATCAAGGGCAAAACTTCCAGAGTTTGAGAGGACACATGCCTGTGTCTCTCCCCTTGGCAGCTTAGCTCTGCCCAGGGTTATGGCTCTTTACAATCAGAGAACCCGCCCCAGCCTGTGCCGTCTGACCCTTTCTAAAAGTCAGGGGGACTCAGTCTCCCACTTGATGTATCAGATTTTTGTCCAGCAACTTCCCATTTCTTCCTGGGTCCTAGCCCAACAGGCAGAATGTGTACAATGTAGATGATTCATGCCTTGGTTCGAAAAACCTGTGCAAGGAACCTTCCATTTGTTCCAGTGAACTTTTCTTTGTTAGCTTTTTCCAGTTTATGCAGGATATTTGGGGTTAAAAAACAAACAAAAAAACTAAAAACCAAAATCATGGCACTTACCCCTATGTAGATCAAAATTCATCTGGTAGATGCATACTAAATCAGTTATGCCAGCAATTTATCACGCTGTTAAACAAATGATTTCACGTGTTTTTACTTCCCCAGCCAATTGCTTTGATCTAATAATGAAAATACATGGAGAAGGGAAGCTTGTATGTATTATTGTAATGAATTAAAGAAATGGAAAGCAAACTGAAATCCCAGGATTTCTTGGCTAGAAAGAGTAGCCTAATAAAATATTTCCCAGAGAAAGACTGGATTAAATAGTGAATGAATTGACTTTTGGCATTAAGCAGGCTACTGACATTGGGCTCCTAGAAAAATACATTCTTTACCCTGAGATTCCAAATTCAGCAAGGGGCAAACTTAGGGTGCTTCTCCTCTTAACTGGAGTCTATGGATCAAGTTTGGAGGTGTGTGAAATTTCACAAGAACTTATGGATGTGTGTGTGTGTGTGTATATGCATAGACATAGAGGTAGACCAAAATATGCCACTGTGATATATCAATTATTTTAAAGCTGAACACACTTGAGAATCCAGATGAAGGATTTTGTTTTCTTTTTCTTTTTACTCCTGAATAACTTTATTTGACTAAAAGAACTTCCCAAAGAACCCAATTGTTTTAAATCCCCTCCCCACGAGCCACCGGGCAGGTTGACTCAGGTCTGGAGAAAATGAGAAGGCACTACACCTGAAGAGACAGTGCCACAAAGCTATCATCTCTCTCCTCCCTTCTTCCCGGGGCCCATCTACTTTTCCTGAAAGCCATTTGTTTTGCCATGTGCCATTTCTCTCTTTCTCCACCTTCTAAAAACTCATTTTCTTCCAGTGTCAGTGTCCTTCTCCTCCTTCACTTCACCTGTTAAGATGGTTTTTAAGTCCCAAATGCTAACTGTCCCCTTTGAGTCACATTTTTTGTGAACTCCTTTTATGTGCATACATGATTAAAATCTGTTCTTCCTCTTGCTAATGTCAGTTAAATTTAATTCATAGACCACCAACTAATGAACAAAAGAAGGTAAAGTTTTCCTCCCCTACTATGTGTATGTACTGATATACATATACTCTCATCTATCATCTACCTGTATCTGTTTATCTATTCTATCATCTATCTATGCATCTCTGTATCTATTTATCTAATCCACCACCTATTTATCTATGCATCTCTATATCTATCTAACCAATCTATCGTCTATCCGTCTCTATCATCACCTAGCTAGTAGCTCTCCACGGGGGAGAAGACACATAGACTTTCTCAGAAAGCAAAGAAAGCTCTATCACCATTTTGCTGTTCAAGGTTTAACATATGAAAGGAAATTAAAAAAAAACACAGATTATTCTTGTAGTTATGCAGTCCCAGGATACCAGGCTCAATGAACATTAAGTATAACCTGTAAAAAGTTAAACCTTTCTGGAACACTTCTGATGCTGGGGTTTTAAGGGCCAGTTTGCTCCAATAAAGCAACTTTTTAATGTTTCAGGAGGTGCTTAGTTAGGGGAAGTCATTTTTTTATACTCCTGATAATGAGGACCTATTCAAAATGATGACTGGTTTGTGTTGAGATGAAATTGAATATTCAAATGCATTAAGATTATGGAGGAACTGTCTGGTTTGGATGTGTTTAAAATGACTCCCAACTCTTACACAATTTTAAATGTTTATTTGAATTGGTTCTCCTTTCATGTTTAAAATACTAAGTGATTGGCCTCAGTTTCTACAATTGTAAATTAGGAGTAAAATTGTCATGCCTCACAGTTTTTCTTCTCTTTGCTCTTCTTTTCGTAAGCCTGCAGGAAATTACACAAGTCATACATTTAGAGCTCAGTGAATTTCACAGAGTTAACACATTCATGTAACTAGAGCACAAACCAAAATAGCAGAAGCTTGACATCATCCTAGGAGGCCCACATATGGCCCCTTTCAGCCACTACTACCCAACCCTCCTGACTTCTAACACCACAGACTGTGTTTTGCCTGTTTCTGAACTTTATGTAAATGAAATCGTACCTGTATTTAAGAATGAAGTTGGAGGAATGCTTATGGGGTGTGAACATGGTCAACTTTCATAGATACAGTTTTCCAAAGTGGGTGTACGAATTTACATTCCCACTCACCAGCAGTATATGAGATTTTGTTTTTCCATATCCTTGACAACATTTGGTATTGATTTTTATTTTAGCCACTTTGCCTATGTGTAGTTGTATGATTTTGTGGTTTCATTTTGTACTTGGCTGATGACTAATGACGTTGAGCATCTTTGTACACGTTTGCGGGACATTTGGATGGATTCTTTTGTGAAGGGCCGGTTCAAGTGTTTTACCCAGGTTTTGACCATGTTTGCCCTTTCATTGTAGAAAATCTTTGTGTTCTGGATAATCCTTTGTCAAATTGTATGTAGGGATTACATATCTTCTCCTGCTTTAGAACTTACCATTTTCCTCTTAGTCATACATTTTGAAGACACAATTAATTGTAATGATCTCCAATGTATTAGTCATTTTCCATTATGATTAGCATCTTGTTTCGTTTAAGAAATCCTTGCTTATCACATAGATGTGAAAACATTTTCCTGAGGCTCTTTCTGACTCTTTGTCTCCCACTTTTGGATCTGAAAATCATATAGAAATGACTTCTGTGAATGGTAGAAGGGGGTCAAGATTCATTTAATGCAGGTAGATACTAAAATGACCCAGCACCGTTTTTTAGAAGTCTTTTTTACTACACTCCATGCAGTTTCCGCACTGCAAAGGTTACCTTTGACATAAATTTAGTTACAGTATGGTGGGTCTGCTTCTAGTCTATTTCTTTGATCTATTTGTTTACCCTTGTACCAAAAACACATTGTTTTAGTTACAATAGATCTATAATATATCTTGATATCTGCTAGTGTTAATCATCTGCCAGATTGCTTTGGTTATTCTTGGACTCCTGCATTTCCAGATACATTTTAAAAGCAGATGATTAATTTATGCAAAAAAAAACCCCACAAAAAAACCCAACTCTTTATCATTTTTACTGGGCTTATATTTAAACTATTGATATCTTAATATGTTGAATCTTGGAATCCATGAATCCCTTCTTTTCTTTCTTTCTCTCATTAATATTTTCAACATACTTATATGTCTTTCATATTTTGCATCTATATTCATAAGGGATTTTTGTTAATCATTTTCCATTCTGTATCACCTTGCTGGGTTTTGGAATGAGGATTACACTAGCTTCATAAAAGGTGTAGAAAGTATTATCTTTTTTGCTATTTCCTGGGAAAGTTTGTATAAGATTGGTGTTTTCCTTTTTCCCTCATAAGTATTTAGAGGAATTTCATATATTTTTTAATGAGTTATTATATCTAAAGCACTTAGAAAGCATTTTTGATAAGTCCTATAAAATGTTAACTATTCTTATATGCTTGGCTGTCCATTTTTCCCATGTAAACCACCACAGTAAAATGCCAGAACAGAATGGCAGGCTTTATACAAGGAGACCAATAGAAAGAGGTAATGTGCTTTAAGCCACTTTTTAGAAGTCACCCTTCAATGTTCATTCAGTTATCAATTGACTGCTCATAATATTTTCAGGGGATACTTTGATTTTTCAACCATTCTTTTGCCACAAAAATTAGATGAATACTTTATGAAGGAGAGGTAGGTTTTGACAGAGTATAGTTTTAAATAATCAACTCCATCTCATCCTCAGGAATTTTTCTGTAGTTAGTAGGTGTACAATGAGTTCATAATACATCTAATTTTTTTCCTTCATAAAATAATTCTGTACACCTTCCTTCAGTCCTACCCATTGCTCACTCTTTTCCCTCTCCTTTCAGTGGAACTTTCTAAGATTTACCTCCATTTATTGTCTCCATTTTCCTGTGTCCACCCAATACTCAACTCAAATCTGGTTTCCTTTTCTACCACCCTATTGCAATGACTCATTGCCTTAGGGCCCCCAAATCGGCATGTCATTAAGTCAAGGACATTATTCTGTCCTTAACTTACATGACCTCAGTGGCATTTAGCACTGTTGATGACACCTGCTTTCTTGAAACACACTCGTTTGAATTCTATGACAGCACATGCTTACTGTTCTCCTATTTAATTCTTTTTCTATTTAGTCTTAGCTAACTAATCTTTAAAACTTTGACTGTTGAGTTCAATTTCTTGAAGCATGTTGCATCAATCATTTTCTATGATAGCTGGCCCTTAATTATCTCTCTCTCAAGCACATTGCATGTCTTCTCTGTGCTCCATGTCCACATATTGTTACCTCTTTGACATCTCCATTGGGGTGCTTCTCAAGCACCTCAAATTCAACATCATCTCAAACTGGGCTCATGCAGTACCTCCCATGACTGCTCCTATAATTCTCTCAGCAGAAGGAGAGACCATCTTCCTAGACCTGGAGATGAGAAGACCAAAAGTCATTCTGACTGGCTCTACCCTTTTCTTCACCCCATAGTCAAGCAACCCATTAAGTCCTGTTTACTTTATCTCCTAAAAATTTCCTAATTTCACTTACATTTTTTTCTCCAGTGTCACTATCTGCAAGTCCAGGCCACCATCAGTTAATCAGGAGTACTAAAATTGGCTCTTTCTTGAATCCTAATTGCTGGTCTGCAGCCAGTATGCTCTTTTTAAAACTAGAATT
The DNA here is from genome assembly GCA_032199065.1 of Smutsia gigantea. Classification (NCBI taxonomy): domain Eukaryota; kingdom Metazoa; phylum Chordata; class Mammalia; order Pholidota; family Manidae; genus Smutsia; species Smutsia gigantea. Next base: position 217,732 of record JAVSCE010011338.1, on the reverse strand, counting down.
TGAGAATGTCATGCCACTGCTTCAAAGTATCTGTTTAATGTCTGGCTCCACCAAGGGGGAATGGAGTGTGTTTTATTCAGGTAGACCATCAGTTCTCAGTATATGTTTGTTAAAAGAAAAATGACAAGAAAAAGAATTAAAACGTTATTCTACCATGCACAAATATTGTATTTTCCTGTGACATGTAGGTAAGGGCTTCTCCAAATATAAGACATCATTTAATTTAAATGTTTATAGTTAACATGGCTGTTGAGCTTATAAATATCACCCAATATATGCTGTGCACTTAATGCAAAAAAAAAAAAGATTTCCTAGGATAGACCACACTAACCTATTCAGCTCAGCCCTCTGCTTGAGAGTCACGCATGAAAGGGCAGAGAAAGAAAAGTTTTTATGAGCAGGTCAGTTAATTGTGTATTTACTGAGTGTCTGTTGGGTGTTAGGATGGGCTATCTAGCAGAGGACAGTGGGACTCAAGACCTCTGGATCTAGGAGCTAGGGCATAACATGGCAGATGCCAGGAAGATCGATAAGATGTGTGAGTGTGTGTTTGGGGGCAGGTTGCAAAAAAGAAGGGTGAACTCGCATCCACCTCCAGGTCTAGGAAGGAACTAAGAAAGCTTATTTAGGACAGGAGACTTAAAAGTTTTGAAGGAGGGTGGAATTTATTCAGACAGAAACTGGGGCAAAAGTATTCCAAATGACTAGTTTGAATAAGGATTACTCTGGCATGAAGTAATTGACATGATATGTGAGCGCTTATGGAGACGTCCCCTTGGGTAGTCATTGAAAATGGACACGATGATATGTCAACACGGTATCTGTCAGATGTTAATAGGTTGGAGATGGGGGAAAAAGTTTGAGAAACATAAAAGGGGATGCTTTTAGGGTCTCCCAGTCCAGAAGATGCCAGTACCAGTGAGGGAAATAAGCAGGTAGAAGAAGACTGTAGGGCTTGGGTCCTGAACACACGGAGAGAGAGAAATTTTGAGTTTCTCACCCAGTGAGGTATATATGCCTGTAAGACACCCGGGCAATGCTGGAAAAAGTGAAGTTTGAGGAGAGACCCAGGGGAGCTTGGCAAAACTTCAACATTCCTACTAAATTATCTTTAATGATCACACTGTGAATCCATAATCCACACATTTTACCTAAAGCATTCTGTAATCTTTCATACAAGTTTCTGATCTGATTATTCATATAGATCTTCACATTTCACTTAACAGCTAACATTCATTTCCAATGTCCCAGGTCTACTTAATCAATTAACAATCACTTTCCATATGCAGCATATTAAAGGTTGATTTGGCCCCGATGCTGCATCCTGGCTGCCGTTGGTGTCTTGAACTTGACACTGAGCATTCCAGTCCGGCTATAGAGGAAACCCGTCTAACTAAAGATGCCTTCTTGTCAGGCCAATTATTTCATTTTGAAATTCTATAGCAAAAGAACAACAATAAAGTATTGGTTCCACTTTTAAATAAATAAGGGGTTATTTTTTGTTGCTGAAAGTTTTCATTCAAATGACTGATCAGATCTCACATGTCTGTTTAAAAATGTCTGACTTAGGTCGTTACAAAATGACAGACTATGATAAACTAGATGATGGCTGGGAGTGAGACAATGAGGCATTGTTTACACAGAAGATTGAGTAACTGGTTTAACAAAAGAGGTTTTTGGGTATCTATTGTATGTACAACTAAGAGATTTACTGGAGCTTTTATAATTTCTGCAAGGCTCTTTTCCAGCCAGCTTCATTAACTTGAAGTAAATCAAATCATGCAGAAATCTGGCGCAGCCAGAAAGCAACCCAGGAAGATATAATATGAAGAAAAACAGACGCGGGATGATAAGGTTTAGAATCTTTGGCATTTTTCATAAACATTTTGTTTGAAGATTATTAAATTACAACCAAAGAGAAAAAGAAATAGTAAAGCTCATGATTAAATCAGATCTTTTTACCTCAACTTTCTTTACAAGACATATATATGTATTATATATGTATATATATATATAAAACTGCACATACAAGGTATGTGTCAAAAAATAGTCTTTACATCTTAAATATCATTTGAACAGAAAGATATTTGCATACTTTTTAATATATGCCCCAAATGGGGATTTTTATTGTGAAATGGTGGGGTCTGCAGGAAGCAGATACTATCAAAGGAAGACTTTGAGGTGGTACTTTTCTAGGAATGGGGTTCTGAGATATAGTTTTAGTATGTATAGCTTATTTTGCCAGGAACAAAAGATCAATTTGGTCTGCCAAGTATTTTCTCTTCCTGTTTAAAAATGAGGGCAAATAAGGGGATTATGACATCAGGGAAGCAGCCACATTTGTTAGTCCCTTGCTCCTCGACCTTTATCTTTCTAAATGCTTTCAGAATTCTTTCATTTACCTCTCCTTTCCCTCTTTCTGAAGCTATAATATTGACATTTTATTCTGGAAATAAGCAAAATGTCAAGTCAGAAGAAATGGCATTGTTAAGGTGAAACCTTCACTTTCCAGGTGAATGAGACCTTCGGTCCTTCCCGGGGCATCCATTGGCACCCAGCACCAAGGGGTTTACTGAAATTTTACATACAGGCCTTTCATAATCACAGCTGAAAGATTCCCAAAGATTTGGGCTAATCCGATAATTATTAAAAATCTCTTTATAATATACATTATTTGGACAGATCATGGCTGTCAAAGACTTGTTAGTTCCAAGAGAAAACTGACTCACATGAACAATAACCTGAAAGGAGAATGGAAATGGGTAGTGGAAATAACTGACTCTTAATGAGACTCTGCCTCAAGGTGTGAAAACAAGTTCAAAGTCACTCTTGAATCCAAGGGGTCTCCTGGCTATTCTCAAGGAGGGGGTTCAGACCACGGCAGCCTTTATCTCCTATCTGAGAAGGGATGTTGGTCTTCCACTGTGTCTGGATTGTTTCCTTTTGCTGGGCTGATCCACATGGCAAGTAGGATACCCAGGCCGGCGGAGGTGCATGCCTGTGTATGTCTGTGCACGTGGAGAAGGGGGGAGAATGCAAAGAGGGCTCCGCACAGCACGCATTGCAGAATGACACCATGGGTACCATGGAAAAAGAGGTGGCATGAGTCTAATCAGCCATATGGAATCGGATGCTGGTGTCCCATGTTGGTGTGTGTCCTAGACAGTGCTTCGCTTCTTCCTAAGTGGGCTCTGGCTGCTGCAGAGTTTCAGTTCCGCATAATGCACCTGTGAAAACAAACAGCCGTGATGCTGGTGGTTAGGTAACCCTAGCTCACCACAGTGTGTGTTAATGGCTCCCCAAGGACAAACCCAGGCACAGGAAGGAAGGTTCAAAGGTAATGAATCATTTTCTAAACACAGGAACACGGGAGGGATTAATTGCAGGAAGGATTGGAGAAGTCATGCATCATTTCTTGAAACGAAAATATTAAAAGCAGGTTTTTCTAATGAGATGCATGGGTTTCCACCTGCTTTCGCCACTCCTGGATGATTTTAGTTCTGTGTGTGCCCGTGTTCAACCATAAGTAAGCCTGATAACTGCCTCTTGGGAATGTTTATCTTAGTATATAATACAGCAACTTCCTAAGAATTATTCATTAAAAAATATCTAAAATCTTAGAGGCAAGAATTTCTGCAAATTGTATGCATTTATTTTGCCAAAGAAGGAAAAATGTTGAAATCGATACCCGCCCCACAGTTATATAGGTTTTTCTTAAAAATGAATTTCATTTACAATGTAATGGGTAAAACATCTTTGATAAATATGAGCACAGGGGGGAGTCCCCAGGGGCAAACTGTCTATTGTGTTCTTAGAAAATGCTCTTGGTACACAGAGGATGTTACTAGCATACTGTGTATCCTCCTCAAATGCTCTTTTGTTGTATCCCTCTGTATTCATGCCAGCTCCAGTTGGATGACTGCTCTGAGGGCTGATGCCTGGACTGTGCAGAGACAGTCCTGGGCAGGGGTGGGGAAGCTTGATAGGAATTTCCATGCTTCAAGGATGCAGGCATGAACTTACATTGTAACTCAAGTGATGGTACACTGCAATCACATTGCTTTGGTGTGTGAGCTGATGGTGGAATGGCTTTATTTAAAGTATTATATTACATACCACATGTGCTCACTGTTTTTTAGCATTTGTGCTAAAGTCCCCAAGGACATCATGCCCCAAGACATAAGTTGAGCTACACTTTGTCAAAAGCAGATGCTTAGAAAAAAGCACCCTCCCCTTGGAGTGTTTTATAAAGGTCCCCCAGGGGAGTAGAGGATGGTATACCTGTCCACCTTCAGTGCAAAGCAAATGGGCCAGGCTACTATTTTCTAATCACTTAATGCAAATGTTAATGAGTAACTTTACATTTACAGAGTGCATTTAATAGCTAATTATGGAATGGTGGTTAATGAAAAATAGCATCATGGAGTCTATTTTAACAGAGAACTTGGAATGATGGGAAAGAAACTCTAGGGGTCTTTCAGCTCCAGGTCTCTGCAATCTGGCCGAGCTGCTGGGAACCAATTATGATATAGTGGCCCAAAGATGAAAATCGATACTTGATTTGGGATTCTCTCCGATAATAACGGATTGTGTCTTTGACCATCCTGATGGTATTTCATGCCTTGGTCTCCCCCATTTACCTGTTCAATAGTTTCTGTTCTCCATTAGCGGAATCATTGCCTGCCCGCTGTCCTCTGGATTTATAGCAGCCTGCTCTGCAGGGGCCTGGATAAGGGCCACTCTGGGACCTTCTAGCATTGTTGCTTTGCTTAATCTCTATGTATCCACAGAAACCATACAGCGCAGGACTAAGTGACCATTACCTGTGAATAATACTTCTAACTGATCTCAAATTATTTCACACTGTTGCTGCCTCTCTGTGTATTAGACTGAGCAGGGGCTTTGCCCTTAGCATCCCCAAATCTTCAGAGGGAAAGGGCTGGAAGGGTAGCCCCGGAGATAATCAGGGCAAACAAGAATAAAAAGAGTAATCCTTTTGTTCCCTACTTCCCTGAAAATGTCTGCCCTCTGGAAGAGGAAGAAAATAAGCAACCCTCCTCGAGCTTTGCATCTTTCCTTCTCCCGCTCACAGAGCCCATTTTACCCTCTTTGGGGAGGCAAGAGATCAAAAAAAGGACAAATGCCATTTCACTAGAGCCACACAGTATGAGTACCAGATCATCCTAAAGTAGCTCTTTTTCAGGATAATTTTCCCCAATCATCTCATGCTTTGGACAAAGGGTTTCCCGCCACCTCCCTGCAAGCTAGGCCTTTTTAAGGATTTTCTGATTCTTTATCTCAATTACTCACACAAGCACAGCCTTGCACTTCTCTGGCCCCGGCGCTAGCCAGACTTCAGTGTTAGGGCACCTGTTGGTGGTGACCATTCATTACATACCTTTTGAACATCAGATGGTACCCTGGAGAGGAAGTCTAGTAACTCGTTATTGTCGATGGCATAGGGGTTTCGAATCTTCTTAGTAAATCTATTTATGCCTGAAAAATAAAACACAGCAAAATTGCTTTGTCTGTCTGTCTGTCTGTCTATCAAAACTCGCCTAACTTGGGAGGGGCAAAGGGGTGGTGTTCACAAGTAAAAATTAGTGTGAAAACAATTACTAGACCTCAAGTCATGCACATGTTGCTGTCATTTGGAATCATTCATAAATGTGTTTTCTTGAAGGAAAGAAGGGGGGACTGTTGGAGAGGCGCTCTGCCTTCTTGAGCTGTGAAAATCCCATTACAATCCCAGCAGCAGGGCGGCAGGAACACACACTACAGCCATGGAGCTCCCTGGCTTTTTTGGACTATGCTGATTAACAGCCTCCTTTGCTAGGAAAACAAATGTCCCAGATGGGAAAAGGCCTTCATTAACCTGAACAAGTCTCTGCTTGGGGGCTCTGGACCAAGTATAGCAGTGGGAGGCAGAGGGTGGGAGTTGTTTTTTTCTGTTGTTAAAAAGAAGCTGCAGAAATCTATCTCCCCAACTCCAACTCATTTTCACAGGTTTTTCTCTTCTCCCTGCAGAACAGAACTTGACATGATTGTACTTTAATGCTGCAGAAACTGTGAAAAGTTATTATTGGAAAATTATCTTACTATGGTTGTTAAGTTAATTTATGGACTGCAACACCAGGGCGTGGGTTTGTTTAGTCAATGGAGTCTGTGCTAATTTAGGACAGGGACAATAATTAGGAGGACTCAGTGTTTAAGATGTCTTTTGGCGGCTGTACCTGCGGTGTGTGGGCATGTCCAGGACAATCTCTGTCTATGGTTTCCTTTTCAGAGAGGTGCCCCTCTCAACCACCTCTGTTTCCTATGCTGCTTCTTGGAGCTGCTTGAGCCCATGTCCAGAGCTCATAAGCTGTGTGGTCTTTCCATCAATGCCAACCCTTTTTCATGATGGTTTTAACGCAGAAAGAATAGGTAGACTTCTGAAGTTTTGTGCTACGGAATGCTTGTTTAGCAAGAATCATACCTGCTAGGTAAATGAATTCTCACCTTAGGTGCGCTCTGATTGCCTTCTCCTCCAAAGCCAAGGTAACATTTAACTGTTCAATAGTCCCCAACATATAAAAGGTTTAATGTTTTCTATCATTAATATTATTTTGCTTTCATCTAAGGACAAGACTTCTTGCATGACCTTAATACCCCAACACAATACCAAACTCCAGTCATTTCTTCAGTGGGTCAGACTTATATCTGCTTTGCAAATGGGAGCTAGCCATTCCATTGTTCATGAGTCAATGGTGTCTTGGTGGTTGGGCTGGGGAAGGCTTCTTGCAGAGGATCCTTTTTCTCTCAAGTCAAAGCTGCTCTATGCCTTTCTTCCCTCTACCCCCACAGCAAGCTTCATGTTTCTAGTTAAATTTCCCCCAGCCTTTCTTTAAACGAAAATGTTCCCCACTGTGTTATTCTAAAGACATTTAATTGTAGGATGGGCTTTTTGGCAAAAGCAAACAGACAAGGCAAAATGATGAAGGGAGACAAAGACGTACTGAGAAAAGATATATCTTCTATTGTTAATTATATATAGTGTGCGCATCTGGAGTCTTTACAATGAACAGCAAGCTAGGGATAATATCACAGCCGATCAAAACACTGCATTCTTAGTCACTGAGAAGATTATAAACCTGCACAGTAGCTCAAATGCACCAATAAGGGCAGAAGTAGTCCATAATGCACTGTGACTGTCTATGTTTGAAAAACTTAGAACAAAAATTGTAAGGCACTCAGATTACATGTTTTAAAGGCACACCTTATTTTTTTAAGGTGTCACAGGCTCAAATGTCAATTCCACCATATTATCTACTGTCTGAGACCAAGTGTCCAGAGGGGATCATGTACTCCTTGGTTTGTCTATAAGGTGCAATGGGGCAAGAAACAGGGTCGCAGATTAGCAGGAAGAGCTGGACACAAGTTTTGGCTTCGCCCTGTAGTAGCTGTGTGGTTTGAGAAAAATCACTCAACTTTCCTGCACCTCAGATATCTTATATCAAAATTTAAATAATAAAACCTGCCCTAGCTAGTTTCCTAGGTTGATGGGAGAATCACCTTGGACAACGTAGGCAGGTGGATTCTATAACGTAACATTCCACAACAAGGAAGGGGGTACCATCATTACTCTAGATGCCAATAAGGGAAGAAAATAAAGGAGGCAGATGCAGAGAAATCTTTCTACTACTAGGCATGTGATCATACACCAAAATTTGGAAGTTGTGGCTTTATCCAGTAGCACGATAGACATACTCTTAGATTTTGCAGCCTCAGTACAGACATATAGAGGGCATATATGTTGTGAATTTTTATTAGTATTTTTACTTTGGCACAAAAAGAGAAGGATTCAAATATCAAAGGATAACATTTGGGAAAGACACAATCATTTACTGATTCCAGATCATACACTGAATAGATCAATGGAGTGGAAAGAGCCCCCCATTAAAAAAAAAATCACTGGAAGACAGACAGAGGAAAAATTACATGGCTGCTTTGCACTTATGGCCCCTGGGGAGTAACTACTTGAAACAGAATTATAACACTATTTTTCAGATATTTCTATAAGTGATTGGTATGTAGCCCTGACTCCAATACATTGGTGGGTGTGGGTGAGGTGGGGCCGAGGGTCCTTGCTTCCTCCTATATCAAACACTGAGTGCCCTGCATGTAGAAAATATTGTGCTATCAAATGGAGATACCAAGTTAAATAAGCCAGGGTTATTTCTTTCAAGAAGCTCAAAATCTAGCTTGGGGTATTCATATCTACCTTGAAAAAATAAAAAAGTGCCTCAGACCAGAACTGAAAAACTATAATTAAAGCATCTATGATGAAGAAGAGAATAGAGGGAGTAGGAAACCTCTCAAAAGGGGCAGAAAACCCACATGGGATCTGATCCTAAGAAATTCTCTGACTTCTAGGAATACATACATCAAATAAGTGACCAAAATTCAGTAGGTGTGGTTTCCTGAAGAAAATTTCATATATCCTTCTTATACTACTTCTCACTTCATTTTCGAAAATTATACCCTTAAACCAAGATAATATTGTATATCAACACTATTTCAATAAATAAAAAGAAAGAAAACTGTGTTCCCACACAAGAGAGGTAGTGGGTGCAAAACGAAATGTCACCTACGTAGATCACAGGTACTCACCTTGGGCAGATTCATCTACTCACAAAATATTTGTCAAGCACTCCTTAGAGATTTACTATCTATGTTTAGCTGCACTAGGAATTATAGGCCAAAGAGGAGAGCAAACTGTCTCACCCTTCAAAACCTGACAATGAACTGGCCACTATGAAACCAGGCTGTTTTCACAGGCTTATGTTAATAATTTTGGTACTGAATAAAAATTTATATGAAAATATTATTTTGGTGTAGAGTATGGAGATATAGAACATACAGTTAAATAACTTTGTTCCAAAGGGTGAAAAATATTGGAACAACAACAAAAAAATCTTTGGATCTTATTTGCCAGTTTTAAACTCAATGAACATGAGCAAGTCACACAGAAATAGTCTTCTGATCATTCATAAAGTCAAAAGCAACACTAGAAAGTAAGACATATAAAGTTAACTTCTTCTACACGGGAAAGTTTCTGCCAAGGATTCAATTATTTAAGAGGTGTGCAAAAGGAATATCTGGGGTACAGGCTAGCTAATCACTAAGTTGCCTTGGAAAAGAGTAAGTGACAGAGAATTACATATATTCCATGAAGGCATGGAAGGTTTTATATGATGAGAAGAGGTAATAGCTCATTTTGACTGTCAAGGCTTTGAATACTTTACCAATGGCAAGTTCATCAATAAACTACAAGCCCCTGTCTAGAATGTAAAACTAAAGAACCAGACACAGAATATAAAGCTCAAAGGGTTACTGTCAGCCCGAGAGAGCATAAAGAATTCCAGGCTATTTAATAAACTTCATCCATAAACTGAACGATAAATAGAGCAATCTCTCATTAAGTAGATGCCAGAAGTTAGTGTTGGAAAGCCGCCAAGATCTTGGAGGATAAGACCAGAAGAATCCAAAGTGATTTTTGGTAAGTGGGATTGGAATCCTAAAAGGATGATCAAAAGAGGAAATGCAGTATAGCCGTCTTTGTGGGGGGAAAGATTCAGAAAACCAAATCAAGTATGCATCAGCACAATGAAGAAATCATTGGGTAACAGTGTTTATCAACCTGACAATGCCATCAGCTGAACTGAAACATGAACAAAACACTGGCCAAATGATTTTAATTTTGAATCATGTTCTGATTGGGGTAAACAACAGTTTTAAGATCTATGTTTTTAAATGTCATTAGTAAATGGATTTGGAAACTCATTATTAATGAAAAACAATTAAGAAAGGATAAGATTATTCAGTCTATACAGAAAACATTCATATATAAGGTATTCAGGCAAATTCTTTTATAAAACATTCCTTCTTATTTAATAGACTCTGAAGGGCTCTATGCTTTCTTCTTAATGGTCAAATACGGACTGATGGGCAAGAACTGTTGCCAAACAAAGCAAAGAAAGACAAAACTAAGCATGGATATGAGAAGACTTTCCCCAGAAGTGAGGGCCATCCATGATTAATACAGATCCCTGGAGAGGGAATTAGAATATCTTTTTCTTCTTTTGGGCTTTCTGCAAAGGAGAGATAATTCTTTATGTAGGATTTTTGCTTCCTGGACAGAATTGAGAATGAATGGATTATGCCCTTTCAAAATCATTCTACTTCTGAAATGTCATGAGTTATTCTATTATTCCTATGATTTTTCCCAATTCTTATTGCCTACATTTGGCTTTTTTTCTTAGCAGGATTTCACCTTGCTAGGTTACCTTGGGGAAGGTCTACACTGAATGGCTTTAGGAATGTTGTAACTTTCATCTGCCATTTGCAGGCTCTCAGCTTCTGCTTAGAGATGAAAGCATCTCAACGCATCACTTACGTTCGTAACTTCTCTGAACATCGTAACATCTGAAGATCCCTAGAATCTTGACTATAGTTGCAAACTCAACAGCAGTCAAAGGACCAACCAGTGGACAACCAGGACTGCCAGGCTCTTATGGAGAAGGGTTGATTGCTTTTCCAACAATTAATTTGCTGCAATGCACTCTCCTTATGTCAACCTGGAGCCCACCCAGCAACAGACACAAATATGCACAAGGGCTGGTTGCATTTTGTCCAACTGCTAGCATGAGTAGTAAATCAAGCCATGAAATTTATTCCACATTTGCCATTTTTGTTTCTACCTTTTTAAAGCAGCTAAACTTTATATAGGCACACTATCTCCCCCGCTCAATAAGAGCTTCCTCTCCCTTCAGGCACTGGTTAGGTAGCAGTGACCAAGTGACCCCCCACCCCCTTTCTCTATTGCTTATGGAATTTCAGTACTAGGTTTTTTTTTTTCCCCTCCTGGAGAGATGAAGTGTCAGGAGCAACCTAGCAGCAGCCAGATCTACTTTTAAACAATATAAAGAGCAAGATGCAGTTGTTTGCTTACTGTTTGGATAACAGTGTTTCCTGCAAAGTTACTGGGCCACAGCAATATATTATTCAAAAGTATCTATGATTATGAAAGCCCAAAGGGAAATCGCATGCACAATCACATTTTTATTTGATTGCAATTAGGTAAGAGGCCTATAAATATCTAACCTGATCATTGTTCATGCAATTGGCCTTTCCAGGGAGGTCCTGGAGTTTTTGTTTCCCTAAATGTTTTCCTTTCTCTCACCTTTAATTGCCAACAAGAGCACACTTAAAGTTTACAGTCGCACTTTACAAATGAGTCACTGGTTCTTACCTGGAATTGGTGGCTAGCAAAAGGACCATGCCAAACTTACCCCAGATTAAAATGATGTACCGAAGTGGAATGAAATACAAAGTGATGGTGGCCACTGCCAGTATCAAACAGGCCAGGAATGAAAGGAACGGGACCGTCCAGTTAAATGTGCTGTAGACAAACCACATACAGGTAATTTTGTCTGATGCTCAAGAACAGCTGTCTACACCTCTTGCCATGTTTACTTCTTTGTTACACAAACGAAAATGGTCTATGGGAAGAGTTTCTTTAAAAACATGAAGATGACAGTCTGTCAAACTGGGCACTGAAACACAACATCCTTAAGGAGGTCAGAAGACCAACTGCCATTCAACGTGTCGGAATCAGGGTGGCTTTGCTTTCCTGGAACCAACAGTTTCTGAGAAGACGTTTTGCTCCCCAAAGTGATTTAAAGCTGCAATACTGGCATGATGGCTCCGTGCATGGAGATCTTCGAAATGAAAGGTGAGTTAGGTCACTTCCAAGTCAATATTTCTTTCTCAATTAACACATGGTTGCCAGTAACCATCTAGACAAGGGAGGATATTACTACTGTGCTTTGTCGCTTTTCTGTTTCCTAATGACATACATTTAGAATTTCCAGACTCATTTACTCCAGAAGGTTAGCAGTGCCCTGAAATGCACGGGGGAGCATTTGGCAATTAACCATCACACTACCAACCCATAGGCAGTGCATGTGATGTTCCCACAACTTATTTTCATGGGCCCACCAGCTCTTTTCATTGTACAGATGTCTCCTTTGAACTTGTATGGAAGTGCACATCTAGAACATAGGATGAGGAACTGAATGTACTGTGGAAATCCTTGCACAGTCCAATTTGCTTTCCAATTTGTTGATTTCCTGTCTTTGAAAAATATTTTTTATGATTTTATAAACATAAAAATTGTATATTTTACAGGACCAAATTTCTAATTGATTTCTAGATATGGGAATGCTTATAAAACTGTCCCCAGTCCAGCAACCAGACACCACCAGATTGAATAATCAGTACCTCCCCCACTTATGCCTTTTTCTAGGTTAGTCTAAATTTCTGCCTACACGTCGGTCTATTCCTGACTTCTCTCTTCTACAGCAGAACTTCTATTTGAACTTTTTGGAGGGCAACATCACAGTATTTGTGTAAATGTTATATGGACTCCACACTTGTCCCCATAATGCCATGGCAAGAAGTTTAACCTGCAAATAGCCTTGCACAAGGACAAAGGGATAGTTCCTGAATGTCTGCTGCAGTAATTAAAATGGGAAATAGCCTCTGTATCATTAATAGGACCGTATCTAAATAAAAGGAAAAATCTAAATAGATTTATACTCTGCAATATCATGCAGCTTTAAAAAGCAATGAGAATATAAAAAGGACACCCACACAAACACCCCTACCTGCAACACAGAGGCTCAAAGTTAAAGGTTTGAAAAAATAAATTGCAAAATAAATGTGTGTGTATGTATGGGTGTATATATAGATATTGATATATAGATATATAGAGATATAGATAGACATAGATAACATATTGATATACAGATATATAGATAGACATATTTATTACTGAACTCACACATGTACAAACATAAAGGTTTTTATCATGAAAAAAACCTCTGAAGGATATACTCTGAACTGTTAACAGCAGCTCAGTATGAAAGGGGAAGGGGAAGGAGAGAGGGAGGTACAGAGACGGCTATCTGTTTGATTACTTTTATAATGGATGCAAATCACATTTATAATAAAAATAAATAAAAACAGTAAGATATAATGAAATCAGTACACCAAAACTAAAACAAATAAGTAGAAACAGCAAACTCTGTGCCCTATTTTATTTGTTTTTTAAAGCAGAAGATTAATGAGTGGCAGATCCTGAACAAATCCATGGCTAGGTAGCAACAAAACTGTGCTTTTATCACTCTGACATAATGATATTTATTTATTAATCTAGTAGTTTACAATATAAAAATCATGCTTGTTCCAATTTTCATTATTGTCAGCAATTTACTCAGCAACTATGATTTAGTTTTCCCATCTGTAGAATGGGAATAATAAAGGTATCTTTTTTACAGAGATGCTGAGGGAATTAATAAGTTAATAAATATAAACCATTTAAAAACAGTATCTGGCACATAGTAATTATGCAACAAGTATTAGCTAGACTTATTTCCTTGTTATTGCACAAAAGTGATATAAATATGAAAAGAAAGCTAATTATACAGGTAGCATTTAAGATAATAAAAGCTATGGAAAAATGCATGGAATTAATTCTTACAAAGAAATTACATTATGATTCCTCTAATAGCAATACCATTTCTGGCTTTAGAATTTCAAAAAGTCAAATACTAGGATAAATAATTTTTAAAACCTTTAAAAAAACAGAGAAAACTAAAAGAAAGCCATCAGTAGGCTGATAGGAAAATAAAGCACCAGAATTCAAAAAATAAAAAGAACTGTAAGAACTCTGGGAGATAACTAGGGTCCAAAGTACCTTTCCACCAAATCTCTGCCAAACACTGAAATTTTGAACTTCTGTCTCTTACCTGTTATGATACATGGGGGAGGGGTGGGGGTGAGAAGATGTAATGTCCCTATGGAGAGAGTCTAATAGGAGACAATGGCATAAAGCTAACACATGCAGGGTAAGGATGAATTTTAAAAAGACAGAAAAAAAAGAGAGAGAAGGAGGGAGAAAAAGAGAAAGAAAAGAAGGAGAAGAAAGGAAAAAAAGGAAGCCCACCATATATTAATAGATGCAAAGAACTCTGCCTGTCATGATCCTGGGACCAGGGAGAGAGATTTACCATTTGAGCTTAAGCTACCAGTATAGTTTGAAAGCCTCAGTGAAAAATAAAAAAATAGAATAAAAGGGATCCCAGGTTGGTAGTCCTTCAAGGTCACTCAAGTGACCTTGGGAAATGTACTATCAACCGAGAGATATCTGAGTCCTCTCCACAGAATAATCCAAGGTAGATGAGTTCATAGCGAAAACTGCACAACACAACAGGACACACACATCATGAATAAGAGCCAACAAAATAACAGCCAAATCTAAAACAAAAGACTTCACAGACAATGAAAGAAAACACTCTATATTAAATAATAGTGTTTAATATGATCAAGGAAGAGATGAAGAGAAGCTGAGAAGATGTGGAAACAAAGCAAGTAGGACAAACCAACAAAAGGGAGATGGTATGGTCATATTAATATTAGGCAAGATAGGAAGGCAAACTCTTATTATTTGTGTATTATTTAGAGATGAATAGGTCACTTCCTATTGGCTAATGATCCAATTCACTAAGAAAATATAATAAGTTTAATATGCACAAGCCAAATAACATAGCTATGAAATAAGAAAGCAAAAACTGGCCAAAGTACAAGGAGAAATGGACAAACACACAGCCACAGCGGAAGGTTTAACACATATCCCTAAGTGCTTAACACAAGCTAATGAAAAATAAAAATCAGCACGAAGATAAAAGATTTAAACAACATCAACAAAATTAATCAATGAATATATATAGAACAATTTACTCAATAACCTTTTGAAACTCACATGGAAAATTTACAAAAGTAGGTCATTTGCTAGGTCAGTATTTTCTGACCATAAAGCAATTAAGATGGAAATCAGGAACAAGAAGATAACTAGAAAATCTCCATATACTTTGAAATTAAGCAATGTACTTGTTGGCCAATGAAGAAATCAAAACAGAAATCAAAGAAAAGGTTTTACTAAATTTGAATGATAATTAAAATATTGATGCCTAAGTGTTTGGCACAGAGCTAAAGTTGTGCTTATAGAAAGTTGTACAGTTTTAAATGCTTATGTTATGAAAATAGAAAGATTGAAAATAAATGATCTAGTTATCTATCTTAAAGAGTTAGAAAAAAAACAATAAATTATTCCTGGAGAAAGTGGAAGAAAGAAATAGATAAATGAAAAAGAAAATAGGTAACAGGTCAGATTAATAAAGGTTCTTTCTAAAGACTAATATAATTGATAAATCCTCATCAAGAAGAAGGTAAACACAATATCAAGTAAAAAGCAGACAGTGCTACATATCCTGCTGACATTAAAGACAGTAAGAGGACTTCCTAAACAATTTTTATATCAAAAAGTAGAAAATGTAAATGAAATGTACAAACTCCTAGGAAAAGTCAACTTAATAGAAACAGAAGAAGAAAGAGAGTGGCTGAAAAGATTTATATATTACAGTAAGTGAATAATTAAAATCTTTCCTAAAAGAAAGCTCCATGCTTCACCAGCAAATTCTACCAAATCTTCAAGGAAGTAATGACACCAGGCTTTACAAAAACTCTTCCAGATAATGATTAACAACACTCCCTCCCTGTTGTATGAGACCAAAATAACCTTCTCTCCATATAGGAATTTTCCAGAACAGAAAGTTATAGATCAAATCTCACTGATAACTGAAAAAAATGCTAAGCAAAAAAATAATAAATAAAATCCAGCAGTATATAAAGGGATTTTATAGTATGGCAAAATGGGGTTTACTCCCAAAAGGGAAGATTGGCTTATCATTTGAAAATCAATGACAATAATACATCACATTAATAAAAATAAAGGAGAAAAAAAATACGATCATCTCAAGGAATGCAGAAAAAAAATTTGGCAAAAAACTCACGTTCAGGATAAAAACTCTTAGCAAACTAAGAATAAAATGGAATTAAGGAAATTCCTTAATCTGATAAAGCTTCTTTACAAAAACTATAGCAAACTTTATTCTTAAAGATGAAATGTTGAAAGCTTTCTCTCTGAGATCATGTATGAGAAAAGAATGTTCATCAACACCAATTCTGCTCAGCATTGTACTGCAGCTACTAGCCCACACAATAAATCGAGAAAACAAAATAAAATGCATAAGGACTGGAAAATAAGGAAGAAAGAAATGTTTCTACATAATACGTTTATGTAATAGAAAATTCAGAATAATAATCTTTAGATAAAAATGGAGATGACTACATTTACCAAGGTTAATAGATACAAAAGTCAATGTAGGAAAATTAATTTCACTTCTGTATCTCCTTAACAAACAGGCAGAAAATGAAATCTGAAAAAAAGTACCAGCTAAAATAGTATGAAACAAAGTGCAAGTATTTAGAAATATACCTCACAAAAATGTGTCAAATTTCTGTACCTAAAACTCTAAAATAATTTTGAGATAAATTAAAGATGACCTACATAGATGAATATATTAGTCACATATTAAAAAATGTAAGTTTTATGAAAATTTCAATTCTTTCCCAATTAATGCAATCCTTATGAAGAGCTCCATAGTTGTTTGTGTGTGTGCAAACATGCTGTGTCATACGTATTTGTGTTGGGTGCTACAAATGAAGATGTGTCCCAGACACATTATGTGAAATTCTCACTAACACTGTCTGATTCTCAGCTTTCCCAGCAGCCAATTCCATTAATTCATACATTTTTTCTCCCAGTAACCCACAATTTCAGTGGGATAATGTTTAAATGTTTAAAAAAGAGTGGGCCACCCACTCTTGTGATTTGAGACAGAAAGAAAGCCAAGGCAATTTACCAAAAATAATATTCAGAATAACTAGTATGTTTAAGTCAGTAATATATGCCACACACTGGTCTGAACTCTTTATATGCACTAACTGATTTAATTCTTCTAAATATATTACTATCTAGAAGAAGGAATTATGATTATTCCCATTCTACAGATAAGGGCTCTGAGTTATAAACGTGGCCCCCAATTACTTATTCCCAGTAGAAGTAGAAGTAGGATATGAATTCAGAAGTGGGCTCATTCACTGCCTCTGCAGTAGGCATTTGAGAAAGATGTAAGAAGGTACATTTTGATTATTTAATTCCCTGAATATTCCTGTTTATAAAACTGAGGAATTTATTCAAAGATACTTTATAGTAATATCTCTAATAGGCAAGAATTTCCTAGACCCTCTCCCCGTTTTTCATGGAATATTTCATAGTACCAAACTTCCACAGAACACCCAAGGTTAAAGAATCCTGGTGAATCAGAGCTTTCCCTCTCAAAATCAAACCATTGGTTAAACATTTTCATAGACTTCCCTAGTTTTCCTGACTTGGGCGCTCTCTAAATCCTAGGTAGGGAATCCCTACCTTGGGTAGTAATGACACAAGGGAGCCACACCCTTCAATTAATGAAAAAAAAAATCAAGGAATTCCCTTCTTTCATCCTACCATTCAGGCTAATTAACAGGTCCTAAGAATATCATTTTCAAAATTCCAAAATACTAAAGAAAAATGATTGTTAACACATCCAGTAAAGTGGGTGCAGCTCCGTCCACTAGCTCCTTCCCAAACTGGGTCCCCCACTAGATGACCTTTGTGTCAATGCAATTGTTATTTTCCTCATTTCCCAGGCTTGAGCAAAGGAAGTCCTCTGACTCTTCTACCCATGGACACAGAAACAACTGGTCCTATAATCCTGCAGAATCTTCTTTGCTGGTGTACCCTATGAGATGCTTTCATTCCCATGTGCATGGCTTTCACTCCAGCTTGTGAACTCTGTCCACACACCTGGCCTCTACCCCTTTCCTGGGTCTCTCTGACTTCATGCTTTGTCCCTTTCAACAAGTTACTCTCAGATTAAACACAAGATGCATCAATCTGTCATGCACCATGTCTCCGCTATGATTCTCATTGCACTTAACCTGCTTTCTCATCCTTGGCTAGTACCTTCAGCAGCTCTTCCTACCCAGGGAAGCTCAATTTCTGTGATGTGCCTTCTCAGCCTTACTCTAGAACCTTTGCAGGGATGGCCTCCCTCTCCTAGGTCTACCTTAATCTCATTATCTCCTCCACGGAGATGTCCCTAACTACCCCAGGACCCAAGTATTAGAGTCACCACTCCACAATGATAGGACATATGGCAAATATCTTCTGACTCATCCTGTCTGCTGTCTGGGATGATATAAATGCTACATGTTGAGTAAATGTTTCAGTCTCTTATATACATGCATTTGAAATATGTGTAATAATAGAAAAGGCAATTAGAGAAGGTAGAAGAGAGTAGAAAGAAGAAAATGTACTTCACTGCATGTAAATGAGATACCACTGCGGTCCTCCCCATCAGCAACTGGGAAGCCTTGCTCTGAGAGTTTTATGTAAGCCTGTTTATTTATTAGTTGCCAGAAGTTGAGTGAAAGTTTTCTTGGTCCTTAAGAATTGAATTACAATGGAATTCCAACTGAGTTACACACGACATCCCACTTGAATAGCAAGCAGGAACTTTAAGGTCACTGCAGTAATGAATGGCCAAAGAATTAATAGGAGTGGAGCATTATGAGCCTTCCTGTGTTGCAGCTGGGCAGAACAGTGCTCTGTTCATGGCTGAAAATATGTCTCAGACATGGCCACCGCAGCTGTGCTGGGCACAGCCGCCCGTCAAAAGCCCTGTAGAGTTGGGGGCCTGTTTAAGACACTCTGCCCTCCTCTCTCTTCAGACACATTTCCTTTACCATTATCAACTGCACAACAGCCACACTTGTTTATTAGAGATGTTCCAGCATGGAGACAGTTTTATCAAACCACATGGACTTCCTTCCTCCGTCATGCCCCCACTCCACATCCTCTTATCGTCCTCGCTTCCATTGCATCCCTCACTCAATTGTTTCATAGGCTTTTCCCACCTACTCAACATCCCTTTCTGGGCTGGTCAGACCTCCCCCAATATCCTGTCTTACCTGGACTAAGCATCAGTGCCACTGAATTCTAATTGTCTTATGACTCTTCTTCTCCCTTATTGGAAAATAGATCTCTAATGGATAATGACATTATTGTGTAGCAATGAGGAGGGCAAGGATGAATCCAAGCACTTTGGCTTACTAGTTGTATGACCTTGGGCTACATATTTAATCAGTCTGTGCTTCACTTTCCTTATCTGTAAAATGGGAATACTAAGGACCCTTACTCCATGGCGCTGCTGGAATCTTTTAATCCAACTCCTTTAAGTAACTCTTTAAAGAAGTTACTCTGGGTAAAGGGGTTACAACAGTCTGACTGGCACATGAAATCAGTTGATGCTCCTATTATCATTGTTATTACAGACGCATTTCTCAGTCTTAGACCAAGACAGCACATGGAACCCAGGAACTGACAGACAAATAAATGAAAGCTGTAATGCCCTTCTCATAGTTTCACTATTTTCTACTGTTATAAATTTAGTAAAAACTCACCAAATCCATTTAAAGATGGTTTTGAACCTATTTTTAAACAAAACAAACATGTTTACTTTGCCAGTGATAAATGGGCATTCAAGAGCATTTCATTTGATAAAGAACTGAGAAGGAAGATCATTGTCCATAATAAGTTCAATGTTAGCTATTTATATTTCTTGATATTAATTATCACTTCTTTATTTCCCTGCATCTTGATATACAAAACTTTCACTTGGCTTTTAGCACTGATTTTATTCTCTTCTTTACCCATGTAATTTCTAAATATTATCTTCTTTCTTTAAGCTAGAGTGGCCAATAAAATAAGAAAAAAATATTAATGAATCTTCAGATAGAAAAACACGGTGGACACAATTCTGGATTTAAAGGGAGGAATAAGTTTATAATTCTAAGGAAAAAAAATTAAAACTGCTCTGGTTTAAAAAAAAAAAAGCTCTGTTCATTGGTACCAAATAAAGACCAAGTTTTGCAGAATTCACTGTGTATAAAACAAAACAAACAAATGAATATGAATGTGAATCAAAGAGTCTTTCTCAACTTGAAACTACATCAGACAATTTAGCCCTCAGGCCTTAAGGCAAGGAGTTGCAAGCTATGGGTTGGATTTGAGTCAAATCTAGCTGCCACCTGTTTTTTTAAATAAATTTTATTGGAATACATATCACACCCATACATTTACATATCAAGGATGACTGCTTTTACACTTAAATAACAAAGTTGAGTAGTTATGGCTCACAAAGCTGAAAATATTTACTCTCCGGTCCTTACAGAGAAAGTTTATTGACCCCTGTCCTAAGGCATCCACACACGTGGTAAACCGACTTCCCATCTTTGCATCCATGATGCTATCAGCTTAGACTATTCTTTGGAAAACAGAAATTTGTTCACTCAAGGCATTTACTTCTTCTGTGGCTCAGATGAAAAAGGCTCCTTTAGGTCATATTTGCTTCCCTTTTATTCCTGAATAAGATACTCTATTTTTATTAACCTATATTTTATCACTCTAGCCAGGACAGTTTTGAGAGCAAAAGGGGCCCTATTAATAATTATGCTGGGAGAATTGGTATGAATTGGCCATGCGGTCACCCCAGTACTGCAGCTCTGACCACCCATGAAATCAACAAGTTCAAAGAACAAACCAGAGTCAACAGGTGTCACCCCAACACCTCTGCTTTCATTTTTCTTTTTCTGCATTTTCTGATCCCACCCTCCCCCCCACGTCTCCACTGCCCTTGTGGACGGCAGCTCTGCTTCAAAGACCACCATGTAAATGTAGAACTTACTTTTTAATTCTTTCTCCAAAAGAAGCTATTTCCTCCAAGATGTTTTGAACAGTGGAAACAATATCCTGTACCATGTAGATTCTTTCAATTAACCCCTTTTTCTCGGATTCCTAAGAAACAAAAGCAGTATTTAACCCAGTTAACTTCATTTTTATTGTCCTGCTGTAGAAACCATTATACCATAACATAATAACATGGTTATTATCCACAGGGTGACTCCAAGAGATAAATTACGTTTTTCACAACTTATTTACTGATGCTGAAAAAAATCCTTGCCCACTCATGCAGATGCCACCCTTGGCAGTGTGCAAGCCTCAGTCACTATCGCAGTATGATGAGGTGAACAAAGAAACCCCTACAGACCCAAAGGCTTCATTTCTCTGGGGAGGCTTCTGCTTCTGTCAGAGCACTAACCCTGCAACCCCTTCCATTTGGCTCGCCCTGATTTCTTCTCTGTCTTTACAAGGTTATCTGCCAGCTCACCTTACCTCACTCCTATTACAGCCCTTCAGAAATGTTTCCAGCAGGTAACAACATGGCATGTCAGGGACCCAGATGGTATGTGTCCTAGTATTGTGGCTTCTTAGTCAAACTGTGCTGCATTTTTAATCATGCCTTAAACCCACTGCAGGCCTGAGGAATGCTTCAGTTATCCTCTGGAAACTACTTTAGACATAGAGAAAGTGGCTGGAGACATGCTACAAAGTCAACGGAGAGTACACGGCTGGAGAATGTCTCCTACCCAATTTGTTTCCTAGAAGGATGCCCAACAATTGACTGGTTTTTCATTCATGGAATTAGAAGCAAATAGAAGACAATCTTTCTCAATCTCTGATTCTTCAAATGAAATGGATTTCAGCCTTCTAAGAATAGTATCTTTATTTTGCTTATAGAAAATCTTAAATGTGTGTTACCATGTTAGATAGCCAATGCTAATAATAAAAATAACTGAGAAATTACTCAAATGTTGGAGAAAAGAAAAGTCCCTAAAGCGTGATATTTTTACATTGTATCTTATGTCTTGACACCATCATTTCACTCCCTTATGGACTCCATTGTAACTGGGATCTAGCTAGGGTCCCCTCGGCTTTTGACTGTCTGCATCATTATAGTCACTACATCTACTAAAACCTAAAACCTCCAATAACTCTTAACAATTTTTTTTTTCCTTTTTAGAATTTTACTTGAGTTAGAATTGTACTAAATTATGGAGCAAAAGCTTCTAACTTTAAGAGACCATTTCTATAGTAATACTCTGTGCAGCAAAAGAAAAAAACATCATTCTCATCTCGTATTGTCTGTTCGATCCAACTGGAGACATGGAGTGAAGGAGACCCCGCCACCCTATAGGGGTTTCTTGTAGGAGCACTGATATGGCAGAAATGTCAAAAAGCACAAACTCCCCTTCTTACATCTGCCCTTGTTTATGAAGTTACTTGGCTGAGAGAGACCATAAATAAGGGCAGAGGTCAGAATGGACCACAGTCACCCCCTCTTTAGTAAAGGGTGCTGGGATGGTTTAAATGACTTCTGGCCATCTGGTCTGTACTTCTCCAACCATTCTGTATAGAAGGAGAAGTCAGGCTCATTGTGTTGTCTTTGTACATCAAATTTGCAAGACATTTTTACTTTTTAAACCTAATTTAAAATTTCTTATTTCCTCCATTCTCTTACTAAATCTAATATTCCAAGCACTTTGCCTTAAAAGTTAGATATGCTGCCAGAGCAACCTAGTGCATGCTCAGCAATCCACCAGCATCTATTAATGGGCACAATGGTGAAAACCCGTCTCTGTCTGCCCCATAAGTATTCATGTTTATAAAGCAGGATTTGAAGGCACTGGGGAATTTGACCCAAAGGGCAAGAGTGGCTTCCTCTTTTCAGCAGCATAGAGTTTGGGTCAAAACAATTTCTTGGAAAATGACTCAGATTTCCATGTGGTTCAAATTCATAAAACTTTCCTATTTCAGCTGACTGATTTTTTTTTTGTATAAAACATCTAAAGGCTGAGGTTCTGGTTATGAAGAAAGCATAAGTTAGTACACCAAAATACTAAATGATTTTTACAATGTCCAGTTACTTTTTTAATGAATTTGATGGTTAAGTTTGCATATTCAATATTCATAGGCTAAAGAGTCTTTCTACATAGAGGGTAACAGGATTATTTATTGACCAAATCCATACACCTTTAAGGGTTAATCAGAATTATGTAATTTTTGAAATATTTAGCAACTGAAAACTTGGTTTTGTTATAATGGATCTATAAAATTATTTCATATTATTTTTATTTATTTTCATAAATGATTATTTTAAAATAAAAAATATATTTTATGTGCATTAAAACAAAAGAAACTTGTATGATACCTGATTATTTAAAAATGGTACAAGAAGAATGATTATTTCTGCTACATATTCATTTATTTAATTAGCTTCCTAGTGATAGCTGTCTATAACCTGTCAGAGTTATTTTTCAAAAGAATGTACTTCCTAATGTCATCTTTTCATTTAGAGTATTTCATAAAATTGTTCTTAACCATCTCAGAATTGTACTTAATGGTCATTAAATTGACACATTTAATTGCCTTTACTGCAGACCATAATTCTAATTATGAAAATACTCTCTCTGTAAGCACGGAGTTCTTTGAAAACGCACACCAAAAATGTGATACATGACAATATTATCAATTCCATTTTTTAAATATTGAAATCTGCATATTTCAGCCCAAATATTTTAAAGGCACTATATTTTGTATCCATTCACATGAACTTTCTCTGACATTTTTTTCAAAACAAAACTTCAAGTAAGTTGTCTCCATGATTCTTTCGAATGTTCAACAAATTTATGCTGAAAAATAAATGGCCTCTCAATTTCCTTACATTCCTGGGCAGAATGTATAGTTATCCTATTAAAAAGTAAAAGATTTCTTTCCACAAATTGATATATTCAAAAGAATAATTTCAGAATGTAAACACTGCATCAGGCACAGCTTTTGACCCCATACTTTACCTTGTCCCAAATATTCCTTGCTTTTGCAAAGAAAAAAAAAGTCTATTTTGCTAGCTCTTTGAAAATTCACTTCCTTCAATCAAAGCTTTCAAAGATGAAGTTCCTTAGCACTTCAGTCACTGAACACTTTGATTTAAAACTTCCAACTGAGTATGACCAAAATGCAACCAAAATTTAAACACTTTTTTCCACAAGATTTCAATAGCTTTTGGGAATGTTTAAATCAAGAGCTTTTCAAAGGTTCAAATATTTCTAAAATCAGATTGGTGATGAGTGACAAAAAGCAAGTGCATACAGCCCTGCTGAGGTATACTTTTATATTTGACATATCTTGTCAAAAAAACTTTATTGTTGCTACCTGACTTTGCATGTATACAATATTTACAAACGGGGACACTACGCTTCTAATTCAGTCAGTGGAGCATTCTCTTGTCTGTATGCAATCATGAATAATAAGGGCTCCGTGGCCAATCCCAAGTACTTTTCTGCCTCATAGATTCCTTTGTTTTATAACATCTGATTAGCGAATATGCTGTGTTCCATCAAAATTTGCATTCATATTATCCCTGCAAAATTAAATAACCCTCAATGCTAAATGTTTAGACTAAATTTACAGTGGTATCCCTGATGTCAGGAACTTCATCATTTGTAAAATTAACTTGCAAAAGCTCTATTTTGATTTCATATATTTGATGAAAGCAGCAAAACAATTTCAGATTAATTTTATTTGATACTCTTTGAACCATTTGACGGTATTCAGATAAGACTGGCATCATTTGACTTTATACAGGGTTTTTAATAGGCGAATGCTACCAGAGTCAACCTATTAGCAGCTGCCTTGCCTTGATCAGACATGTACAATGAAATCCTGGGATGGAAGATAAGAGAAATATGGAAGAACAGACATTTGATCTAAATGAAAAGTCATGCTCTACAGCAAGATAGATAAACACACCTTTTTGTTTGTGTGAATTAACAGCATGTTTCCAGATATGGTCTCCTTAAAGTAACTACTAACTAGTGAAGGCTCCTCAGCAGATTTTTGACTCAGGTTTACATATATCAGTGACATGACCATGGCCCACGGGAGTAGGTGTAAAATGTAAACAAACATCCATTTGTTTATCAAAAATTATTTTGAGATATGGAATAACTGTACTTGATTATTTGCTAAACTTGTACTTTTTATATTATTATTACTCATTGAAAAAGCATTATCAAATGGTAAAAAAAAAATTAGTGCAGATTCAGTGAATACAATGAATGAAATAAGGTGTTATAATAAGTGCTCCAAATATTTTTTATGCTCCTATCTATAGAACTGCTTAAATTCTGTGTACTTTAAACACACCCCCTCTATACTTTGTCATCTTCCTCACTAACCACTCTGAGACTTTATGCACCTTACAGACCCTGGCAATGACCATATGCTACAGCTGCCGGTTACACCACATGGCTGACCAGCCAGAAGCATTACATGCTTTTCCACCACTGCCTGAAACAAGAAGGGGTGAGTCCATTGTGGAGTATTTTGATTTATCATTGACAATCCAAAAGCAAGCTTTCCTTTAAACCTAGACTGTAGTTAGTGAGACCCTGCAAAGTGTCAGGAAAACAGGTGAGTTATATTTGGTTGCTTGCCAGGTTTAACCTGATGTCAGTGAGAACTCCGGTCACTGCCCATGTTAACTCCTGGGCTACAGAAAAAGACTATAGCAGAAGCTGAAAGCATACACTGAAAACTGAAGCAAGGTATCCCAGTTTATATTAATGGAAATATTAAATACAATACCTAGTTATTAAAATAATGGAGGGCCCAGTAAATGGAGACCTTCTGGGAAAATGTAGGGCACTGATGAACCTAAATCAGTTTTCCCTAAAATAAAAGTGACCAGTGCTTTCCAGTGTATTTTTCTGGACAGGGAGGAAAAATACTTTGGCATGTATTTCTACCCCTTTCTTAGCATCTCTGCATGAGGCATTTGGCATCCATATATGAGAGGGACAGTGTTCACTTGAGGGCAGGTGCCTTCATGATGACTGGGAAAGGTCATTTCTGTTCTCTGAAAATCTTTTGTGGCTTTTGGGCAATGTCTCTGTGTGTTTAGCAAGGCATGGTAGCTTCTGTGCTAATAGAAGTTGATATTTATATTTTCATAGCTTGGGTCTTTCATTCATATCTTCCATAACCCTGTTTTTCTGCTGACTGGCTTGAACCAGTGGACCAACAGATTAGACCAGACTGCCTTACCTGACCCTGTGTCCTCAGCACCAGCAACTGGGATAGGTACATCCTTGGTGCCGACAGGGTATATGTTTCATGGAAAAATGAACAGATGCAGGGAAAGAGCAGGGCCATCAGGTTAATAACAGTGTTAAAGAATCATTTACAACAACCCAGGAGAGAAGTTCTTAGAGTGTGAAGAAGATTCCAGGCCTCAGAAATCCTGCAGAAGGACCAAAAGGCTCAACTCAAACTCCCAGCCTTTGGGAAACCTCTTCCTGAAGGCGCCAGTCCACACTCTGCTCTCTCCATTTGCATTGCACCTCTATCCTTTCCATCATTCTGGTAGCAAATGGGCTTTTCCCTCTCTGCCCTGCAAAATTTACCTCTTTTAAAATAATATACTACTGATTTTCTTTTTAATTATATTCACCAATATGCCAATGGGTGTGTTCCACAGCATTTGGCATTAGTATTTCTACTTACAGGAAACCACAGCCCGAAGAGGGTTAGTGATATGACGATGTTCACCTGTATGTGGCAGAGAATTCCACTCCAGGACCATTCACTCCAGAGTTAAGTGTCTTCTCCAGTATGAGAAGGTCCTTAGGTTTCTAGTGGACTTTTCACAAGATAGGCATTTGGCTCATATTTATTGTTTTTGCCATTTGCTTCATTGGTGTCTGTGAGTCTCTGTTCTCTATGTATATAGTATATGTAATTTTGAGATATCTTGTTCAATTACATATTTCTACCTATTATCCCTTTGCAACACTTTTTTGCTTAACTTTCATGCTAATGTATGCTAAATTTTCCCTGTGGAAAAATATGGGGGAGAAACATTTCTTTCCATTCTTATATTTAAAAGCTGGCATAACCCACAATTGTTTACACCAACAGATTTACACCACAGATGAAAAGTTAAACAAACAAAAAAAATAAACCATGCAAAGTACAAACTCCACAGGTGTCCACATTTTGTAAATAACAGGCTCTAGAGTCTGAGAGAACTGGATTCCACACTGGTTTTTCATCTAGTACTGTTGTGATCACCACAAATTCCTTACCCTTTCTGAGTCCCCATTTTGCTGTCTGGGAGTGGGAGATCATAATCATTCCCTTGATTAGAGAATTAAGTATGATATCCTATCATTAGAGCCCTTGGTACTCCAGGAGCCTCATAAACTGGAGTCCCTACCCTTCAAGAATACAGAGACAAAAGAATGGAATAACCTTTGGTCTAGTTTAAAGAATACTGGGGTTAATTTAAGTTTCAAAAGCAATGATCCTCCTGGACAAGTCTACTCATGCTGCCCTGGGTTGTAGGGAAGATCATGTGCCCGTTCTTTCTGCATCATGCTGTCTTTATTTACACGTTTCAGATTGAACCAGGGAATGTGGTGGTAACACAGTTTAGCAAACACAACATTACATCTGCTGCAACCAAACTGCCTAGGAGAGTGACAGTGATTCATTCAGAAAGACAGATCTGCTTTCATATGTATTTACATTTTTCCTTAACATAAAAGGCTTCTAGCTGATGGAGGGAAATATGTAATAAAAATAGTGATGGTCACTGGTGTGATTAAACAAAGGAACAGCGTACTTGCGGCTAATCACGTATTTTTAGATTCCTACTTTTGAGAAAGAATGGATGGATTTTCCTTCTCACAAACTTGAAAAAAACACAGAGGTATATAAGTAAACTACACACGACTTAGGGTCTAACTTTATGAGCAAGCATGTATCACCATATAACGGAAGAGAGGAAAGCGTGGAACTTGTCAGATCCAGAATTCAAGTTTCACAAGGTTGCTTCACTTTGTTATATGTTATAAAGGAAGAGTGACACTCATTATAAGGAAAATAATGACAAATTCCAAACCTGTAACCTAAAAAATGCATATTATTATATAAAGATGAATGCAGGATCGCCATTTTTTCTTTGTCCGTTTGTTTACAAAATGTCCAAAAAAACTGAGTCTTTGTCTAAGTTTTGCAAACAGTTGCATTATGAACAAATAATGTGCCTGTGTTATAACTTGGTTGCTTTTTCTTTAGGAA
Source organism: Smutsia gigantea (assembly GCA_032199065.1). NCBI lineage: Eukaryota > Metazoa > Chordata > Mammalia > Pholidota > Manidae > Smutsia > Smutsia gigantea. Next base: position 189,642 of record JAVSCE010011338.1, on the reverse strand, counting down.
CAAAAACAAAACCTCAGTAAGTGAATCTTTCTTTTCTAACTAGCTTCGAGCCTCTGGGAGAGAATTAACACCATCAAAATGAATTTACAACTAAGAATTAATTATATAATCAGTACATTATTTTACATCTTTCTCACATGTTCTTATTTAGGAAATTTTCTCAATTCTCTATCAAATACCTACGCAAAACCAGAGAGAGAGAGTCCTGAAAATTGACCATGCCAGGAAAAGTCCTTTTGTCATGCTTAAAAACTACGTAGTTTTTGTTACAGATGCACAGGATTCCCAAAAGGGATCAGTGCAAAATTTCTGTCTTAAGATCTTCCCAGTAATTTCAGCCATCTAGAGCAACGATGCAAAAATACAACCATAGACTTTATATGGGAATATGTTTAGTCTGTTTCATCCCACTGAATATTAAAAGTCTGCAATTTGAAAACTGGAGGAATTATAAACATCAGAAATAGTTTGAGTGGCATTTACCATAAAAAAAGAGAAAACCTTAGCATCTGTCATAACAAAAACAAGAAGCAATATTTCTGATGTATGAGATTAAAAATTGTTCTTTGGGAATCCTGGCTTACTGAACTGGGAACTGTCTTTAGGACTACTTCCCATGAGATGTGTTGTGTGTGCATGGAGACACACACACACACAAAGTCAACTCCATGGTATATGCTATTAAAATTGGAAAAAAAAATCTGTACCCCTTCAAAAGAACACTTACCTCTCAGGTAGCACTTTTGCCTTGGGAAGTGAATATGACACAGACTGGATTTTGAATCAAGATAATTTCTAAGTGGTTTTAAACTGCTCTATCTGTTCGTTATACCACATACTTCTACACTGACTGGTATTTACTAACACGATTTTTTGACTTGCCGCAAGATTCTCATCTGGTATTAAAGGGAAAGGCTGAAAAAGTAAGGGAATGAACAAACACATCAAAAGGAAGATGTGGATAAAACACAATTCAAAGATTGGGAACAGTTCAGAAAAAAAATTTTTTGAATTTAGACCCCAAGGAAACTAATTTCATTATAAGTTCCTTTGACTGACAGATGCCAGGCTCGCCATCATAAGGCAAATGGGGCTAATGGTTTTCTATAACGGTAAGGACTGCAGGTTAACACACTCAGTGAGTGGAAGTTGCTGATTCCGCTGTATGTCCTTTAGTTTTCTTTGAGGTGGGAAGTGAGGAGGGTGGAAAATAAAATATTTATGTGACCAAGCAATGCACCAGGTAATTTTTATTACCCTAAGGTCCTGACCACCCACCCACTTCACCTCCCCTGACCAGCATAGTGTACCAACTTTGATGAAAGTAGTGATCACACTGTGCTCTGATTATTTACTCTGGGCACCTTGTTTACAGTTGAAATCTTTGTACCTACAGAGGCTCTGATACAGAGAAAATACTCCATCAATGTATAAGATTGCAAAAAAATGAATCAATAAATTAATGATGTATTTCCTTCCTGGTAACATGGCATGATCAAAAATAAATGTGATTTAGATCAGAAGAGCTGAATGAATCTTACTACTATCCTATCACATTAATTTCTCTTACCTTGGGTTTGTTCATTTGTAGATGTGGAAAATAACATTAAACTTAGCAGCTTATTTTTAGTACTGAAGGAGCTAAAGCATATTTAAAAAGCCTGCAAACTGTAAATACTCTACAAATATTAGTACTTTTATAAACCTAATTATCTAATTCTCTGTCAAAAGAACCTTGTTTTAAATTATTACTTTTATGTCACTTCTTAATTACTTTTCCCAAGGACAAAGTGGTGTCTCCACCTCTGTCAATTATTTTGTAAATTATCTATCACCTTGTAAATTCATTGGATGATTGAGACTTAGGGTGAATAACACTAAACAGAGGAGGTTTTCAATAAGAAAGGCAACAGAACAGCTACACTTCTCAGAAAAACAATGATTTGTGGATAATTGAGACATAATGACCAATATCTTCTACATTAGCATTATGTAAAAATTTTGCACAATGGAAATTAAATCTCTATAAACTCAGAGCCCCTGACTGTGTTCTGTTTGACAGTGCACACTAGCTAACAGAAGGATAGATAATGTACTTTGTATTCTGGTATATCATATTTCATGATATTTGGGAGTAACATACCAAGTATAATCCTTACAGCAGCAATCAAGAAGAAAATCTACAAGTACTAGAATATTTAGTGAGCACAATAGTTGTAGGATGAAAAATGCTTCAAAAGGTCAGTTTAATAACATTTCTGGATTACTTCTAAAGGTAATGAAGCCAAAAAATTTTTAAGAATTGAGTTCTGATTTTTAAAAAGAAATTTGAGTAAGTTGATGTGTCAGAGACAAGACTTCAGGAAATAGGGAAGCCAGTTCCTTCTTATTATAAACATAATTAAACATTGGCTAGAATCCATGCTATTATTAAAGTCTTGAAAGTAAGATGGTATGGTAGAAACGCTAGCAATTCAATCACTTCATTACTAAGAATCCTATTAAATCAAATTAAAAGGAGTTAAATCAGAAGGACGATTTGCTTTACTACCTTGAAAATTACCCATAGGCACCAGGTCTTGTGCACTATGCCTTGTATATAAGTCGCATATGCTCTGAAAATGCATATGTGTGTATTCAATTACTGTTCACCTTTCAAAGACATTCTCTGACTTTTTTCTTAGAAGTCCCACTTTATCATTTTAAGTAGCTTAGTAATAGTTTTAATAAATCACTAATCAAACTAATGAGCTATGTTTTGAACATTTTTAAGGCAGGCACAAAGGAACCATAAGCAAAACTACTCTTGCTATTAGATTGTAGGCAGACTTTCTCCAAGACCAAGAGTGATTCAGGTCTTCCCTGGCTGAGATACTATAGATCATCATCTTTCTCTGGAACCAGAAAACTCAAGGCATGAGCATGCTGGACCAAGCCAACTCATCCAGAGGACAGCGCACGTAAACTCACAGCACGCACGAACCCCTTCTAAACTCATTTACCACCGGCTTCTCTCTAAGAAGGCTCTGGCTGCATTTTGATGAGTGGACTGATCTGTTTGGAGGAGGGAATTCATTTTAAACACTGAAATTGATGGTTTAAAATGTACTTAATTTTAATGATGACATCCTAATTTGTGGAAAGACGATAGAGTTATAATATTCATTTGTATCCTTTCATTATAAATATTCCAAAATCGATCCACAAAAATGTATGAGAGGTTTCTAATTTTCTTAAAGGAAAGCATCCCTATCTATTTTTCACCCACAGTTGGTATGATAGGGTGATTCCCCACACCCCCTTCCATCCCCCTAAAGACTGTAAGGCAGTTGCGAACTCATTGATGATCCTAAAAGAACAGATTATTCAAGCCCTATTTCTGACAGCCTAGTTAAAAACAAACTGACTCAAAATGCAGAGTAATAGCAATAGGCATGTTTTTTTGTTTCTCTTTTTTTATTACATGGCCTTATAATTTCTTCTTCCAGAGGCTAATAGTAAATGCTGAAATACTCTATGTAAGCAACTGTTGGGCTGGAAAAAGAAAGAAACTCTAATGCAAGTATTTATACCTTTCACAAAGGAAACAAGATATTATTGCTTTGAGTGACCTTTCCTAAGTATGGGATACAGCATTTTACACAATAGTTTCTTGGTTCATGCTTCAATTACTGACCTTTACTGTGCAGAAAATTAATGCAACTTTCATTGTAATCCATCCGTACAAATAAAGTCCACACAGAATTCCACATATGGAATCCAATACAAATAGGAAATGTCAGCTGATTGCTGTTGGCTGAACTTAGCCATTATCTGTTTGTTCTGGGGTCCCCAGCAAACTATATTTGAAACAAGCCATTTCTTGAATGGGCCATACCAGGAACAAGAAAGAAAGATTTCCTCTCTTCAAAGTTTAGTTTGTACATTTAGTTTCCTAAAAGCCAAAAAACGAATTACTTGAAAGCTCTATGTTATAACCAAGATCCCACAAAAGAAAGGAGGGAAAAATTGTGGAGTCTAATTTAATGGTTTCTAATACATGTGAGTACTGTGGGCTTAACAACAAGAAGGAGCAAGGAGCTATAGTGATGTCATTTTACAACCATCTCTGTCCCAGACAATGAAAGTATGACAGACCCCAGACCTTGTCCTGGTCTGTTCATCAGAGACAAGCAGAATATGGGAATGCGTCCATCTCCCGGGGAAGTTGTGCCAAGGGGTCTAGGCATGCTTTCATCTTGTGCAGTTGTCTGTGATGGTATTTCATGGGAAGGGATGCTGGCAATTAAGGAGTGTCACTTTCAAGATGGATAGTTTGGATAGAAAGGAGTTCCCTCTTTTCTTCTGGCTTGGGAGGAAATGGCTGTGTGTTTATAATTTGTAAACAGTTCATCTCTCACTGGGTGTGTTACAGTTCCCAGAAGCAGTCTGTCATGTCTAACGTGCAACAGAAGCCAGAGGGCTCTGTGGGTAAGCCCTTTGATAGAGCACACTGTGGAGGGGAATGGTCCTGAGCCTGTGTGTGGAGGACGAGGACAAGCAGGTCTCAGTTGCGGAGGCAGCGATACATGGATGAGACATGATGGATTGGAATATACGGGTGGATAATGTGGGCTCTTAAAGTAGAAAATCCCCATGGTTTACAAATCTCTTAGAGAAGTGAGAGGGAAAAGATAGGGACAAGAACTGCCAAGTGTGCCCATCTCAGTAAGTCCACACTAAGAGTCGTGTTAATCAGAAGAGTCATCTATGGAAATCAAAATTTCATTTGAGACTTCTTCTAGAAGATTTCGTAAAAATATAAAAATGAGGAAGCACAGCAAACATGGTCATGCTGCGGTTATCAAAGGCCCTAGGGAAATATGACGATCAAAGTATCTCTAGAATGGGATGGCTTTGGAGGAAAGGAGGAGAGTCCTAATTGCCAATGACCCCAGGATGAGACAGGTTGATTCAAGTGTTGTACAGAGAACCAAGGTTTGCATGAATGCAATAGCTCCAAGGCTCTTTCACATAGATGCTGTGGTTCTGACTCGGTCATCCTTGCCCAGAAAGGCTTGAAGCAACAGTCCGAAGAGCTCCACCTCCAGACCCCAGGCCCTCAGACAGCTCTGGGGACACCTCAGAGAGAGGTTAGACTGTGACAGCTACTGGTCTAGACTTCAGGGCCTGAGTTTGTGACCTGCCAGTTCACTGAACACCACTCTTTTAATGCATCACCTTCTTGTCGGACATGCTCCTTTATCGGATGGGCCAAAGGGACATGATCACAGTTATTTCTAAAGGGCAGAAGACGTCTTTTTTCAGGGGTGACTCATTTAAACGGGTTTGGCCAAACAGAAAGAAATCTTCAACTTCCAAGCCTTAATTAATAAAGTTTAGAATTTCGCCTAGTGTAGGTTTTAAATAAATTCATTAATATTTACTTTTCTTTGGGTAAAATACCCCATCCTGCCCTCTAGTGTGGCTATGACTATTTTTAATGTTCAAGAGGTTAGATCATGCAGAACTGCCACTCATATCAATTCACTAAGAAGAAAGTTGCATCTGTGTGACTTGCTCCAAAAAGAGTCAATTCCCTTCTTAAAGATATTTCCCTTTATTTTATTATTTTGCCATTAATGATTGTTTTAGCATAACAAACAATATTTACTTTGTAATCTGCCCAATTTACTTCAAATGGGCACAACCATCTGGCCCACTCAATTAATTTTAAGGCTGCCTGTGTCGTGGAATCGGCGTCTTCGCATTCACGTCCATGTCCTGGGCCTTTCACATTGGACGCTTCGAGCTAAAGATTCCGCCTCTGCCCTTTTCTTCCAGTACACTGCCATCACGAGCTCTCCGCACCCACAGGTACTTGGGGACTGGGAGTCCATTAAGCTAGTGGACCTCATTTGGCATTTGGCTTTTTTTCATTTTATTCCAGAAGGTTTGTCTGAACGTGTAATGACAACCGAAGCGACAGATTTGAGAGATTCTCCCAGGAGAAGCAAAAGGACAGATGTACGCAGACAGAGAGCTGAACACACTGCCAGCAACAGCTGGGAAAGTGACAGGCTCTGAAGTAGGTGACCACCCCACAGAGGGCAGACACAGACCGAGAGGAACAGCAGTCTCACTGGAGTCACTTACGACTGCCTCGGCTACCCTTCATCTACCTCTTCTGTTACCAAGGGGCCGGCTGATCTCTGCTGCCTCACATGACAGGCCTCCAATAGGCATGCTTTTTATTATTTCTGTTATTCCTTATCTTTTATCCCTTCTCATCTGCATTTTTAATATCTTAAAAAGGGATATCCTTTCGAAATTACTTGAATATTACTATACCAGTCACTCCTATTGGCTGATAATATGAACTCTCTTTTCCGTGTTTTTTTCCCTAAGCACACTCACCTTGCCATCTTCATCCTCCTCATCATCTAGGTCTGTGCTCTCCTGAAAAGAAAAAACCCCAGTGGGTTAAAAACATCACCTGAAATTATCCAATGTAAATTAAACTCAGGCACATTTTTAAAGTTTCCCCTCATCCTTTAAGCACTAGTGTTTTTAAAATGCATTAAAGCCTCTTAAGAAATAACACTTTGAAAGTTCAGGGACACTGTGGCAAGACTATAAACAATATGCATAATCTGCATAAAACTTAACTATAAATAAAGCTATTAGGCGAGTGCCCTTTGAAGGCATGCAGCTTTAAAAATGCATTGCCGAGCTGTACTTTCTGTAAACAGTTTGTTCTTATCCTGACAGATGAACCAACTGCTATGTTAAGGCTGAGAATACCATACTCCATTTGTGCTGGGCTCAGTGTTATAATGACTGCTCTTCTCCTCTGGGGCCATTACTGAAACATTAGACAGTAGAAAATGCATTAGCCTGAATATAATCAATCTCAAGAGAAAGTTACAGGTTTCTATATGGTATTATTGTTTCCCTGGGCTTCAGGGTTGGGTGGCAGGGCAGGTGAGGGAAGGAAAGTCCAGGCTCTGATCTGGACTGAGGGACGCCAGGCTGTAGTTCAGAGGTCACAGCACCAGCTGTGCAAATAAGCTTGTTCAGTTACTTTAGAAATCACAGCTATGTAATAGGTACATTTTAATCAAATCACTGCAATATTTAAAATCTCACACAACCTAATGGGTTCAGTAGCTTGGAAAGAATGCTGGGGATTAGAGAACTAGGGTCTATTTTCAGCTCAAATGCTTAACCTTTCTGCTTAACCTTGAAAAGGTCAGGCATTTTAGATGCCATTGTTCCAATAGTAAAAAGAATTGTCAATATCATGTTCAAAGGGAGTGACTCTCAAGTATCCAGACAGTGTTTTGCTAAATTCCATAAAATCACTGAGCAGTCCTCAAGCAATTTCTCCAGGGCTGGTACTGCATTACTTCCCAGAATTCCCCTGAGCTTCAACTAGCAGTTTGGGTGACACTCATTCATGCTGCAGAACCAACTTATTTAACGTAGGCTGAACATGGAGCAGGCATGTTTCAGGAAAGCAAATGGATAAAAATGAATATACTCAAAACAGATTATGGGAGAAAAAAGCCACTGTAATTAGGAGTTAGAAGTCTTCAGCTTGAGACAAAGTCTTCATACATTATTCCAGCACTTTTTGCTACGTGACTTTGGGCAAATCACTTGGCCACTCTGAGCCTTAGTTGAATCAAGCATAAAATGAAAATAGTAATTCTTGCCTCATTCATGGTTGTGTTATCAAGCTAAATTAGGTAATGAATTTGAAAATGTTTTGTAGATTAAAGAGGTTTTATATACACACATACACATTTATGTGCATATAAACTAAGTATACTTATGTACTCATGCATTTGTACCTATTCCTACACACAAATACTTACACATATGTACACATATGTACCTATATACATACTATAAATAAGTACATCATATATGTAGCTGGAAAAATAAAATATGATTAAAAAGTTTAAATATTATGGTTGACAGCATATTAAAAATGTTTCTCTGTAAAAATTTCCCTCATCCGTACCTCTGTGAAATTTAGGCCTTAAATGAACCTATACTTTAAAGCTACATATTTATTAGTTGGTTCTAGCATCTTTAGGTCCTATAACATATGCCTCTGCCTACTACATTAAACAATCAAAAATCAAACAGAATCACATCTTGAATTTGCCAAAACACTCATTTTCCCCACTTCTCCTATATCCCAAATGACACCAGAAACATCCCTTTAATAGCCATTATTTTGGAGACGATTTTTTAAAGTAATGAGAACATTATAAGGAAAAACAGATGAAGATGGTCAGTTTTTGAGTCTTAAAAAACCTAATGTGAAAGTAATCTTTTACCAAGTGCCAAAGGCTTAGATTTCTGTTTTAAAAACTTGGTTCTTGAATCTGGAATTTTAAGATTATAAAGCAAGTTCCTGCTCACCTAGAACAGAAAAAGCTCCTTTGGGCTGGAAGAAGAGATGTAAAGGAAGGTGGGATGGAGCAGAGGTAAGACAAGTAGATGCTGTGGGGGGTGACTTTCAGAAAAGGCTTTGCTCTGTTTCCTTCAAGTTTGAGAAATACAGGAAAAATTTAAGAACAATCTAAGAATCTACTCAACAACAGAGAGGCAACACAATTCTCCAATTTTTCTGGGATTTGGCATGCCTCTCCAGGAATGCACGGAGTCTTCAGGCTGGAGGCTGGAGGGTGCCTGGGTGGAGAGGCCTGAGGGAGCCTCCCGGATGCTCTGAGTGCCCAGAGGGGGCTCAGGGAGCCACCAAAGGCTTTCCTCTAGTGGCTGAGAGTTATTTACAGGAACCTTCCAGGGCACCAGATGGGTACATAGATACATGCTGCCGGCATGAAAGTGATGACCAAGAGCCAGAAGGTTCTCCTCATGCTGAGAAACTAGTCAAGGCTAAGAACCCAAGACGTTCTAGAAAGAGGTCTCAAAGATTTGCACACTAACATGGGTGTATGCGCAAGGTTGCTCCGCAAGTCTCAAACCACACAGACTTGGGGCCATGACTGGGTGGGGGTGCTTTATTGTTGTTAACACGTTTTTCTCTAGTCAAATGCACACTTACTGGAATCTTTGCTCACCTGGCTGTCGTGGAGGCTGCCGACCTTCCCTTTTGTGAGTGTGATGAAATTGTAGACAAAGAGCAGCAGTAATGCCAGGGGGATCATGTACAGTTCAAAATTCCAGACAGTGAGCAAAAATACCTGAGTGGAAGAAAAGACCAAATCACTACTTGAAAAAAAACAGGATGGGAGCAATCTTAAATTGTGACCCACTGACTCAAGGAAATTAAACCTCCGGCTATCGCTCTGTGGTAGGGTTTAGAAACAAACAGGTTAAACACACACATGATGATTAATACACTTTTATAACTGGTAGTAGAATGGGCTAGATACAGAAATGAGTAGCCAGTCACACTCTGAAGCAGACAGATGCCTGGAAACCCCATCACCCTATCAAACCTCTTTGGTTCTTTGTTCCTAGATTTAGTGTAGGAGAATTCAGGTAAAAGAGTGAAGAAAAATCCAAGGTCTCAAAGAGGCAGGCCACAAATAGTAGTTTTATAAAAACTGCAGAGAGTGACTACTTTTTAAGTTGGTTGCCACTGTTTAAAAATCCAAATATTTCAGATAAAAACTTCAAATTTCCAAAATCTCTTTTAAAATCTTAAATTCTTACAATTGTGAGACTGGATAGCCACAGGAAAATAGTGGGTTATGACTGCCTACATAAGATAAAGTATGTACTTCACCTGCCCAACGTCTATCAGACTGTATGTTTGACCGCTATTGTAGCAGGACAAGAAGGAACTTGGGCTTGAATTCAAATGTCTCTATGACAACGGTCACTGGAGACACGAATGCAAATAAGACATGGGCCCACCTCCAAAGAACATATAAGAAAATAACAAAAAAGAACAAATAAGACAAATAAGAGAAGGCATGATAATTATAACATGAGGCAGGAATGAAAGCATGTGCAAATTACTTCAAAACTTGTGCCTCACTTTTTGAATTCCCAGGTAGCCTAAAAGATAAAATGAGATAATTTGTGGTTATTAGTTGTCAGCTTCTGAGTGCTTGAAAAAGTCACTCTTAGTAAGGTATCAATTTAGAAGAGGGAAATTTTGCATCTTAAATACCAAGTCTTCCTTTCCAAAACCTGTATTGTTTTACCTATTAGTAAAAATTTTTTCTGCTACTTTAAAGTTTTCTTTTTATAAATATTATATATTTCTTGCTTATTTTTTGATAGGTATTGTAAATTTAACCATTTCTTCCATTATATATATTTTTTCATATGGGTAATTGCCAAAAAAAGCTAATAACTTACATATATTATTTTTTAAAGTTGGTAACTTTACTGAATTTTCTTATTGTTTCAAATAGCTTTTTATTTCATTCTTCTGGAGTTTCAAACATATAGTCACATGATCTACACTAAAGAACTGCTTTTATTTTCTAATATCCATAAACTTACTTTTTTCATACTTAATTGTATTACTACTAAAAACAATGTTAAATAAAACTGTTGAGAGTGATACAGTCTAATTCCTGAATTTAATAAAAATACTTAGAGTGTCTGTTTTCTGCCATAAGAATGGTGTTGGCTTTTAGTTTGAGCTGTATAAATCATATTACACCAAGAATACACACATAACAAAACAGTTTTTGAAGTTAGAAAAGTCACAGAAAGGTGTTCATTTCATTGTTCTTTATATCTTTTAGATGTTTTATAAATAAATTGTCTTTTGATTTTGCTCCAAACTTAGTGAAAATATGTTTTAAACAAGAAGACTACCATCATTTTCAACAAGGGTTTAATTCTTATTATTTAAAAAATCAGGAATGAATTTTATGTTTACAGTTGATAAGTTACTAATCAACTGTACTTTTGATGTCTTCTGAAATAAGGAGGGATTTTTTCCTTTTCATTTTAGAACATCAATATTGTGTATTATATTTTTAATTTCCTAATATTAAAGTGACTTAGTGATTCTGGGAGAAATCCCTTCTTCACTGAGTTGTATTAATCGTATTTTAATGTACTGTTGTATTTATTTACTAATACTTGAAGATGTTTTGCATAGATACCCATGAGTTACATTTATCTATTGCTTTCTCTTTGTATTATTTTCAGGGTTTGGTATCAGGATTTTTTTCGCACCATATTAAATTTACAGTCTATTCTTTCTTTCTCTATGCCCAGCTCATATTTTTATACTACTAGATATTCCAAGAATGAAAAAATAATATTGTGACATGACTTTTTCACACAGACCAATTCAACAAATGCCCATGCAACCCCAAGCCTTAAGAATTGTTAGTAGGCTGTCACTGTTCTTTCCAATTTGTGTATTTATTTTCTTTTTAAATATAAAATATTTCATATTTGGTTTCAATTGTCAATTTCACTTAGTACCCATCCCCCCATTCCCAGAGGCCACCATGTCCTAAAATGCATGAGAATGACATGTGAGAACATCTAAGGTTTAAATTAGAAATAAACAGCATCAAAACATTCATATCATTCTGGAATTCTTTTATTAATTATTTTGTTTTATAGATTTATTGATGGGATATGTATAAATAAAGTACCTTCATTTTAACTTATACATGGTACCCCTGAATGTTCTGCAATTTATCCATTAAACTCTCTTATCAGTGAAAACATAGGTTGAAGCACTGCTTTTATTTTTTTAATGTAGTCAAACATACTAATCTTCAACCTTAGAATTTTTTCCTTTAATTTTCAATGTTTTACTTAAGAAATCATATTTTACTGATATGATTAAGCTATTTCCTTTTGTTTTCTTCAAAAAGATAAAATGCTGTGTGTCTGTATTGTGTTCCTTATTCTGTGTCAAATGTGTTTTGGTTTATAGGTGGGAACATGCATTTAGTTTCAACTTTTGCCTTTCAGATAGCCAACTATTACAACTAGATTATTAATCTATATTTTGATCCATATTTTGCTCACGAATCTACATTGCCACTTCTGTCACATACCAAGTTCCCATATGAGTATGTTTGTTGTTTGTGGGCCCTTTAATCCCTTCCATTTATATGTATTTCTTTTTTTTAAACCAAGACTAATTTCAAACTATAGTTTAGTAACCAGATAATATTTGAATGGGCAAGTTTCTATTACTCCACTTTCAAAACGATCTTGGATAGCTCTTTGTCCTTTACTCTTCCACACGTATTTTAGAATCCAATTTGTAACTACCAGTTTGGAGAGAACTGACATCCTGATACTGACCTTCTGAATAATAAGGTTTGTTTCTATATCCATATAGTCAGGATTTCTCTCATATATCTCAAAATATTTTATTTCCTTCACCATACTTACTTTGCATAGGTTTTATCACTATTTTCTAAGCAACTTGTGAATTTTGATATTATTATGAATGGGGCCATTTTAAATTTATATACTTTAGTTTGTTACTTCTGGGTATAGAAACACTGATGTTTATATGTTGCTCACATTATTTCTGAGACCCCATTACCTGCAGGGGATTTCAAGTATACCCTTTTGAAGATCTATTGTGGAAAAAATGACATAAACTGAAAATTATGAACATTTTTATTTTGCTTTCCAATCTATGTTACTTATATTTTCTTTAGTGCTAAAACACTACACATTTTTTATGATTAAATATAAAGTTGTTGAAATGATTTTTGAATCAATACAGATTATCATGTTGATATCTTCCAATCTATTAATCTGGAATGCTTTATCAACTTTTATTTCCTGTTTCATAATATATCTTTTCCTATAATTTCCCATCTTTTAAAAGGTTTCTTTCTTTTTTGTCTTGTTTTGTTTTATTAAGAATAACAGAAAAAAGCAGAGAAAATAGTATAGCAATTTCCCTATTAGGTAAGAGAGAGAGTTTTCCAATTGTTGCCCATTTTCCCCTCCTTCTTTGTAAGCTTCTTTTAAGGTTAGGACTTTTACCTTTATTCTAAATGATTTCTGTTTTTAATGTTTATTGAGTAAGTGGGATTTATTGTTCTTTTAACTTGGTAAATATAACTGTAAGTAAAAAGAGATTGATGTAAAACTATAGAGAAAAATTGGGGAACAGCATATTTTTAATTTATTTTCTTCACCATAAAGCTATTTAGAATAACAAAACTACCTTGTACATCAACCAGTATTAGAGGGATGGCTGTGCTGGATAATTACCTCCTTTGCCATGATATTTGTTTCTATCAGGTATAGTTAAGTAATCCCAGTAAGTGTTGTACAACAAAAAGTATGCCACACTTAAATATCACATTCAAAGAACCCAAAACTCTTTTAGAGAATCTAGGGTCTCCACCACACAGCATTCCTAACATCTAAGATACAATTCAAAATCACTTGACATACAAAGAGTCAGGAAGATATAATCCTTTTTCGGGGAAGAGGCAGTCGGCAGATGCAAACTTCAAGATGAACTACATGTTGAAAATTTCAAGAGTTTTAACCACCTATGAAGAATATGCTCAATGAGGTGAAGAAAAAAAATGTTAACAAATAAAATTTGGCAAATGCCAGCAGAAAACATAAAGAAAAGAATAAAAGGGAAAATTGCCCAACTAAAAATTACAATATCTGATTTTTAAAAAATTCAGTGAAAATGTTTGGTAGCAGAATTAAGCAGCCAGTGAAAATAAAGACTTATCAAAGGAGACAGTCTTATATGAAAGAGAGGAAAAAAGTCAGTCAGTGAAAATAAAGACTTATCAAAAGAGATAGTCTTATATGAAAGAGAGGAAAAAGGTGGGGAAAAAATAAATGAACTATTTGTGGTCTATTGATAATTTCAAAAATTCTAACATAGGTATTTAGAATCTCAGAAAAAAGAGGGAAGTTAGACAAATATGTAAAGAAGTTATGGCTGAACACCTTCTAGAGAACTCCAATCTGAAAAAATTCAAGTAAAAAGTTCTAAGCATATATATCATAATCACACTTCTGAAAGACAATGATAATGAAAAAAAATTAAAAGCAACTCAATAAAAATAATAGATTATTCATGTGAGCACAACTATTTGAATGGCTATGGATTTCTCATCAGAAACCATGGAGGCAAGGAGACAGTGCAAAAGCAATTTTAAAATGTTAAGTGAAACAAAAACAAAAGCAAAAATTGTCAACCCAGAATTATATATACAGTGAAAATATCCTTCAAGAATGATGGTGAAATAAAGATAAGAGAAAAATTTTTAAATTTTTCACCAGCATATTTGCACATCAATAAATGCTTAAGAAATTCTCCAGGATGAGGGAAAAATGATACCAGATGGAAATCCAAACTTCAGGAAGAAATTAAGAGCATCAGAAATGCAAAAGACTTTTTTTTCACTTTATTTTCTTTATAACCTATATGACTTATTTTTAAGCTTCTTTTTAAAATTTTTGATTGCAGTATCATTGATATACAATCTTATACTGTTTTCAAATATACAACAGAGTGGTTTAACACTTAAACTTTTAAATCCTCATTCGCATTGGTGCGGTTACTATCTGTCAACATAGAAAGTTGTTACAGAATCATTGACTATATTCTCCATGCTGTACTGCTATTTCTGTGACCAATTTATATTATTGTTTTAACATTGTATATCATTACCCTGGTGGGTTTTAAAATGTATTTGGATGTAATACATAAGAAAACTAAAATATAAAGGAATGTAGGGATAGGTGGGCAAATGGATATGGATGTTTGGACATTAATGTTTCTATATTTTAGATTAAATGATATGATATTAATCCTAAATATGACTGTCAATCCTAAATGGACTGTCAAAAGTTAAGAGGAGATCTCTCTCTCTCTTCACACACACACACACACACACACACACACACACACACACACACAGGCTCACACCACACATATATTAATCCCTAGAGCAATCGCTAATAGAGTAATGCAGGAAAGAATAGAGAAAAATTTAATAGATGAATTGAAATGAAATTCTAAAAGCCAAGAAAAAGGAAATAGGAATAGAAAACATAATAAACAAATGGAAAATAAAATGGTAACCTAAATCCAACAATATCAACAATTACATTAAATGTTAATGGAATAAACACTATAAACATAAAAGGCATAGATGAAAATAAAATGAATAAAATTGTGGCAACAAAATTTGACTGTTTAAAGAAAGGTAAAATTTTATTGAAAAATACAACTTAACAAAACTGAACAATAAATCAGTTAAATTTATTATCCAAAATTTCCTCACCATGTCCAAACAGTTTCACTGTTGAATTTGATCAAACATTCAAAAAAGAAAGAACATCATATTGGAGGGAATACTTCATACCTAATTTTGTAAACCCAGTTTACCTACCCTGATATTAAAACTTGGCAAAGCCATTACAATGAAATAAATTACAGGCAAATATACAACATGAGCAAAGATGTAAATTCTTTAAGAAAAAAAACAGCAAATCAAATCAATAAATACATAAAAAATATATGCTACAATATGATGAAGTAGAATATGTTTCAAGAATGCAAGATTGTTTCCACATCAAAAAAATATCAATGTAATTCGCCAAAATAACAAGAAAGAAGAAAAAACATCTGATGATTTCAACAGATATGGAAAAATTTTTGACAAAAAATTCAACATTCTCAACAAACAATGAACAGGAATTTCCTCAGTGATAAAGGACACCTATTGAAATATTATAGTTATATTTGATCATACTTAGCAATGGTCTGTTATATGTAAGTTATGCTTTAAAAAGCTGATTTTTAAAAATACACAAAGAAGGAAACTACTTAGGGATGCAAGCCATATGAATAAATCTCAAAAACACAGTGAGTTAAAAAAAACTTATGTATGATTCCACTTAGGTCAAATTCTAGAATAGACAAAATAATTCTATGATGGGGAAAATGCCACGAATCCCTTCTAAAATTAGGACCAACACAAAGATTTTTATTCTTGCTACTTTTATTCAGTATTGCACTGAATGTTGTAGTGATTGCAAAAAGTAAAAGGAATGAAATAAAAATCACAAGTATCCAAAAATAGAAAAGCAAAACTATCTTTCTATGGATGACATGCTTTTTACATAGAAAAATCCTAAGGACTCTACAAAGCAAATCCTAAAAAGAGCAACTAAATCTTACAAAACTGCAGGGTATAAAGTTATTTTTAATCAATTCTATGTTTATATACTAATAGAAAAAAAGTGGAACGTAAAATTTTTGAATTTCCATTTATAGTAGCACCAATACCCATATAGTAAATAGGAATAAAATTCAAAAAACATGAGCAAAATCTCTTCATTGGAAATTATAAAATATTGCTGAGGAACATTACATAATATCTAAATAGGTGGAGAGACATGCCACTAGTTCATGGTCTGTTAGTTTCTGCATTATTAGGAGGGTAGTTCTCCACAAATTTATCTATATATGCAAGCAATCTCAATTTTGTGGAAATTCACAAGCTGCTTCTAAATATTATATGGAAATGGAAATAACATAGGATAGCTTAATAAGCTTATACTACCTAATTTCATAACTTATAAGGCTACAATAATGAAGATAGTGCGATATTGATGAAAAGTTAGATTTATAGATGAATAGACCAGAAGACAGAGTCTAGAAACAGATCTACATATATGCAGTTAATTGATTTTTTAAGGAAGTTGCCAAGGTAATTCAATGGATGAAATAGTCTTTTCAACAAATGGCACTGAAACAATTGGCTATATGTTTGGAAAATAATCACTAACCCTTAGTGCTTACTATACACAAAAGTTAACTCCCACTGGATCATGATATTTACATGTAAATGCTAAATAAAGCTTTAAAACTTCTGGAAAAAAACATGAGAAAAACCTTTGCCACCTTGGGGTGGGCAAAGATTTCTTAGGACACAAAAAGCACCAAGAATAATGTAAATAAAAGAAAAAATGGACTTTATCAAAACTATTCTTTTTTTGCTCTTTGGAAGACACTATTAGAAGTGAGAAGATAAGTCACAAAAAGGGTGAAAATATTTCATATATATATATATGTATATAGTATATAGTAGTACTATAAAGTAGTACTATACATTACAAAGGTTAAAAAAAATTTTTTTTAACTGATAAGAAAAAGTGTTGACAGAATGTAGAGCACCTGGAGCTCTCATAATGCTCCTGTTAGCAGTACAAAGTGATGCAACTGTTTGGAAAACCACAGAGCAGTTTCTCAAAAGTTGAGCATATATCTACTGTAATTCACAGCTTTTCTATTCTTAAATATTTAACATGTCCTACAAGGACTTGTGCACAAATGTTCAGAGTACAGCAGCTTTATACCAAATAACAATAAAACTGGCAACTCAAATGTCTACCAACAAATAAATAGATATATATCCAATCAATGGAATACTACTTGGAGTTAGAACAGCCACCTATATAATGTCAAAGCCAATGCAAAACTAGAAGTTCAATTTCTCTGACACCAAGGAAGTTTCTCAGCCTATCACGTCTCCCTTGTAGTTTCCATGACGCAGATCCAAAAACATAACTTTAAGAAATTGTCTCAAATCTTCACCTACAAATATTTCTTCACACTTTGCCCCCAAATTTGTTTGCCATAATTTTTGTAAGAATAGATACAAAAATACATATATGTCAAATCTCAAGAGGACAAATGATTCATAAAAATACCTTTTCTGGGGAAAATTCTAAATATAGAAACGTTTTAGGGAGTCAGTGGTTCTGAGTTCGTTGTGATTGGAGAACTTAGTTTCCATAGATAATTGGACAGATCTTCTAGGTATTGTTTCTTTAGGTATGACATGAAAAAGGTTATCTTATGTCCCAAAGAAATTTAAAGAACAAATCAGGCTATATTTTTCTCAGGTTTCATTATAAAGTGGTTTATAAATAATTAAGTAATCAACCAGCCAGCTAACCATTAAACATCTTCTCTAAAACAACCAAGAGGATGCCCACTTCAAAATAGTTAATTTGGGATACACCAAGTACAATGACATAGTTATTTCCTCAAATACTCTGGATTTCCTCATTTGAAATGATTTTTAGATTTTGTCCTTCTGGCCCTCTGGATTTAGGACTAGGGAACCACCAAATTACATGAAGCCAAGTCTCTGAATAACTCCTCCAAAACAATGCATTTGTTAAAACAAAACATACCAAGTATAGTTACAAAGATCAGTGTTTGCCATTTCTGACCTACACATTGTCCATGACAGTAAAGTTTAAAAGATATTGAACAATGGAATGAAGATCCTTATTTGAATATATATTTTTGGTAGTGTTGCTCGTACAAAACCATGGATTATATTATGTTTGTTTTCATAAATAGCTAGGCATGCCACAGAGATTTGGGTATCTAGTCAATATGATATGATCATTATTTAAGAGTATGACTTTGACCCAACACTAGGTCAGCTTACCTAGGTGACCTTAAATTGCTAGCTTGTGTTGTACTAGAGTGACATAAATGACTTAAGGTAGCATCAATGCATTAAGTGTGTAATAACAAAATTAAGTTTTCACTCGTTGTGGCAAATTATTAAGACACATATATCAAGTTTCAGCTAATGAAAAATCTACTTCTGTTGTAAGCTACCCATTCCTACACCTCAAACTGAACACTGGGTTTTAAGAAAGAAAATAAAAAGGTCGAGATTCATTTCATAAATACAGTTAAAGCTTAAAGTTACAGTAAAAGTAGAACAGATATTTTGAAATAAAAACAAATGAAAATTAACCCAACATTCACCTTCCTCGCCACTCACCCAAACTCCAACCCTACTAGAACCCTGTGTTACAGTCACATCAAAAAGCAACATTCTAAGAATCATGAAGGAAGGGCTAGTTGATTTATTTTGGTTAAGGCACTAACTAGTCCTTCAAAGTTTAGTGACATTGAATGAATACTCAAGGGGGCTGGGAAGTATTTCATCTGAAAAATACTGAAGAGGAGCTTAACGTCCTGTGCAAATAACTGGAGTGGCCATTGTAACAAAATAAAAGGATGAGGAAGAGCAACACACACACACACATGCACACACACACTTCTTTTAGAATATTGTAAAAATAAGTTCATTTACTACAAAAAGGTTAAATCTAGATATTTGAAATTGTCTCTTGAAGAAATCAGATGGTCACTATGAACAACAGTCTGCAAGCACAGGGCATCGTCTGGAGGGAAATTCACATACACGTGACCTTTTCAGAATAAAGGTATTGGGTGAAGGTGAAACAAAGTTATGCTACTTCTGTTCCAAAAAAGTCAGGGTTAAATGAAGAGAAAGCAATATACCAATTTGTTTTTAACTCAACCAAGTATCACTTCATTTCTGCAACAAATCAGTAAAAAAGTGGCTCCTTCTCAAGAACGTGTAACTGACTTTATTTTTTTTAAAAGGGAAAAAAGTGCCTCACTTACTACCATAACAAAGCAAAACAAAAGTAAACCAAAACACACACACACACACACACACACACACACAAAACACTCTGCAGGACTTATCATGCCCATTCAACTGATTAAAATTTTCTATTGCTTCCTGGCCTACATTGTGACATTGAGACCTCAGGGTTTAACACTTAAGAACTTCCTTGATCTGCTTCATACTTGAATGTATTTCATAAGCCAACACCCACTACACATTATAGATTCCTAATCATGCTGCACTCTTCGTAGACACCCAGCCATGAAATGGGTGCTCAGGATAATGCTTTTGAGCATATTCTTCTCATTCCATAAGCTATTGCTTAAGCATTTCCTCACTTCTGAAGTGGTACCCCCTCACCTCAACCCTGAGAACTACATACTAACCCCATATTTCCGTTGTTGCTTTACTTCACAAGTGTACTCATTGTTCATTTTTCCTTCAGCACTTTTTGTAACACCTACTATGAACCACACTGATTTAGACACAAGAGTGAACCAAACCAACAAACCAATGAAGAAACAAACAAACAAAAAATAGCCTTCACGGAGCATACATTGTATTTGGGGATTAGGATGAGATAGGTGAAATTAAAAAGTAAACCATACATTATATACCAGATAGTAAAAACTGCTATGGGAGAGAAACAAACAGTGAAGGAAGGAAATACCAGGCAATAGGGCTGAGGTGGCAGTTATAAGTAGGGTGGTCACGGAAGGCCTTGCTAAAAGGGCAACACATGAGCAAGTCCTTGGAGGAAATGTGGAAATCTAGGTGATAGTGTTTCTGGTCAAAAGGGAGAGCAAATCCAAAAGTCCTGAAGTAGGAGTATGCCTGGTGTGCTCAAGGAAGAGCAAGAACCCCTTGTGGTTGAGTCATAGTAAGACGATTAGATAAAGGAAGAGTAAGAAAGGAACAGAAGCCAGTCCTAAGGGGCCTGGACCATCCATGGCTGTAAGGTCTTTGGCGTTCATTGTAAGGGAGTTGCCAAGCTGTTCCAGGTTGTGAGCAGAAGAGCAACCGAATCTGACTTCTATTAAAGAAGGACCACCCTGGTGCATAATGAGAACATACCATCAAGAGACAAAAGCAGAAACACAGGTTTCATTTACAAAGCTATTGCAATGATCCAGGCCAGAGTTAATTGTAGGTCAGAACCATGATGAGGGCAGTGGAATTAGTGCAAAGCAGTCATGTATCTATTTAGAAAGTAGGACCAAGAGGATCTACGGAGTTTGGATGAGAAGATAAAAATGGAATCCTCAGTGATCACACCAAGGCTTAACATACTGGACTTGTTGTCCATTAAGGGATATGAAGCCTGTAGGAAGAGCAGGTTTGGAGAAGGGGAGTCTAAGGTACCTATCAGATGTCCACATGGAGACAAACAGTAGACAAAGGATATATGGTTTGGAGTTCAGGGAAATGGCTATGGCTGGAGACATAAATTTGCATGTTATCATTATCTGGATAGTATTTAAAGGTATCAGACTAGATAATCTTAGCAAGGAAGTAACTGTAGAGAGAAATGACCTAGAAGTGATCCCTGGAAAAGTACAAATTGAGAGGTTGAGAAAATTAGAAGGAATCAGAAAAGGAGGCTTAGAGACATGCAGAGAAAAAGGGATGCAATAGGAGACTGTGGTCTCCTAGAAGCCAGATAGAGAATTTTAAAGAGGAGGACAATGGTACTTTCTATGTAAGATGATCACGGAAAAAAAATTCATCACTGGTGGCTTGATGTGACAGTTTAGCGTATTGATAAGACAAAAATCAGATTAAGAGTGAGTTTGGGAGAGAACAGAAAAAAAAACTGCAGACAGTAAGTAGAGTTGACTCTATGAAATAGCTTGTTATAAATAACAGTAGAAAAATAGAGTGAGAACTTATATGGGATTAGTAATGATTGGGGAAAGAGGAAAAAATGATGATGAGGTAGGAGACAGAAGAAAGAATAGCTCGAGTGGTGTTCTTGGGTAAGGGTGGGATCCAGGGGAAAAGTGGAGGGTTGGTCCAGGGCAGCAACAATTCAGTTCATTTATAGCTACGGGAGGGAAAGCAGATGCCCCAGGCCTGGATTGTTGGCAGTGCGGAGGTAGATATGTTGGGGGTGGGATAGCAGTGGAAGGGCACTGGTGTCAACCATGGTCATCATTATCTGAGTGAATATGGAGAGAAGGTATTAGAGTTTAAGGACAGAAGAGAAGTTATAAAATAGTCTAGAAGAGAAGAAAGGAGAATGGATAATGGAAATGTAACATAACTGTGTGGAGGTACTATGTTTCTCTGTAGCCATGCTTACCTCAGGTTTTCATGATTTTGAGACAATAAAGGTAGAGAAAGCAAGGAAATTATTTTAAAGATGGACCATGGAATCTGACCTGAATTATTGGTGAGAAACAGTATAAAGTGGGGAGGATGAAATTTAAACACAATGGGTGTATTAATTAATTAAGATTAAGAGCAAATGAAGAGAAAACTAGTAAAGTGAGAAATAATTCCAAAGAAGTTATTCAGCATGTAGATGAGAGAGATAAATATATACATATATGAGAGGTTAAGAGACACGGAAAATAGAAATGAGACGATCTAATGTATGTCTGATGGATGTTCAGAGTAGGGCAAAGGGTTAATGAGATAATTGGTTAGAAACAATATACAAAAATAAAATGCCTGAAAACTTTCCAGAATCATTGCAAGATATGCATGCAAGAAGCCCCCCAAATCCTTATCAGAATAAAGAAGAATTTAGTCCGCAAAATGTCATAATAGAACTGAAAAACACATGGGGAGAAAAAACACTTAAAAGCAGCTAGAAAGAAAAGATACTTCAACTGTGAAGAAAAAGCTCTTTGACTTTGTATCACAGTGCAACAAGGGAAGCAAGAAGACAGTGGGATAACTTAACATCTGTATGCTCTCATTCTTTCAATTTAGAATTTGTATCTAGTAAATTGTCTGAAAAGATGAGTAAGCAAAGATATTTTCAGAAAAACATGAGACAGCAGTGCTTATCACGAAAAGACCCTCATGAAACTATATATATATAAGATTAACTTCAAAGAGAAGGGAAATTGTCCCTGAGATAAAAGCTGAATACAAGAATGTATGTGCTCAAATGGTAAATGTGTATAATAATCTAAATACACATCGACTTATAAAAAAAAATCGAATTTTTGTGTAATGAGATGACCTAGAACTAAAATAGGGGACAGCAGGAGCTCATAAATTGGGAGAGGTATGGGCTGTTTTAAAGAATTCTGACACCTTGCTATTAAGCTTGCAAAGAAAAATTATAAACTGCAGTTTTTCAGTATGGGCTGAAGCTTTATCTCAATCTTCCTGCAAAAAAAAAAAAAGAAACAAAAACCCCACAAAAAATAAACAACCCCCAACCAAAACAAAAACAAAAACAAAAAAAACTCCACAACTGTGAAGACTGAATTTGAAGACATCTGAGAGCAAACAATGCGTCCAGGCTATCCTCTGAGTGGAAAAGATCAAGGATGGAAGACAAACATAGTGAGGTGAACCTCTCCTTGCTACTGCTTTATCTCTTAGGAATTTTTTTTAATTTAACTTTTTTGCCTTTTTCCAATGTGTGGGACATAGTGACTGGGCACACATGAGCAGCTTAGAGCATGCATCAATATTTATAATCTAGGAACACAAACTGATAGTGCCCAGATATCAGGCAGTCAGGACTTGAGGAACAAAAGGAATAGCAGAGATTGAAGCCTAAATTTCTGCATGCATTTCTCCTTGAAAAATTTACCATTTTCCAAGGCATGCATGCTTAGGATGAAATGTTGAGACCAACAGAAAGTGGGAACTAAAAGCTTTTGACAATGTCACTGAGTTGGGAGATTAAAAGGAAGGGCCCTAGTAAATACTACAGGTTTTACTAAGACTTCTTAAGGGCTATGCAAAAAGAATAGGAGCAAACTAGAAATAAACCGATTCTCAAAATGTTTGAAATCCCACCCTGGATCATTTCATTCCCGGAGTGAATCATTGTGACTTGCTAGGCCCAAACTGCCTCCTCTACATCCTCTGTGGTAGAAGATAACATAGTCCATATTTCCTATAATGTTTTATTAAATCTTACCTGTATTTAACAAAAAATAACCAGTGATGGTAATGATTAAAAAAAAAAAAAGAAAACACAGACCAAAAATCAAGAGAAAAACAGACAACCAGAATAAACAAGTGATTTAGGCATTAGAGTTTCCAGATATGAATTTTTAAATGGTTATGATTAAAATATATATGGAAATGGATAAAAACATGGAGAATAATATCAGCAGAGAATTGGGATCTATAAAACAGAATCTAATGGAATCCTAGAAATTAAAGAAAAGGTAAGTGAAATGCTCACTAAATGAATTTAATTGCAGGGCAGAACATTGAAGATTCATGATTTGGAGTATTAGTAGAAAATATCCATACTTTAAGCAGAGATAGACGTGGTAAAAAAATACAGGAAAAAAAAGACATATGGAAAAATGAGAAAGCTTTAATTAATATGTAAAAACTTGGAGTCCAGAAGGAAAGAGGAAAGAGAGAATAGGGAAAAAGCTATGATATTGGATGAGAATTTCCCAAAATTTAGATAAGATGTGAAGTTACAGACTTAAAGAACCTTGAGTAGGATGAAGAGAAAGAAAAACCACATGCAGGTGCCTAAAAGTAAAACTGCATACAGTTGATGACTCAAAGGAAGTTTGAAAGGCAGATATTAGGGTAAAAAAAAAATTAAAAAAACACATTTCCTGCCAATGAATAACAATCAAACTGACAACTGACTTTTTTTTAATATAATTTATTTTATTATCATTAATTTACAATTACATGTGCAATATTACGATTATTAAACTAACCCTTCATCAGGTCCCCCCCACCAAACCCATTACAGTCACTGTCCATTAGCGTAGTGAGATGCTATAGAATCACTACTTGTCTTCTCTGAGTTGTACTGCCCTCCCCGTGCCCCCCCCAACATTACATCTGCTAATCGTAATGCCCCTTTTTCCCTCTTATCGCTCCCTTCCCGCCCATTTTCCCCAGTCCCTTTCCCTTTGGTAACTATTAGTCCGTTCTTGGGTTCTGTGAGTCTGCTGCTGTTCTGTTCCTTCAGTTTTTTTCTTTGTTCTTATACTCCACATATGAGTGAAATCATTTGATACTTGTCTTTTTTCGGCTTGGCTTATTTCACTGAGCATAATACCCTCTAGCTCCATCCATGTTGCTGCAAATGGTAGGATTTGTTTTCTTCTTATGGCTGAATAATATTCCATTGTGTATATGTACCACATCTTCTTTATCCATTCATCTACGGATGGACACTTAGGTTGCTTCCATTTCTTGGCTATTGTCAATAGTGCTGCAATAAACATAGGGGTGCATCTGTCCTTTTCAAATTGGGCTGCTGCATTCTTCGGGTAAATTCCTAGGAGTGGAATTCCTGGGTCAAATGGTATTTCTATTTTGAGTTTTTTGAGGAACCTCCATACTGCTTTCCACAATGGTTGAACTAATTTGCATTCCCACCAGCAGTGTAGGAGGGTTCCCCTTTTCTCCACATCCTCGCCAACATTTGTTGTTGTTTGTGTTTTGGATGTTGGCCATCCTCACTGGTGTGAGGTGATATCTCATTGTGGTTTAATCTGCATTTCTCTGATGATTAGCGATGTGGAGCATCTTTTCATGTGCCTGTTGGCCATCTGAATTTCTTCTTTGGAGAAATGTCTATTCATGTCCTCTTCCCATTTCTTAATTGGATTATTTGCTTTCTGTTTGTTAAGGTGCATGAGTTCTTTATATATTTTGGAGGTCAACCCTTTATCACATACATTTTTTATGAATATATTCTCCCATACTGTAGGATGTCTTTTTGTTCTACTGATGGTGTCCTTTGCTGTACAGAAGATTTTCAGCTTGATATAGTCCCACTTGTTCATTTTGCTTTTGTTTCCCTTGCCCGGGGAGATATGTTCATGAAGAAGTTGCTCATGTTTATGTCCAAGAGATTTTTGCCTATGTTTTTTTCTAAGAGTTTTATGGTTTCATGACTTACATTCAGGTCTTTGATCCACCTTGAGTTTACCTTTGTGTATGGGGCTAGACAGTAGTCAGTTTCATTCTCTTACATGTAGCTGTCCAGTTTTTCCAACACCAGCTGCTGAAGAGGCTGTCATCTCCCCATTGTATATCCAAGGCTCCTTTATCAAATATTAATTGACTGTATATGTTGGGTTAATGTTTGGATTTTCTATTCTGTTCCACTGGTCTGTGGGTCTGTTTTGTGCCAATACCAAATTGTCTTGATTACTGTGGCTTTGTAGTAGAGCTTGAAGTCAGGGAGTGTAATTCCCCCTGTTTTATTCCTCCTTCTCAGGATTGCTTTGGCTATTCGGGGTCTTTGTGGTTCCATATGAATTTTAGAATTATTTGTTCCAGTTCATTGAAGAAAGCTGTGGGTAGTTTGATAGGGATTGCATTGAATCTGTAGATTGCTTTAGGTAGTATAGCCATTTTGATAATATTGATTCTTCCTAGCCAAGAGCATGGGATGCATTTCCATTTGTTAGTGTCGTCTTTAATTTCTCTTAGGAGTGTCTTGTAGTTTTCAGAGTACAGGTCTTTCACTTCCTTCGTTGGGTTTATTCCTAGGTATTTTTTTCTTTTTGATGCAATTGTGAATGGAATTGTTTTTCTGATTTCTCTTTCTGTTAGTTCATCATTAGTGTATAGGAAAGCAACAGATTTCTGTGTGTTAATTTTGTAATCTGCAACTTTGCTGAATTCAGATATTAGTTCTAGTAGTTTTGGAATGGAATCTTTAGGGTTTTTTATGTACAGTATCATGTCATCTGCAAATAGTGACAATTTGACTTCTTCTTTACCAATCTGGATGCCTTGTATGTCTTTGTTTGTCTGATTGCTGTGGCTAGGACCTCCAGTACTATGTTGAATAACAGTGGAGAGAGTGGGCATCCTTGTCTTGTTCCCGATCTTAGATGAAAAGCTTTCAGCTTCTCGCCGTTAAGTATGATGTTAGCTTTGGGTTTGTCATATATAGCCTTTATGATGTTGAGGTACTTGCCGTCTATACCCATTTTGTTGAGAGTTTAATCAGGAATGGATGCTGAATTTTGTCAAATGCTTTTTCAGCATCTATGGAGATGATCATGTGGTTTTTGTTCTTCTTTTTGTTGATGTGGTGGATGATGTTGATGGATTTTGAATGTTGTACCATCCTTGCATCCCTGGGATGAATCCCACTTGATCATGGTGTATGATCCTCTTGATGTATTTTTGAATTCGATTTGCTAATATTTTGTTGAGTATTTTTGCATCTACGTCCATCAGGGATATTGGTCTGTAATTTTCTTTTATGGTGAGGTCTTTGCCCGGTTTTGGTATTAGAGTGATGCTGGCTTCATAGAATGAGTTTGGAAGTATTCCCTCCTCTTCTATTTTTGGAAAACTTTAAGGAGAATGGGTGTTATTTCTTCTCTATATGTCTGGTAGAATTCAGAGGTGAATCCATCAGGCCCGGGGTTTTTGTTCTTGGGTAGTTTTTGATTACCAATTCGATTTCGTCGCTGGTGATTGGCCTGTTTAGTTTTTCTGTTTCTTGCTTGGTCAGTCTTGGAAGGTTGTATTTTTCTAAGAAGTTGTCCATTTCTTCTATGTTTCCAGCTTGTTAGCACATAGATTCTCATACATTTTCTTATGATTCTTTGTATTTCTGTAGGGTCCGTCGTTATTTTTCCTTTCTCATTTCTGATTCTGTTTATGTGTGTAGATTCTCTTTTTCTCTTAATGAGTCTTGCTAGGGGTTTATCTATTTTGTTTATTTTTTCAAAGAACCAGCTCTTAGTTTTATTGATTTTTTCTATTGTTTTATTCTTCTCAATTTTATTTATTTCTTCTCTAATCTTTATTATGTCCCTCCTTCTGGTGACTTTGGGCCTCATTTGTTCTTCTTTTTCCAATCTCAGTAACTGTGTCTTTAGACTATTCATTTGGGAATGTTCTTCCTTCTTTAAATAGGCCTGGATTGCAATATACTTTCCTCTTAGAACTGCCTTTGCTGCGTCCCACAAAAGTTGTGGCTTTGTGTTGTTATTAGTCTCCATATATTTTGATTTCTGTTTTGATTTGGTCGTTAACCCATTGATTAATTAGAGAGTGTTGTTAAGTCTCCATGTATTTAGGAGCTTTTTGATTTCTTTTCTAAAATTTATTTCTAGTTCTTACCTTGGTGATCTGAGAAGTTGCTTGGTAGGATTTCAATATTTTGAAATTACTGAGGTTCTTTTTGTAGTATGTGGTCTATTCTGGAAAATGTTCCATGTGCACTTGAGTATGTGTGTAACCTGTTGCTTTTGGGTGTAGAGTCTGTAGATGTCTGTTAGGTCCATCTGTTCTAGTGTGTTGTTCAGTGCCTCTGTGTCTTTACTTATTTTCTGTCTGGTTGATCTGTCCTCTGGAGTGAGTGGTGTGTTGAAGTCACCTAAAATGAATGCATTGCCATCTATTTCCTCCTTTAATTCTATTAGTATTTGTTTCACATATCCCGGCGCTCCTGTGTTGGGTGCATATATTTATAATGGTTATATCTTCTTGTTGGATTGTCCCTTTATCATTATGTAATGTCCTTCTTTATCTCTTGCTACTTTCTTCATTTTGAAGTCTATTTTGTCTGATACAAGTACTGTTACACCTGCTTTTTTCTCCTTGTTGTTTGCATGAAATATCTTTTTCCATCCCTTCACTCTTAGTCTGGGGATATCTTTGCATTTGAGGTGAGTTTCTTATAGGCAGCATATAGATGGGTCTTCCTTTTTTATCCATTCTGTTACTCTGTGTCTTTTGATTAGTGCATTCAGTCCATTTACATTTAGGGTGATTATCGATAGATATGTACTTATTGCCATTGCTGGCTTTAGATTCGTGGTTACCAAAGGTTCAAGGGTTGCTTCTTTACTATCTAACAATCTAACTTAACTTTCTTGTTAAGTTATTGTAAACACAGTCTGATATTTCTTTCTTTCTCTCCCTTCTTATTCCTCCTCCTCCATTCTTTCTATAATAGGTGTTTTATTCTTTGCCTTTAGTTAGTATTTGGATGGTCTGCTTTCTTTGCTGTGATTTTTTTTTCTCTGGTGACATCTTTTTAGCCTTAGGTGTGCTTCCCTCTAGAGCAGTCCATTTAAGATATCCTGTAGTGGTGGTTTATGAGATGCAAATTCTCTTAACTTTCGTTTATCTGGAAATTGTTTAATCCCTCCATCATATTTAAATGATAATCGTGCTGGATACATTATTCTTGGTTCGAGGCCCTTCTGTTTCATTGTGTTAAATATATCATGCCATTCTCTTCTGACCTGTAAGGTTTCTGTTGAGAAGTCTGATGATAGTCTGATGGGTTTTCCTTGTAGGTGATCTTTTTTCTCTCTCTAGCTGCCTTTAATACCCTGTCTTTATCTTTGATCTTTGCCATCTTAATTATTATGTGTCTTGGTGTTGTCTTCCTTGGGTCCCTTGTGTTGGGAGATCTATGAGCTTCGGTGGACTGCGAGACTACTTCCTTCCCCAGTGAGGGAAAGCTTTCAGCAATTATTTCTTCAAAGACACTTTCTATCCCTTTTTTTCTCTCTTCTTCCTCTGGTACTCCTATAATGCGAATATTGTTCCGTTTGGATTGGTCACACAGTTCTCTTAATATTCCTTCATTCCTAGAAATCCTTTTATCTCTCTCTGCCTCAGCTGCTCTGTACTCCTGTTCTGTGTTTTCTATTCCATTAACAGTCTCTTGCATCTCATCCATTCTGCTATTAAGCCCGTCGATCACTTGTCTGATTTCTGTATTGTCTTTCCTCAGTTCCCTCACTTCCTCCCTCAGCTCTTGCACATTTCTCTGTAGTTCCATCAGCATGGTTATGACTTTTATTCTAAATTCTTTTTCAGGGAGGCTGTGCATTTCCATCCCTTCAGACTCCCTCTCTGGGGTTGTCTGGTTGATTTTGGTCTGAAGCATATTCCTCTGTCTTTTCATGGCTGTATAATTTGGTCACTGATAGTTGCCACGTATGTCAGCTGGGCTCTTTAAGACTTTAAAAAGAGAAGAAAAAAAAAGACAAAAAAAAGAGAAAAAAGAAAAAAAGGAAAAAAAAGAAAGAAAAAAAGAAAGAAAAGAAAAAACAAAAACAAAACAAAACAAAACAAAACAAAAAAACAAAAAAATGCCCCCCGGACGTAGATTCTGTGGGAATGCTCTAGGTGGCGCTATTGCCCCACTATTCCACAGCTGTGACTGTGCCGCTCCGCAGGGCCCTTTATCGCTCTGGCAGGGGTGGGAACGAATAGGAGGCTTTTGATCTCAGTGAGAAGTGTTAAGTATGGCTACGCTTCCTCAGTCGCCAGCTAAGGCGTCTGAAACTCCCCAGGACTCCCAGCCTGCTGGGCTGAGTGTGCTGGGGCGATCCGGCTCCTCCGCTGTGCTCCTGTCTCTTTAAGACCGCTGAAGAAAGCGCGCGCTTTTTTTTTTTTTTTCCTTCCCGGGAGCCGGCTGCAAGCACCCTGGCGCGTTCCCCGCTCAGATCCTGCCCTCTGTCTCTCCAATCTCCGCTGCACTGCGCAATGTGGGTCAGCGCTCCCCGCGCAGATCCCCGGGGCTGGTTACTACTTCGCGGGGTGCACTTCCACTCCCTCCCGGCTCTGAATCCTCTCCTCCCGCCGGGGCGCTGGGGTGGGGGAGGGCTCAGGTCCCGCCGGGTCGCGGCTCCATATCTTACCCGCCTCTTGGGGTGCCGAGTGCTCTCGGGTGTAGCTGCACGCTGTGCGCTTTCCTGTGTATTCTCGTCTCTCTTTTAGGAATAGATGTATTTTCTGTGTTTTCGTAGTTAAATATAGTGTTGGGAGGAGATTTCTGCCGCCCTGCTCACACCGCCATCTTCCCGGAAGTCCTCCAAGCAGTTTCTTAAAGCTGTCTGATCATATCTGAGTCTATATACATCTCTCTCAAATATGACATTCCATTCAAAGCCTTGGTAATATAGTCACTGTTTCCAATTTTGTCCTTTTACAAGGAGAACAGATTGTTACTTAACAGTTAGTTATGCAAATAACTAACTACATTGCCATCAAAAGAATACTTAAGTTACCAGATCCTGGAGGGATCAGGTAGGGAGAAAAAGTAAATGTCCTGTCTTTGTTTACAAAGGTTACTTTACCAAATTGCTGTAAGTCATAGATAGCATAAGAGAAAAGGTTTTATTATACCTGGAAAAACAAACCTAAGGAGCCAACAACGTTGCAAACAAAAAGTCATAAAAAATAATCCTCCTCAGGTCATGTAGTCCCATGTAAAATAATACTTGTGCTGCTTGAATCTAGCTTGTCCCATTAGTTCTGGAACTTCTTACCCAATTCAGTTGTATAATCTTAAAGTTATCAGAACCATGTACTTGTCAAAGTCCTTTCCATGAATCTCCTTGAAGATGAAGCACTTCTGCAGCAAAAGCATGTGAGTAAAAAAAATAGCTCTATGTAAATGACAAAGACCTAAGAATGCCCATTGTCAAAGAGCTGATGAGAGTTTATTTGATAAGAAAATGTAGTTATTTCTCTGACAAGCAACATTTTAGGATAATAACTAGCATTATAGTGGATAACATTATGCCAGGATACATCAGATTTCCAGGAATTTCATGCTATTTCTGGAATGTTTACATACCTATAGAAATAAAACAGAATGTTTAGTATTATTATTTGACAGTGCTTCCTGTGTAACTAACATATCAAATAATCGTAATTAGTTTAACAAATCTCTTTTTGTAAGGAGAGTGAAAAAGTCTTGAGATGTTCCAGGAACCCTCTGGAAAATCCCAAAATTAGTTTGAGGTCAAAAAGACTTCATTTAAAATTTAATTAGGGGGAAGTTTGTCAAATGTGTCAACTGGTTTTAGAATGCTTGGTCAAATAGGATCACAGGTCACTGTGAAACAATACTTAGTTATTCATGTAACTATAGTGATAAAGACTTCACAGGAAATACAGAAAGTTACGTAGTTGTAAAAAAAAACAAGGACAACATGAACAGGAAGTTATTTTGAAAAAATACAGAATATTTGTTTTCTAAGCAGATTGATTTAAAGATTAAAAACCTTTTATAATCTATCAAGAGCAGACCAGTAGTCCAAGAAAACTTTGTCCATGTGAGAAAACCAAATTCTTATTTTGCACCAGCTTACTTTTGATACTGAAAATAATTTTTTCTCAAATAAATTCATTTTAATCTTAGCCAGCTTGATCATACATAAAATTCCTTTCCCAAGATTCCCTATTCACAAACCTACAACTTTTTTACATTCAGATTTTGTCCTGTTTTTCCTCTTTCCTATTCTGAAATAAACAGCCTTACTTTAGGGCAAAATTACCCTTTTCCTTTAACAAAAATACGTCTGCATTCCTCATACCTTTTCTTACCAAAAACACACATGCTACTTTCCTTGCATACAGAGATGCTTCTCTTATTATTTCTACTAGCTCTAATTACATATATGAATAATTTCAACCCTTAGAAACTTTAACTTCTAGCAAAACTAAGAAGTAAGCACATGTGAACTGCCTGTTACACCAGCATTCTTTGTATTAGCAAATTTATGAATACATTTCATAATTTTTAGAAGCATATGCTTTTGTTTAGACTACCCATTAAAACTTCATGCAATTTTAGACAAAGTCATCCATCATCCTAAGTTATTTTTCTTGTTGATGACTTTTGTAAGAGATGGCATGAGCTTACTTGACTAGTAAAACTTAGGTAGAATAAAATGGTTTGCCTACATTATGTTTAATGCTGACAACTCCAAAGACATGTCTATTTTAATTTAACAAATTTAACTTTAAAACCAAATATTTTCCGAGTTCACATGAACTTGAAAAGCATTTGTGTTAATTTCTGTCATATTTCTGAGAAGTTTAGGACTACTTAATCATATAAGCATTTGTTTTTAAGCCAATTAAATAGAGCTCTTTTATAAATTAACTTCGGTGGTACCATCTGGAGGTAGAAAATACCACACAACTGCAACAAACATACATATAGAGACTCACATAAACAAACAGATAGATGCAAACAGAGACCTTATAGCTTTCATTTAAAAATTTTAGCCATAAGATGGGTATGATAATACAAAACTCATTAGTTTATGAAAGAGCAGTTGAATCCAAATTGTTTCTGGCAGATGAAATAAGTTAGTTATCTACTCAGATGTATCAGAAGTATCTACTAATATTTGTGGAGAAGATACTTAAGATTTGTATTTGCCCTGAACAGATGATCTTATGGAAGCTGTGGACTAGATTTTGGGAAGAGGAGCCTTTATAGCAGTTTGTATTTTTTAAAAAGCCTCTTCCCCCTATTTTTAAAAATCTTGAGTCTTAGAATTGGGGATGGTTTACACAAGAGTTCCTGGAGAAGACGAGGTAGAACATTTACATCTCAAAGGCATAAGGAAAGGACGCAAGTTTGTTCAAGAAGGACTTTTGTTCCCTAAGGCCAGACTTTTGGTAATATTTATAAACCTTTTGAGATAAATAGGGGAGGTTTTGGGATTGGTAGAGGATAGGTGGACTGTGAATGGTGTCGGGAGCCACATTTCTGGTTTTGCAAAGATATGTAAGATAAAGGGTAGTTGCTTTTAATTTCTCTGGGAATTGTCTTTAATTTGCTTTTTTCATATCAGGGAGATTTCTAAAATGAAAATAAAAAGATTTGTATGTTCTGGACTTACAGCTGTTTGTCTTTGGAATGTTTTAGTAAATCCACAGAGGCTTCAGAAAGTTTTTCTTTCCCTCTGCATACATAGTTTTATTTTAGCTTAGGGGGTAAAGCCTAAAAGAAAATTTCTATCAGGCTCTGAACATTAGCTTCCAATTTGGCCAACTTCTGATGAGAGTTACTTAAAAAAAAAAAACCCTTTTGAATATTTTGTCACGTTTATACTTGCAGGGACAAACAGTAAATATTCCTGGCAGTACTGAACAACCCCCTGGACTCAAGAGGTGTCCCCATAGAGAGTGCAAAAGATACTTCATTTTCCTCTCCCTACTGGGGACTACAGACAAAGATGCGGGAACTGATTCTGGTAGGAATTCTCACCCTTAGCTGCCTTCTGCCAGTTTTTCCAGGATCCCATTTGAGGTCCTGAGTGGCATTTAAATTAGAGAATGTAGTGTGATATCTACCAGAATTAGCAAGGTTTTTCATTAGTGAAGAGCCTTAACCGCCGCCATGACAGGCTTCAAATCCCTTTAAAACTTAAGTAGGCCAAAGTTTCAGTTTCCTGGTAAAACCCAGTCCAGTCCCAGTTAGCACACCAGCCGCAAGAAATGGGCAGCCAATCACCAGTCAGCACGCCAGCCACAAGACATGGGCAGCCAATCACCAGCCAGCACGCCACCTGGCGAGACTAAGGTGGTTGCACAATCAACGGCGAGGAGGGTCCCCCTAGATGATGCGCCAATCACCTATGTTCACATACCCCTAAGAATGAACCCAGCCAACCAGGTTGTAGGTCACCCAGGAAAAGCCTCAATCGTGCTTAAAAGGCCTGCGCGCCAACTCTAGGGGGTCGCCATTACTCTGCATGGTCGACTCCAGCATGCTGGTTTCTGCTCTAAAGTAAAGGTGCTCCTTGATTTTACGTCTGTGGTGTGTCTTGGTCATTGCACCCCGATTCACGGACCCTTCAATTAGTTTTATTTTAGTTTCCCCTTGGCTGCTTAAGGAAATAATGTAGCAGTTTATCAGAAAATACCTCAGTCTCTCTTATCAGCTCTAGGGATCCATATAGAGGCCTTCCTTTGAACGTAGACATGAGGGCACTGGAGTTGGTGTGGAGAGATTTGCAGAAGTTCTTTGAGGACAGTCGTTTCCAGTGTCACAGTTGATTACCATTGAGACTGATATCTGGGTTGTGTTTTGATGATGGAGCTAGGAGGGGGCCGCAGTGGAGGCCTAGGTGTTGTCTTGGATACCTTTTGTGTCCTTAATTTTTCACTAGCCTTTTGCAACGAAATTCTCAATGAAGATATTTTGGAATCTTGAAGCATTTCAAAGTTTCTTCATACCAACTAAAATAGGTATCCCCTTCTCTTTGTTTGATTTGGGAATCCCATCTTGTTTAATTGGAAAATTCCACGTAATGGCCACTGTAATTCTAGGTTGCCTTTGGTAAGATTTTGCCATTTTTGTGGATATTTGTAGCATCCTGGGCCTCGGTTCTTAGACATGAAATGAGTAGTGTGCTGGAAGGTGACACAGTGCACTTTTTGGAGTTTAAGGATCCCCCACCCCTACCCTACCCCCACCTTTTTTTTTTTTTAGGCTAATAAGCCTTTAGGTCTCTTTGAGCTAAACTAATGCATGAGGGGATGTGTCACTGGGTTGGATTGGGTGGTGTTTTATAATGGACCTCGATGCATGGAAATTTTCTTGAGGTTGGTGGGTGGCCTCATGTCAAACTAACCCATTCCATGACCAATTTATCCTAACACAGGAGTGTTAGAGTTAGGTGGCAAATGCTCTAACAGCAATTAAGTGTTCACCCTGTGCCCACAATTCTGTGGCTTTTGGCTTCTAAGATTCCCACTATCAATAGCCTTACCTACACAAAACACACTGGACCTGGTCCAGCTTAAGTCAAACCCAGCCCATCCCCGGCCAGTAACCTCCAGCAGTTTCCAATATGAGCTGGGGACTAGGGAAAGGCAACTAGCAGACCCCACAGAATGGGCCTGAGGGCTGGGATTCCAATCAAATGGGGAACTGTGGAAAGCCAACTAGATCAGGAGCTCAGTGCAAGGAGAGCGGAGCTGAGAACCGAGAGGAACTTAACCTGCAGCCCTTGGAAATGGGGAGAAAGACAGAGAACTCAATATTTGCCGCACCATGCCCGTGTTTCTCATCCCCAAAGCCCTCAGAAGTTTCCTTTGGATCCTGTACCTGCCACCACATCTGTTATAAAACAAAGTACGATTGAATAAATTTTAAAGATCTTAATGGCTTCATTCAACAATTCCCATCTAACAGGAGCCCCAAAGAGCTGTACAGAACGAAAGACTATAGGTGGAAGGCAGCAGGACAAGGAAGTCACTAGCAAAGAGTGGGTTGTTTCAGACAAGGTCTCCTTCCTCTGGGGGACAGCAGGTGGTCCTATCAGACGGATCATCTCACTAGTGCTGACCAGGTAATTCCAGACCAATTGGTTATGAGTACATGCCTGGGAAAGGCTGAAACTGCAGTTAAGTTAGGGATTAAGCCTGTTTGGTGACAGGAGCCCAGTGTAGGACACTCCACTTTGGGCCTGTGGTCTCTTCCAACAGTGGGGCACACACTCAGTTTTTACTGAAATGAGCAGACATTCAGTTGCCTGGAGGAGCTGGGGACTAGGGAAAGGCAACTAGCAGACCCCACAGAATGGGACTGGGCTGGGATTCCAATCAAATGGGGAACTCTGGAAAGCCAACTAGATCAGGAGCTCAGTGCAAGGACTGGTGACTTAAACCACCAATGGGTGACTTCTTTGTCTTCTGATCTCTGTCTCAGCTTTTCGGTCCATTTATCTTTCCATTTCTTCTCTAAGAAACATATCCTGAACAAAAATGTTGCCCAGGAAGCTTAGCTATCCCTTTAAATTCGGATAAGTTGGGATTCCTTATAAACCTTATATAAGGAATGTATATAAAACAACGCTTATAAAACTACTTTTCTACATGGACATCTAGCTGGGCCTGTTTCCTAATCGGGGGTTTGTAATCTCACAAAAGGTAAAGCAGCTGGGATCCTGGGGTGACCTGGATTCATCAGTAAGAACTCCAGGAGTGTTGCATTCTCCAGTTAGGAGTTTGTGTCTGCCTCGTGAGCCAAGGGAAAGCTGGGCTGACTACCTGGATGCCGCTCCTGACAAGGATAACAGGAGGAAGCTTTTGTTTCCTGTGGGAGGTCCTTAACCTGACCCTCTGCCTAGGAAATGCCACTGGGTGAAGCAGGTGCTTCTTGCAGCTCTTTTCTATAATTGTAACGGGAGAAATTAGGTTTTAGGCTTTTAGGCTCCGTGGTGTGGTTTTCAAGTTCTGTACATGTGTATTATCACTATGGCTTGGGGTTTAGGTTTTCTATAAACTTTCCGATGCAAAATGTATTTTTTTCTTGTCTCAGCTTCTCACTTTCCATCCAGTTTAAATCAAATAGGTTCTCTTGGCTTGAGACAGTTTTGATTCATTTCATGATGCTGCTCTCCAGGCATTAGTTTGTACAATGTAGCACAGTCAGGCTGAGCTAAGCTTTTTAAAGACTGATTAGCAATGGGACCTGGTGAAAGAGGGCTTCCCTACCAGAGTTTTGACTGATTTCACTCAGTCCAAAAACTATATAAATACCTGTAAGATTCTTTAATCCCAAACTTTATTTAGTTAAGTATTTGAGAATAAATGACTGCCCCAAAATGAAAATTAAAGTTTCTTATATAGATTGCTCAAGTATAAAAATAGACAGCTGTCAACAGTAATCACGTATGAGTTACCAACTTGTATTCCTCCGCATTGAAGATCTGGTGATGACTCTTAATCAGTGTGGCACAGAGTAGCACTGTCAGTCCTATCTGAGGGCTCCTCCCCTCCCTGAGGGGCTTCTTGGGACAGCCCATCCACCGTGCCCGTGTCGCTGCCACCGCCGTGTTCACGTCCTCCAGCTTGGGGGCCTTGTCTCAGTCTGGGCGTCTGCACTGGTTCAGCATACATTGTTTCAACCTTCCTATACTCTGCCTTTGAACAAAGCAGCGCACGCTTTTACATCTTACACCCTGAGGCTCTCGCCATATACCAAAGTGGGTCTTTTGTGAATCAATTAATGGACATTTCGAGTCACCGCAAGCAGCGCTCCCTGCCAGCCACAAGTTCAGACTCAGTAGTAGCGCCATCCCTATGTGCAGGTTATGTTTAGGCAATTAGTAGAATGTCTTACTATACTTTGCTTTGCGTCTTTAATAAAAATTAGTAAAACCAAAATGAAAGTGCCGGGAGCAAGCATTGGCCTTTAAAACTTAATGCAGCTGAGAACAAGGCAGAGTGGTATTTTTGAGGCTCACATTGACAGCAGTGAGTCTTCTACTTCATTTGGACATTCGTTGGACCTATGCCAGTCCACTGTATTCAGTTATAAAAGAAAAGAAAAATAAGGAACATATTAAGTATGAAATGTTGGCATTGTTTAGTCGAACGCTAGGTTTAAAAGGCAGATGGAATTAGGAGTTTTGTACTATAATTTAATATTCTGAGATGGAGCTCCGCTACTGAGGTAGCAGTCTTGTTTAGCCCTCTCAGTTTGACTTTCAAACGTTTTCAGGAAACATTCAGCGTGAAGCCTGTTCGCGGCGTGTCTGATGGCTTGTTCTGAGGGAGGCCTGTCTTCCACCCCGCAGAGCAGATAGCAGTGGCTGCTGGGCTGCCCACCACCCCTTTTGCCCACATTCTCAGCCCCGCACAATGAGTGTGTGTATGTGAGGGTCACGGGGAGAACTCATTATTAAACCTCTCTTGGTGTCGTAGTGCTTTTGCTTTTTACCTTTATTTTTAAAAAACAAAAAAGCCCAGATCATACCATTAACTTGGCTGTATATCATTGCCATCTCTGTGAATCATATAATCCGTGTCTGAGTCGTCATCTACTAAACCCGAATGATTATAAACCAGGCGCCTGCCACCATGTGGGACCCCCATAATCTGCCCAGCCATTCCCCGATTGATGACCTTCAATTTGTTCCTACGTATTTCCCTCCAAGCTGGGCAGCAAGCTTCCTTATTGGCATATGATGATGCTTTAGATTTTACAAGCTAGATTACCAGAGGCGGGACTAATGAGTCAAACAATATGTACGTTTTAAAATGTAAGAAATAGTGCTGTATTTTTTTCCCAAAAAGTCACAGAAATTTTTACTCCTTCCAGCAAGGTAGGGAAGTGCCTCTTATTTCACATGTAAAAATTCTTGCCAGTTGAAGAGGTGGAAAAAGGCATTACATTGTGCCTGTTTTGCTCTTTGGACTACTTGTGAGCTTGAATGACGTGCTGCAGAATTGTTTCCCAGTTGAGGTTCTTTTGTAAGTGGCCCCTTCTTCCCCTGGGTTTCTTTCTTACTAATTTGTAAGAGCTTTTGTCTGCCAGACATACTTGGGTATATGTGTTGCACATATTTTTTTTCCCAGCTGTTTTGCCTTTTTACTTTGTGAACATCTGCCATAAACTTTAAAAATCTTTTAGTGTTATTTGCATTAGTTTTTTTTTTAATGCCATATACTTTTCTTCATCTTACACTGCCTTTTTTTAGCTAAATTTATCCCGTGGAATTTTCAAGTTTTTGTTGGTAGGGTGAATGCTGTTTTTTTTCTTCTTTTTCCATTTCATCTGGATATAGCTGTCATAGGGAAAAGCTATTGATTTGTATATACTTCTTTCATTTCCACACAGCTTACTAAATTCTTCCCAGTTGATCTCCCTCCAGTGCTTACACCGTTATTTTCTTTTGTGGTATGCTTAGCTGGGACATCTGTTAAAGTTACAGAATCTTTCATATGAGCAAAAATGCCATCCTGCCTGGACTCTGAGCAGCAGGTGGGCCCCTCTGGCCCTGCACCACGGGCCTGCTGTGTACTGTCACCACATTTCCTCTTCACAGCAGGTGTTGTGAGTATCCAGTGACCTGGCAGCCAGGACTGTGCAGACTCTTTCCTGCCTGCTAGATTCTGTGCTCTTTAAAGATGGCCATCACGTCCCTTATTTTATGTTGCTCACAGAAGCTGGCAGAGAAGCGGTCACATAATAAAAGCACATGTTGACCTGGCAGATGTGTTGAATGTCTTCCTGCTCTCTTCCTCTCATCTCCCCACTTCTTCCTTGAAGCTGGCTCTGACCTTGACTCTAGATGAGATGACCAAAGTGTTCCATGCCCAGAGGGCCCTTCTTCCTTTCCTATCCTGTAGGACTTAGATTTTTGAGCCTCTACCCCATAGAAGTTCCCCTTTTCAAATTTTACCCACATCAGCATCACCTGGAGAGCTTGTTAAAAGAGACTGTGGGATCACCCCCAAAGTTTCTGATTCAGCAGGTCTGGGGTAGAACCCAAGAATTTTGCAGTTCTACAAAGTATAGATGCTGCTGGTCCAGGCAATGCAATTTAAGACCCACTGCTCTAGACTGTAGTTCGTGACCTCATGGATCAAAGCTAAGAGTTTTGCGTGAAAAGCCAGATTCTTGTGGTCCAAGTTCTGCTTGTATAGCCAGGTCCCCTTCACTCCACATGAGGAGCTTCTGCCCCAGACCCTGTCCTTCCACCATGAATCTGCCCTAAAAGTCAGAGTATGTGCCAGCGGCCCACAATATGCATCTTTTACTGGATAGGTAACTTTGAAATGAGAAGCTTTTTACAGGCTTAATGAAAATTCACTCCCCTTCCCACCCTCTCAGCCTCTGCACTTAGATACCTTCATGAAAACAGAATCATCCATCGGGACCTAAAGCCAGAAAATATCGTCCTGCAGCAAGGAGAGCAAAGAGTGAGTGGCCCTCCTGGGACTTGGGAAGTCATGGTGACCACGCCAGGGAAGCTGCTCTTGTAGAGCAGGAACATGCTTTGTATGTTAGTTTATGTCTGTGTTTTCTTGAATTTGTATTTGCTTTGATTCTCTGGGAATGCTTTTTGATTTGAAACAAAATTGAGCAGAAAGTTTGTGCTTGCAGATGGAAGCACGTTTGAATAGATCACATTGTTAAATGCCTCAGGTGCCGGAATCTGATAAGGAAAATAATGTTTATCTTCCCACCTCCACTCCAACCTCTGGGACTAGCCCTTCTTTGGAAGTAGGGTTTTTGTTTTTACTTTTGTTTGAGAGTTTCAGCTTTTAAGGCTAACATAGAAACCAGCTGTAAGTTGGTCTGGATGGGGCTGAGAAGAGGCATTTGGAGCTGGCACCAGCCTGTGGACCCGGTCCAGCCTGTGGTTTCCCCAGAGCTCTTTGGGACTCTCCTTCTTAGGTATAGTGGTCACCCCCCATAAACCTTGGTGCTGTGCCCTCCCATGGCCTTGTTTGTTTAGCTGGGGATGATAAGCAAGGGTTCAGCCAAGTGGAATGTAGTAACTCGTGGGCCGATTAAATCTTCTGATATTGCCTCTGTCAGCATTCTCGGCCTGACCCACAGCTCTCACCTTTGTTGCAGTTCACATTCATTCTTCCTGTGGCTCAAAGATTTGAGAACCAAAAGTATTTCTGAGAAGGAAATGCCCTCGTTTTTCATGTCACCAAGTTCAAATTTAACATTCTTGAACTTCTGGCCCATGGTCTGGCTGGTGTGTAGTCTGTTCATTTTGACCTTCCTCTGGTGATTGGCCCCAGAACAAGGGAGAATGTAGGCCTTGTTTCTGCATTTTTACAGCACATTTTCTTTCACCCTGAGTTTACCCTGTTGAAGGCATTCTCCTGTACATTGGCTGGTTCCTAGGAACTTAGGCTGTAATACCATCTGGGAATTGAGAAATATCCTCTGCTGTGTCAGCACACAGTCATAATTCCTATAGAAGGACAGTGTGTTCTCATAACCCTCAGATTTCTCCTGCTCCCTTTTTTTTTTCAGTTAATACACAAAATTATTGACCTAGGATATGCCAAAGAACTGGACCAGGGCAGTCTTTGTACTTCCTTTGTGGGGACTCTGCAGTACCTGGTAAGAAGTGGAATTGGCATGTATGCATATCAGCTGCTCTGTGGTGGCCATATGTACATGGCTCCTCTCTGTCCTTGCCTACTAGCATCTAAGTCTCGCCAGCCATTTGAATGTTTCCTCGATGCATAGCAGTTGTATGAGTTCAGAGCCATAACGCACTCAGGTCAGCACTTCCTGCCCCTGAGAGGCACTGCCTTCTTCTCTGGTGTCAGAAGGGCCTGCTAGTGTGCCCCCATGCAGACCTCATGACCTCTCGTGCCTCAGTCTTTTACCTGAAAACAAAGGGTGTAAGCTAGATTCCTGTTGGTCTGTAGAGGCCACAGCTTCTGTGAAGCATCTCAGTGGCCACTGGGGAGGAGGTAAGCTCTGAGCCCCCCCTTTCCTTAATTATTTGGCCTGAAATTTGAGATTCTATGTGAGTCACTCAT
Source organism: Smutsia gigantea (assembly GCA_032199065.1). Taxonomy (NCBI): domain Eukaryota; kingdom Metazoa; phylum Chordata; class Mammalia; order Pholidota; family Manidae; genus Smutsia; species Smutsia gigantea. The sequence goes on along the minus strand of JAVSCE010011338.1, from coordinate 147,997 downwards.
TCCTTGAAGAAGTAGTGTTCCAGTGTAATCTACGTGCCGGGAACTGTGCTAGCAGCCAGCAGTACGGTGGGAGAGATGAAAGGTCTTCCCTGGCCTTTCGGAGTGTAGGGTTTAGCAAGAAAGCAGGCACTGTCTGCTGTGTACACAGTTAACTCAGAAACTGCAACTGGGTAAGTGCTGTGCAGGAAAGTGCGGGTGGTATAAGAACATCCGTTAGGAGAACTAAGCCTAGTCTGAGACCTGAGGGATGAGTAGGTGAAAAGGGGCAGGGGAAGCAGGAGGAAGAGGAAACTGAGGCAAAGGGACATACACTGGGAGACTGGAAAGCATGGCTGGAACCCAGAGAAGAAGGAAGAGAGTATGTTGAGTCCAAGCTGGAGACAGAGGTAGGGGAAAGGTTACTGAGGGCCTTATGGGCTGGGTGAAAGAGTTTAGACTTTGTTCTAAAACCTCTGGAGAGGCCCTGAAGGGCTTTAAGTTGGAGAGGGATCAGGTTTACCTTTTGAATAGGCCACTCTGGACACAGCGTGGAGAATGAATTGTATTGAACAAGAGTAAAGGGTGGCCAGGCCGTAAGGAGGCCGTAGCCAGAGGAGTTCAGCGTTGATGGCAGCAGTGGGATGTAGAGGGCGACTCAAGAAGTACCCAGAAGAGAGTTGGTGAGACTTGGAAATAGATTGCTTGCAAATCGTAACAACCACTAAAATTGTGATTGATGAAGGGGGTCTTCAGTTCAATAAACAAAACCAAAAAAGGTTGAAAGTCACTGGGCTGAAGGAGCTTAAATACCCTCTCTAGTCCTTAAATAAAAAAGAAAAGGAAATTCTTCTAAGTCTTTCAAATGCATTGATACTTCCTACTTATCCCACCAGCTGAGGTAATGAGCTCCATTGCTTGATCATCTGCTCTGTGGAATAGAGGCTTCAGAGTGGTGACTTGGGGGGTGTGCTCAGACACCTGTGTCCGTAAAATGTATTATAGGTCCTGCTAAGTCCTCTCCAGAATCCTCACCAGCTCAGTAGCAGTAAAGTGGGGCACCCAATGTTCTGACCAGGATGATCAGTCAAATCCTTCACGTGCAGGGGCTAAAACTTCTGTCCCACCAGACACAGGGATGATCTGACCCAATTTCCCTCTGGGTTTGGATTCCTTGGTGCTTCCGTTAGTGTCACACTCCAGACCCTGCATAGTCCCGTCCCCATGCCTTTGCTTGTGATGGTCCTTTCTGGAATGTCTGCTCCCCATTCTGGTCCCACCTATGCCTCAGAGCTCTCCTTGGTCCTCCCAGCTTTCTGCCTGGGCAGCAGCTGTACAGCTGACTCTTCTCTTGGATTACTGTAAACATCCCAAACCGTTGCACAGCCACATGTCATTAACCACAGTGGTTTCAGAGACTTGGGCGGCGTTTTACACTTTGCTGTGTACAGCCCGACGTCATTTTCCTTTGTTGTATGTGGCCTGTCTCCCCATCTCTACACAGTGTGCACAAGAAGCGTATGTCATGTGCTCTGGGCTACCTAAAAGTACCCCCTAGGGGCCCTTTTATCTGCATTGGGAGTGAGGGAGGTGTAGGAAAATCCTAGATGCCACCAGCTGAACATCTGGTCATATCCTCACCCTTGGGCAGACGTGCCATGGCCTCCCAGATGGAGCTGGGAGGGTGCATGCGAGGAGGGATTGGAGGGCCGCTTGCCCCACCTGTGGTGGGTCCTCACTAGAGGGAGTAGCTCAGGCATGTCCCAGACACGTGTCCTTGCAGGCCCCGGAGCTGCTGGAGCAGCAGAAGTACACAGTGACCGTGGACTACTGGAGCTTTGGCACCTTGGCCTTCGAGTGCATCACGGGCTTCCGGCCTTTCCTTCCCAACTGGCAACCTGTGCAGTGGTGAGTGGGGACGGGCCCGAGCCGGATCGGCCTCCTGAAGGAAGGCGTGAGTCGCTGCCTTTGTCACGGCACTTCATCCTGTCCCATGTCACTGGGTGGTCCCAGGCCAGGCCTGAGACATCTGTGATCTGTCTCCCTGCCAGGGCAACAGCACATAGGCAGTCGGAGCTCCAAAAACCTAGAAAAGCAGAGCAGTTGTGAAATAGTCACATTGTTAAATATAGTAACATAAAAATGACACTTGCCTCACGTTCAGTGCATATCTGTGCCGTTACATAAATTGTGCACGATACAGAAGATGCCATGTACTAGTAAACAAAGGATATGGACACATGACAGATGAGGAATATTTACATGAAAATATATCGTTAACAATTTTTACTACACCTGAAATAAAATTTTGTTTTAAAAGCATTAGAAAGTGGGTCAAAACGTTAATCAAGGAAGTTACAAGAAAAGGTTTTCTAATAAAAAAATCAAGGGATACAATTAAGTTTTTAAAAATTGCATCCTGTCACTTTTTTCTGATTATAAAAAAAACATGTTCATGATATATATAAATAAGTTCATCATCACTGAAATATGTAATTTAAAAATTAACATTCTCCTAAATTAGCTGGGTTTTATTCAGAGTTGTTGTTCCTTGGGCTGGCCACACAGTCATTTAAATGATGCTACTGTTATTCACAAATTTTTTTTCCAGTTTTTCTTTTTTTTTTTTTTTGGAGCAGTAATAAGTTCACAGGGTTCAAACTTCAAAGAGTATAGAAGAATATACAATGAAAAGTCCTCTTCTAGCAGCTGGCCACCTGGCTTCTGAGGATGTTTCATACACACAGAGGCAGATGGGCACAGATGTGTTTGTTGGGGCACTTATGTTCATCCATGGTAGCATACAGTGAGCCCTGTCCTGAACATGCTCTTAATGCATTTTTACACAGTGGGACTTTCCTTCACACAACCCGGAAATAATCACGCTGGACATTTTGTGTGCCTCCAGGCAATTCCATGTGTGTGTTATAACACAAATTAATTACTATACATACTCTCATATAACCTTGTCAGACTTGCTTTTGAAAATGCTTTGTGTATCCATATTATTTGTGATGTCTGTTTGGTGTTCCACTGAGTGGCCTTGCTATAGTTTGTCTAACTTATCCCCTGTTGTTGGAAGCATGGGTGGTTTATAATTTTTGCTTGTTTATATAACACCAAGAATAATTTCCTTGTAGGAGATTCTGTCCATGCTTATTTCTCTAGGATATATTCCTAGAAATGGATTTAACAGATCAAAGATTATGCATATTTTACAGATTTTTGATGCAAATTAAATGCTCAACAGAAAGGTTATATAAATAATGTTTCCACCAAGAAGCTGCCCTTTTCACCACACCATTGCCAGCACCAGCAATTGTCATTTTTTAAATACTTTTCTGGAAGTAGTGGAACCATTACCTTTTTCAAAGGACAGGTATTTACATCATGAGGATATTTATTTATAAGAGTAAAATGTAACCCTTGAACTCAATTCCAGAAATTTATGTGATGGCAGTCCAGTTCAGTCAACATTTGTAAAGCTAGATGTGAGTGAGGTGAGGTCCCTGCTTGTAGGAGGCTGGTGGAATGGCAAAGCATGCCCTCCTGTGGTGGTTTATTCTAAAACAAGCTGTGCCTGTTGCCCTCCATAGGATTTGGAATATTAAAGAATTAGCTCATTAACTTTTAGTCCCTCCTTATAATGTAACCATCACAAAAATAACTTTAGATATCTGTACCCCTAGTGTTTTTAACTAACCAAGGAATTACTGTATTTCTTCCATTTAAACGTTGAGCTTTTCCATTATTTATAACAAGCTGAATGAAAATCCGTTAGAACTGGAAGAGCAAGTCCTGTTTGAAAATGCATCCCTAATGGCTCACATTTTCATAGGAAGACTGTTTGCAGAATGAGCTTCCTGAAACACCCCTCATCAGTGCTGGCAGGCCAGGTGACTGCTTTTGAGGGGACTTCCCTGACATCCAGGCTGGAGCTAGTTTAGTTCTTCATAAGAAGTACCTGTCTCTTCCACTTTGTAATAATACCTTAGGCAACTTGCTAAAAAAGTTCACTCTCATCTCAGCTGTTAGATAGATAGTCATTTGAGGACAAATGCAATTTAAACCTTCTAATTCTATTATAAAGCTACTTTGAAATACATTTTAGGACCTAAGCAATAGCATTTCATTTACTACGTCCTTTCATTTTTATAACTTCCCATGACCGACTAAGTTTTCTATTAGAGGATCACCCACATGTCTGTAATATCCAAGTCTTGGCACACTTGACTTAACACAATCAGTTTCAGCAAGAGCTATAAACCTCCAGCCTTGGCCATACACCAGCTCACCCTGGATTCCTGTGGTACTTCAGATGGGCCATTTCACCCCTTGCCAATGAGAAGTGTTCAGAGCTAACGCATTTTTTTCATTTGAATTTCGGAGGTGTTTTTGGAAAGGAAAGATTGGACATTCAGACAGAGTCCAAAGAACACCATACCTCAGACTTGAGTCCTTGACTGTGGCCTTTGGTAAATGACATGATCATCATTTCCTCCCCTTTGAATGGGGGACTGACCACAGTGCCTGCCACTCGGGGTTATCATGGTCAAGAAGCTCATGTTCAGGGTCAAAGTACTTGATTACTTATGAAGCACTACTCAAATTTAAGTTACTATCCCTGTAACAGAAGATTTGAAACCAGTTCAGTTTTAAGATTTTTTTTTCCTTCAAATACTATTTACGATGCATCAGTAAGTTCCCTGAATTGGAAAATGTAATTGGAAAAAGTTCATTCATCATTAAAAATAGTATTTGGCCACATCCATTCAAAGGGAAATGCATGACTGTGCATATTTTGTACATAGTTCCTGTAAATGTGATATGCATGCAGTAATGTTGGCTTGGAAATCCTAATTTTACACTCTATCAAAACATGAACTTGCATTAGAGAAAATGCAAAGTAGAGGAAATGATAAGGACAAGCTGAGGATGAGCTAAGGAATCAGCAGCGCTGTCTGTCTGTAGGACTCTGGGAACAGGATGGTTAATGACTCTACTCCATCGGGCTGAACTGACTCTTCTTAAACTCTCAGAGAAGCCATCCCAGTAGGATACACATGCACTGTTGTCCCAAAAGATTAAACCATGATCCCTGAGCCTATATAGTTGTAAACCAGTATGTTACAAATGTAAGTGGCTCTTGACCACCACACACAGGATGGGCTGTAGTCAACCAGATCCCACGGTTGCAGGCATTCCAAAGTCCGGCAGAAGAGTGAGGTGGACATCGTTGTCAGTGAAGACTTGAACGGAGTGGTGAAGTTCTCAAGCTCTTTACCCTACCCCAACAACCTGAACAGGTGAGGCACAGTGGCACTTCTCTGCATCTTTTTCCTTCTTTTTTAGAAATGGATGTCGGAAGTGACATCTGAGAGCTCTTAAATAGGTTATCAGGATGACATTCAATGACCAAGAACTTGCAGTAATCCATCTCAACCTTAAAGTGAGAAGGATTCCCACCCTTAACCCCTTCTACAAATCATCTCTGAGTCATGACAATGTGTCCGTGCCGCTTGTTACCCTCAGAAGCTCCTACCTTGTATTACATTCGGTTGTGCCTAGAGTTTGTCTCCTAGTCATGTAAGTAAGCCTCTGCAAGGTAGGAATTACACTTTATTTCTCACTACACTCCTTACATAGCCTAATACTGTGTCATAACTGACAAGTCTTTGTAGTTTGACCGGTATTACGTCTAGTCTGAGAGCCAGAATATGAACAGTTTAATAATAATAGAAGAATTGGGTAATAGTACACAGGAGAGCTTCAAGGTCATCACACACCATTGAGCGGCATGGATAATTACCATGAGTATTCAGAGGACAGGGAGAGATGTGTTGTGTGGACTTAAGTGGAAAGACTAGATGAGCTAGCTGGAACTTTCTGGAAGGATCTAGAAAGATGTGGAGGACATGGAGAGATGAAGAAGTTCAAAGGGGAAAGACTGGGGGAAGCAAGGCACACATTTCGGTGAGTAGGTGTTGGTCTCAGTGAGGGGCCTAGGTAGTAGGATGGAGAGAGGCCAACTGCAAGCAGGGGGTGAACTTCATCATGGAACCCACCAAGTGCTTTTGAGGGGGCTGATGAAAGAACAGAATAACCCTAACACCTGGGAATCACCTGAAGGTAAGGCATGCCCCTGAAGTGCTTCGCAGGGCTTCAGGGGCTGTCACCTCCAGCCAATTGGAGTCTGGCCCATTGGTGAGAAGTCCCCAGGTTGAGAAGAGTTTCAGTAGATCCAGAGAGTGATGGGTACCCAAATAATTAATTTGGTTGGAAATGTTCACTTCTACTCTCAGAACAATTCATTTGCATCATCCTCTGTTGGCTGTGTGTATAATGGCGGAGTGCATGGAGGTGTGCGCTTCTCACATCATATGGCGCTGGGGTGTCCCCTCCACGCTCTGCTCCTCATCTTCTCAGCGTCCTGGCCCAGCGGCTGGAGAAGTGGCTGCAGCTCATGCTGATGTGGCAGCCCCGGCAGAGGGGCACCCACCCTGTGTACGGACCCAACGGCTGCTTCAAGGCCCTGGACGACATCCTAAACTTGAAGGTGAGTATGGAGCCAGGTTAGCCTTGAGCCACAGGCCAGATGATGGGACACGGCAGTTCTCAGGAGAAACACTTGCTCATTAAAAAGCAGGTCCTGAGCCGCCTGACCAATGGGGAAACTTAGGCCCCGTGAGAGTGTCTCTGTCCACAAGTAGGAGGGCAGGACCCCAGTGCTAACTGACATTGCTCATCAGGTCATCACTGTGGACAAACAGGAATATTGAAGACTAGAATATATGAACCATGGCCCTCAGACTCCCTTCCCCAAGCTAGGCCCTTGCTTGGTGGGGCTAGGAAATCGTGGGAGTAGTGGGCTTCCAGGGAAATAGGCATCTCTGAAAGATGGGTTTTTCCAGTAACATCTGGGTTGTGTTGCAGCTGGTTCATATCCTGAATATGGTCACAGGCATCATTCATACATACCCAGTGACAGAGGATGAGAGTCTGCAGAGCTTGAAGGCCAGAATCCAGCATGACACAGGCATCCCTGAGGAAGACCAGGAGCTGCTGCAAGAAGCAGGTCTGGCGTTGATACCCGACAGGCCGGCCACACAGTGTATTTCAGACAGCAAGGTGAGCCCCTGGCTTCCTGCAGAATACCTGCTCCCTGCCCCTGCCTCCAAGCAGACTGCTCATGAACCCAGATTTCCGCTCATCTTTGTCAGTCTGTTAATCATCCCATGCAGGTATCTGCCCCTGTCCTTCGTTGGAATGCGAGAGCCCCTGTGTGGCCTAATAGGAGACATGAGTCACCCCATGCTTGACTTGCGACTTCCAGACCATGTAGAGTGCCTTTCTTTTGCCTTTGTCTCCAAAGCAACGTTTCCTTCTTCCACGCCAACCAAAACTGTTTATGACCTGGCTCTTGTGTACAACAGCTGTGCTGACAGCCATAGCATGGCAAGACTGGTCCCTGCCCCAGGAGGCCCAATAAGGTTAACATAGGAGAGCTGGTCATTGGACAGGAAGGAGAAGGTAGCAAGCACCTCAACTGCACAGTTAAGACAATCAGAGAATAAAATAGAATGTACTAAGTTGTAAATAGGCTGTACATGTGGGTAAGTGTAAAAGGAATGGGAAGAGGAAACAGGCCAGAGTCAGTCAGAGAGGCTTCATGCGGCGTAGGACTTGCTGGCTGAAGGTGCTGCTGGTGGTGAGCAGTGGGACATGCTCTGAAGTTTCCTCATTATGACTTGGCCAAAGGTGGGGTGGGATCCATGTGATCTCATTTTGTTCTTGTTGCTTTGCAGCTGAATGAAGGCCGCACGCTGGACATGGACCTCATTTTTCTCTTTGACAACAGTAAAATCACGTATGAGACTCAGATCTCCCCACGGCCCCAACCTGAAAGTGTCAGCTGTATCCGTAAGAACATCACTGTTTTGTTTTTTAATCACTTACAATGCTTGGGACAAGGCAGGAGGGAGAGATGGAGGCCCGGGGAGGGGCCCACACCAAGGAGATATGCTTGCCAGCCTTGGGGCGACCTTTACCTGGATATATAGGCAGTAGCCCAGCTAAAGAGGAGAGTCTTCAGGTCATCTCAGCTCATAGAGAGGGAGCTTTAGACAGAGGACAGAGTCTACTGCCCATAAGCCACTGTACTTGAATCACATGGCCATTTTTTTGAAGTTTTGTTTATATTTTAATAATACATGTTATTAAAAAAAATTGAGAGGTACAAAAGAATGTGCAGTAAAAGATAGGCTACCCTGTCTCCCTTATTCCCCAGCCTCTTCCAGGGGAGCTGTTCACTGCTATCAAAGTCTTGGGTAGACCTTCCCAGGAATATTCTGTACTTTTATAAATTATACATATATGTAAACTCTTCTCCTACTTTTTCCCCCCAAACAAATGGTATCATCCAGTGTGTTCTGTTCTGTACCTTCCTTTTACACTTAACAATATATTGTGGAGATCTTTCCCCTGTGGGTACATAACTGCCTGTTTGTGTCTATGTAGTATTCCACCGTGTGACTGTTAGTGGACATTTTAATGCATCCCCACTCCTGTTCCCACACACACATATACACAGACTGAACAAACCAAGGGTCCAAAGTCTTAGAGATCTCCAGACTTACTGCTTGTCTAATCATCTTTCAATACCACTGGCTGAAGCTGCATTTTTAGAAAACTTCAGGTGACCTTAAATGTTGTGAATATAAGAGTTTCTACTGAAAATAGATGAGACTTTGTACACGTCATGTCTCTGAATCTGTGCATGGCTCACAGTGTTTCTTGGATTTGGACCCCCAGGTGTCTGCATGCTTGTACTGTAACAGGGCACAAAGCTGTGAGAGGGAGCAAGCAGGTATAGCTCCCCAAACCTTATGTACTTGCACAGTGGTTATATAGCTTTTAAAAACGTGGACTTGCCAGATGTCCCAGTCAGGATACAGCTAATCACGGGGGAGCTGTGCTCTGACAGCTGCATGTGTCTCTGTTGCAGTCCAAGAGCCCAAGAGAAACCTGTCCTTCTTCCAGCTGAGGAAGGTGTGGGGCCAGGTCTGGCATAGCATCCAAGCGCTGAAGGAGGACTGCAACCGGCTGCAGCAGGGACAGCGAGCTGCCATGTATTGTGCTGGGCAGTTGGGGCTTAATGTGTTTCAAATTGCTCGGTGGCTTCTGCTATGTGGGGTCAGAGGCAGGGGCCTGGAAGCGGCTGTTGGGAGAGACCAGAGGGAGACACTGGTTTGGGTGGGTGGGAAGTGGTCGTCTGGGCTGGACTGAGGGCCAAGTGAGGTCAGCCCTTGCAGCAGAGCATAAATGGAGTGTTCCAGCTCCTGGGACCTAGAGCAGCTCACTGCAGTTTGGGTCAGCAAAACTCCCTAATGGTCATGCTGGGGACGACTGACTCCTTCCCCAGGCTGGGACTAGTGTGGGTTATTGGCTGTCTGTGTAGCACTTGGCCTCCTTCCAGTTTTGGTGCAGAGCCTCAGGCCTGGTGAGGACTAGGAAATGCTCTTTGTGGTTGTGCGTGGCTGCTTCCATTATAAGGGTGGTAACCAGAGCAGGGACCTTGGCCTGTGAGGTGGTTTGGTTATTGTACTGGAAATGGCTTTGGATCCAGCCCACCTCACGGTTCTGTTTCTTGTGGTCCCTCCAGGATGAATCTGCTCCGGAATAACAGCTGCCTGTCCAAGATGAAGAACTCCATGGCTTCCATGTCTCAGCAGCTCAAGGCCAAGTTGGACTTCTTTAAAACCAGCATCCAGATTGACCTGGAGAAGTACAGTGAGCAGACGGAGTTTGGGATCAGTGAGTGTCCTCTGTTCTGAGTTGGGAGGGACTGGCCCTTTCTTGTTTTCTCTTCCTGAGGTTTCTTTTCTTCTCTTATAATTGAGTTGCTTGTTTCTCTTTTGCCTTTGTGGTATGTTCCTTTTTCATTTTTTTCCCCCCAGCATCAGACAAACTGCTGCTGGCCTGGAGGGACATGGAACAGGCTGTGGAGCTCTGCGGGCGGGTAGGAGACTCGTTTTAGATTCATATCCTTACGGGGCCTGGGTGGGTAAGGCTTCTTATTGCCATTCCCACTTTCTCCTTAAATGCTAGGTTCAGTCTTGCATGTCAGAAACCAAGTTCTGGCGTACAGAACATGCCCAATGCACTACTGGCCATGCTCTTGGACCCTAACTAGGGCCTGCTGGGAAGAGCAGCCAGTAGGGGGAGGCCCTCCGTGGCAGATCCAGGAGCTGCACAGATGCACAGAGCTGGTCCAGATTTGAATAAGGAGCAAAATGTGAAGTGAAAGGATCAGGGGAAACCTAGACCTCTTTCTGTTAGAAAGGGCCTGGGATGAAGGGCCACGAGGCCCCAGATTCTGTTGGGATACTAAATCCAAACAAAAGGCCTAAGCGGACAGTGTAATCAGATGCCACTGGAAAATGTTGATTACAAGGCAAAGGAAATAAGTGTGACTTTGTGAACCTCACAGATCGAAGGTCTGGGGCTCTGAGGCCTCTTTCTGGACCTTTTCACCATTTCCCACTGTGAATTTGGAAAGGACCTTCACCTCTCTGTCTGTTTCTATAAATCAATGGCCAATACATGTGCCTAAAGGTGGATATGATGTAGATAATACTTGATGTAACCATAGTGATGGGAAGAGCTGCACCCCGTCTCGGCACTCCTAACCTGTGTAGTAAAGGCGTCCGGCTGCCCTGCATGGGGTGGTATTGGAATGGACCAATTACGAGAAGAGACAGGAGTGTGCATCAGGCATGTTCTATAAGCTGGGCTACTTTACATACGGCATCGTATCTGCCCCCCACCCATGCCCTATTTCATGGTGGAGGAAACAGCAGCTCAGGAGTTAAGTTGTCCCAGGGTCACAGACCCAAGATCTTAACCAGGTCCCGCTGACGCCAGAGTCCACACTCCTCCTAGCCAGTGAGTGAGTTTGGAGGGCTTTCCCCGAAGCCTTTGCATCTCAGAATGCTGTCATTATGTCAGTTGATATTAGCACAGCTTTTTCACCAGGAGAATGACGTGAAACACCTGGTGGAACGGATGATGGCCCTGCAGACCGACATCGTGGACCTGCAGAGGAGCCCCATGGGCCGGAAGCAGGGGGGCACACTGGACGACCTGTGAGTGTCCGTGGGGCGCAGAGCAGGCGCTTCCCCCACCCCCGCAGACACCCCAGCCGGAGTCTCCTGTGGGCTGGCTATTAGGGGAGCTCTGGGAGGCCATTCCCCATCGAGCATGCCCCACCTGGTGGGTCACCTCAGTGTGCCCCTGAGTCGAGCAAGGGCAAATTCCTGTCACTCTGAGCCTTCATCCATATCTATTAAGTGGTGAGAAAAACTGACCTCACACTCATGAGGATCTATTCGGATGATGCGTGGCAAGGTGGCTTGTAGAATTTAAAGGCTGTAGAGCAAGTGGCCACCACCACCCGTCCAGCCCACCCTGACCCAGGCGTGGCTCCCACATCGGAAGGTAGAACAGAGGAGGAGCCTGGCAAATCTTAGGTGTGGACCTGGGGACTGAGGCATTGACTTGGCCCCAGGAGGACTGAGGCGCCCAGGCAGAGCAGTCCTACCTGAAGGAAATGGCACAGAGCCCCCCGGGGACAGGCGTGAGGATGGCAGGTGCGCTTCCTCAGCCTCTCAGGGCTCAGCAGAGTCCTCTGATGCTTTGCAAGGATTCCCAGGACAAGAAGCCCAGGTATCAGAAATCTGATCTGATTATTTGTATTCCATATTTTCTCGAATTATTTAACCCCCTATTCTCCTCTAGTTTTCAAGTGAAACTCACTTCTGAAAATGTCAGCCAGTTTTGCAGTGTTAGAGGGAAAAAGATAGGAATGTCTGCCCTCGGGCTTGAGTTTCCAAGGTGGGCCATGTTCTACGGGCTTAGGTCCAGGGAGGGCGTCTGCAGTCACTTGCAGAAGCCACGTGGATGGGGGATCCTGAGGGACAGAGTAGAGACTCCTTTCCAAGGTTCTCTCATTAAACCTTAGAGATAGATGTTTGAGTTTTGATAATGAGTATGATCAACCCCTTGTTAGAGAAATCACCTATTCTATCACCAGGAATAATCATTTTCCCCAATCAAGACATTGCCCATCTTGCTTCTAGAAATCAGTAATTCTGCTGGCAGGAATTAGTTAACTAGAGCTTCAAATGTGCTTATTTGACCTCAAATCTAGACAGCTTCTTTCTATATTTCAGAGAAGAACAAGCGAGGGAGCTTTACAGGCGACTAAGGGAGAAACCGAGAGGTAAGGGGGGCATTGTGCTACCTCGGTCCCTTGTCATCTCGGGTATGGGGCGTTGTCACTGTCTGCCAGCCTGAGGGACTGTGCGCCTCCTTCCTCTCTCCAGACCAGCGAACTGATGGGGACAGTCAGGAAATGGTACGGTTGCTGCTCCAGGCAATCCAAGGCTTTGAGAAGAAAGTGCGAGTGATTTATACTCAGCTCAGGTACCAGCCCTGATCTGCCCGGCTTTCCCACCTGAGGGTGGAATGTGGCGAGCCAGCTAGCCCGTGTGGGAGGCTGTTCCTCACAGGGCCCTGATCTGCTTTACCACCTGGAGAAATGTTATCTGCAGCAGCTGATTGGATTCATGATCACCTGGGGTTATGCTCTGTCACTTTCTCCAGCTGAAAGGCCACTGGCGTTTGTCATGTTTATTCTTTACAGTAAAACTGTGGTTTGCAAGCAGAAGGCTCTAGAATTGTTGCCCAAAGTGGAAGAGGTGGTGAGTTTAATGAATGAGGATGAGAAGACTGTGGTTCGGCTTCAGGAGAAGCGGCAGAAGGAACTCTGGAATCTTCTGAAGATCGCTTGTGTGAGTGAGCCCCGGCCCAGGCCCCAGGCCCTCCCCCCTGTGCTGCTCTCAACCCCCTGCAGGGGAGCAGGAAGAGACTCAATTTCCGTTTCTTGTCTCTGCGACTTACAGTGAGCAGGGAGGGGCAGAGCTAGTATGATTTAGGCGTGTACGTGTTCCTCGTGGCCACTAATAAGTTACCACACAGTTAGTTACTCACTCAAGTTCTGGGGGCCAGAAGTCCAAAATCCAGGTGTCGGCAAGGCTGGGCTGTCTCTGAGGCTCCAGGGGAGAGTCCTTCCTGCCTCTTCCAGCTTCTGGTGGCTCCTGGCGTTCCTCAGCGGGTAGCTGCATTGCTCCAGCCTCTGCCTGCCTTCACCAGACCACCTCCGTGTGTGTCTTCTGGATGTCTCACATTAGTACCTTGTCATTTGACTTTAGGCCCCACCTGAGAAGTCCAGGGTGATCTCCTCTTGGGATCCTTAACTACGTCTGCAAAGACCCTTTTTCCAAATCAATCACATTCCCAGGGTCCTGGAGTTAGGACACGGAGGGCTCTTTGGGGAGCCTCCATGCGGCAGCCACCATGGGGCATGTCAGTGTGACCTGGTGGACCCACATCTGGGTCTGTGCTGCTTAGTATTGTCACCCAGGCCCTCTGTGTTCCCATCTCAATGTCACTGTGATTCCACTGAAAGCTGCTCAGCGAGAAAACATAACACAAAGACAGCCCAGGATAGAGAAAGAAGAGCCCAGTAAAGCCGTAGTAAGAGCCAGAGCTGGGGAGAGAGTGACCTCCACTGTGGAGGCTGCAGAGAGGTGGAGGAGGATGGGAAGAGCAGTTAGTCGTTGACAGCCTTTGAGAGCAAAGAGAATGGGGAGGCAGTTGCCAAACGCAGAAGCAGGATACAGAGGTGGTGTTTTTTTGAGATCACAACTGGAGCATATTTATAGGCCAAGCAGGAGACAGTGTGTAAGTCCAGGGAGAGGAAATCCCAGGGCAAAATACCTCTAAAAACCGAAATCAGTCAAAGGGAGAAATAAAGTTTAAAATCCATTTATTGCTTACAAACTGCAGTCTGGGGCCGTTTCTCTCTTTCCTGCTCCAGCAAAAGCAAAACCGGCCCTCCTCTCTGAGCTCCTCGGGTACAGATAAGCCTTCCTTGCCCGGGTAATTACCCATTGATATGGAGATGAACTTCTCTCCACCCCTGAGGAATGATGCAAATGCACTAAAGCCATACTTCCTTCCACCTCTAAACGCCTATTGATATGCAGATGTACTAAAGCCAAGTGAGATTTCTGGAAATATTACAATTTTACCAACACAATGTACCTGGAGATTCGCAGTATCAGAGAGGTAGGAGACAGTTGGGTCTCCAAGTCCTGAGAACAGTGGAGGGGTCTGCACCGTGGGCATGCCGGGCAGGGTTGGCCTTGGGAAAGGTGAGTGACGTCCTCCTGTAAGGAAGGAGGAAAAGAGAGAGATGACAAGACAGAGAAGATGTTAAGGAGGAGAGGAGGGAAGTTGAGTTATTCACAAGTGACAGTCTGATCTGCCATCTGCATTTATTCAGCGCCTCTTGAGCACTGACAGTGTGCCCAGCTGTGTGATGAAAACTGGAGGTGCAGGAGGAAGAAAGCATGGTGTGTGGCCTGGGGAGGGGCACAGGCAGGGCGAAGCAGGAGAGCAGGTCAGAGCAGGAAGCTGGGCGGCAGCTGTAGTCAGCGTGAGCGGCAGCGTGGATGCAGAGGAGGAACGCTGGCTTCCATCTTAGAGGTGAGGGTCCCACGGGAAAAGGAGGAGGTAGGGAGGTGGCTAGGCAGAGGTGAGGACGTTCCAAAACAAGGCCCTGAGGCTGGCTGGCCGCAAGCAGCAGCTCCTGGCTGGTTTGCTGGATTAGTTACAGAACCCAATCGCCTGCCATTTGCCTCGCAACAGGCCAGTATGTTGAGAGACAAGGTGTTGGGGCAAGGAAAGCAACTTTATTCAGAAATCCAGCAAACTGAGAAGGTGGCGGACCATCTTAACTTCAGGGGGATTGCCAGCTTCTTTTATGCTATGGAAGGGGGAGCAGGAGGGGCAGCACGTTAGGGGGTGACTGATGGCTGCAGACATCCGGGCACCAGCGAGGGTCCGAGGAGAGCTGGGGAACTCCATGTCCTTGGTTAGGTGACTTGCTGACCCAGGCCTGACCACAGTGTTCCTAAAACCCTTTGACAGGGCAATCATTATTTTCATACCTATTTTCCTATCTCCTGGAGGAGGTGCACTTTAGGTAAGGGGCTATTTGCAGAAACCTCAAGCTGTGAGCACAATTCGTTTTAATGATCAACAAGCCTGTGTACAGGGCTGCAGGGCTGAGCAGAAGCTCTTCTCCTTTTGCTTCATCCTTTTGGCCCAAAGATTAAGGCAGCACAGGAGACAGAGTGTGAAGGCAGAGTGGCCACTTTGTCACTCGGTTACACTCCGGGTGCTGTAAGCAGATGTACGGTGTGGGGTCAGCAGTGTCAGTGGGAATGAAAACAGAAAGGTAGGCAAGGGCTAGCTAATGCAGGCGACACTTGACTTTGAAGGCATAGAGAAAACACTGTAAGGATTTGTTTTTTTCCTCATACTGAAGGACATTAAGTACGGGAACAGTATGGTCACATTTGGGTCTTAGAGAAATGACTCTGATGGCAGCTGGAGAACGGGTTTGAGACTGTGGCAGCACAGGGTTGAGTCGCCCCAGTGGACAGGACGGGATGGCAGAAGGGTTGGGAACCAAGCAACACAAGCACGAGGGAGTGGGTGGCTGCTTTCCACAGGGGATGGTCAGGAGAGAAGACAGCAGAGGGATGAAGAACAGGGCAAAATCAGGTGCTGGAAGGGTTGGTTGAAGCTGGACCTTGATGTTCAGCTGGAAGGGAGAATGTGGAGCCAGGCTGGAGAGATGAGAGGTTGAAGACCTGCACTGGCTGGAGACTCCAGGAGGGGGGCGTGAGGTGCTGAGGAAGTTGGCAGTGGGTCCTGCAGGTGCGGGGAGGTGCCTGTAGCTGGATCCGGAACCACTGATTGGTCATGTTGACTGAGGGGGAGTGGCTGCAGCAGCCCAGGAGACAGAACATCTTGGTTCTTTTCCCCACTGTCTCACAGATGGTGCAGTTCACAGAAAGTCACTTATAACCTTTCTGTGTGTCTCTCAGTCTTTTACTTGGAAAAGAGTAAGAACATCTCCCTTTTAATTTCCTTGTAAGACTTCTTTATGCAATCAAACTAATAAAGCAAAGCCTTCAAATACAGGCACCCAGATCTCCCCATACTTAGAATCTTTTATGGAAAGAGTACATCTATAGATACAGACACATTTTCTAAGCTGAAGTGCAGACCCTCAGCCCTAGTCATGGGTGGAGGCGGTAACCGACATTCTCCAGGAAGAACTTGTATCTCATGGCCAATTGCCTCATGAGAATATAACATGGTGTGAATGCAGAGTTTGATGCCCCGCTTTGCTCCAAACTTTTGTTGACTTTCCTTTGGTTTTGTCCTTTAGAGCAAAGTCCGGGGGCCTGTCAGCGGAAGCCCAGACAGCATGAGCGCCACTCGTCTCAGCCACCCTGCTCAGCTGATATCCCAGCCCTCTGCCGCCCCCAACAGCTTACCTGAGTCTGTCAAGAAAAGGTAAGTCACTGTCAAGTGCCAAGGGTGATACTCAAGGGCACAACAGGCCGTCATTTGGACGGAATGCATGTGTATCATGAATAGACCATTGCACCCTGCTGGCTACTGTGTGCACCTTTTCCTTTGTGTTTATTGCATGTGCCCTGTGGGGACACATGGGATAAGTGGTCCTCATAGTCTCTTACAACTTGCCACCAAATAGTTTCCTTGTCTGAGGATTGGGTCACTGATCGTTCAGCGAAAATACTGGAAGTGCTAGTCAGCCACATGGTCCCTCTGTCATTATCTGTTCCTCAAAACCAGTTTCCCTGCAAGGAGAGCCCTGTCATGACACCGGAGTCACGTGCCTCCTCCCCTCACCCCACACCACTTCGAGGTCCCAGGCCACCGGTTCCCCCATTGGCTCCGATTTGCCGGCCCCTTCCCCCTCTTGCCGCTGGACAGCTGCCACAGAGATGGTGACGGAACATGTCTGCCCTTCCTGGCAAGGCTTTTTGCCTACCTGCTTCCTGCCTCGTGCTGCACCAGAGTCCTTGCTGGCCAGATTCGTCTTCACAAAATACTGCTTTGGTCAAGTCATTCCTCGGTCAGTAACTAGTGATAGTTTTCCACTCCTGGAGGCTCAAGCCTCAGTCTTTAGGGCATTTGCGGCCCCCACAGAGCCGCGCTCCACAGAGTAGCTGATGCGCTGTCCCCAAACAAATGCCCTGCGCTAGCCCAGCGGTTCTCAGCCTGATCCATCCGGGCACTTGCTGGAAATGCAGCTTCTGAACCAGATGCTCAGGGATGCGTAAAGCAGTGGTGCTCAGCCAGCCTTGGCTGGTGCTGGCATCAGGAAAGCTCAGGAGCCGCTGCTGGGCCAGTGCCCTTCCTGGAGCAGTCTTCCCTCTGCAGGGCACACCTGCGTCCCGCTGCTTCCCCCTCCTCCCCCCGAAGCCCTGACACCTCCCTTCCCTTCCCCCTCCCCGCCACACACACAGGGGTCTGCCTCTTCTTGGACCACCTGTGGGGTTTTTTGCATTTCTTTCTATTTAGAGTCCACACCCATGTATTCAACACATTCTAGGCATTGGGCCGTGTACACACCAGAGACGATTAAAATCGGTTCCTGTAGGCAAATCTATAGACATAAAAACTAGGTCACTGATTGCCTGGGTCAGGTGGGGAGGAGAAAGGAAAGTGACTGACGATAGGCACCAGCTCTCTCTGTGGATGATGAAAATGTTCTAAAACTAGATTGTTGTGATGATGGCAAAACTCTGTAAATACACTGAAACTATTAATTGCACACTTTAAGTGGGTTAACTTCATGGCATGTAAATTATCTCTCAGTAAAGCTGTTTCTAAAAATCTTGTTCCTGCCCTTGGGGAGTTCGTAGCCTATACTGTTTTGGTACTTAATCATACGTGGCCTAGATTCTTAATTCTCTCCCTAGCCTCCTGAGAGCTCTTTGAGAATAGTAACCAGGTCCTGTGCCTCTTATGTTGCTCCCTGGAGCTGGCACCGAGCTTTTAACCTAGTCAGTATCCCTGTCAGTGAGGCTGAGCAAAAATGTGTTCTGTGTCGCTTCCATCAGATTGTCACATTTGGGAGGTGGGAGGAATTCCAGAGCACCGTCTTCCTGGACGAGGCATATTCAATCCCGTTCTCAAGGCTCTAGAAAAGTCTCGGGAGCATAGGTTGTCTTCTGTCTGTCCGTGACATAGAGCTGAGGTTAGAGAAGACCAGGCGGCTTAATTATACTCTCCCTTCTTCCATGGCCCATTCTTCATGGGACACGCACATTGCTTATCACAGAACAGAGAGAAGACAAAACGAAATCAGTGCCCAGCACTTGCTTTTCCACAGATCTCAAGGAGCCATGGAAACTCAGTGCAGTTGCTTGGGCTCCACACTCTTTTTCATGCCAAAAATTGGAAAACAGGTGATTTGGGAACTATCTTTAGATTTTGGCAGTTTGGAAAGAAAGTCAGCTATCTAGTTAAGTCAGAGCTGGTTTACTGCTGACTTCTTTGTTAAGCAGACATCTCTTTGCCTCTTCACTTTGTGGACAGCAATGCTCATGGCTGAGTTTGGGCTTCTGAAAAGTGTTCCACTGGATGAATGAAATCACTAGTCAATGGGATGGTGTTTTAAGACACTCATCATCAAAATAGCTGTTATTTTATTTTTTTAATCTTGTCAAAAGTTTGTGGCAGATTTTTAAACAGTAGTATTGTCTCTGAAAAAAATAATATTGACCACTTTCTAATCATTCGATCATTTTCTTTAGTGAAGACCTGGTGGCTGAAGCACATACTCTCTGCAGCCAGTTAGAAAATGTAATACAAGACACCATGACAGAGCTGGACCAGAGTTTAAGGGTAATGGCCTGTGTGAATCCCAGCTATTCCATGTCCTTTCTTTCTATAGCAAATGAGAAGAAAACGGGAAGGCAATCCAGCCTTTCCTCCATGTCGGTACACACTTAACGATTTTCTAGTATACATATGTGTTAGCATTCCTTCTCATAATAATGCTAATCATTACTGAACGGGCACAAACACTGCATGTGCATTATTTCATTTAATCCTTATAACAATCTTTATAAGGAAGGTAACATCATTCCAGAAGGTCTTTCTCTCCCCGTAACTTTTGTATCATTGCTGAGCATCTGCTGGTGTTGGGGTTTTGGGGGCTGCTGTGCTGGATTCGGGGCCAAAACTCTAGCCTGTCACAGCCCTGCCTCTCGGGGACTCAGAGCTCATCAGTGAGTAGTACTAGTTAGAGGGAAGGTAATCTAATGAAAAGCGACTCAAGGTATGGATAAGTTTCAACAAAGCTTCAGTTGCTGAGAGGATCCTAAATTGTTCCCTTAGATTTTTGAAAAGCCATTTCCTGCTAGTGAAGCCACCTGTGGCCTCCCCACCCCAACTTCTCAGGGTTTGGAAGAATCAGAGGCAATAGGGCTGCTAATTGTAGTCACCTCTTATTTATTCAAGCTTCTTTATCTCCTGTTGCCGCTCTTCCTACCTGGCACTGCGTAATTTGGTCATCTCGCTGCTTATTCGCACTTCTGCCAGAGGGAAAGGAATTTTCCCCAGGCCATTGCATCCGTAAGGTTGGAGTCCGATAGCTGAGGTTAGCTCCTGGTACCACCTGCCCACACTGAGCTTAATAGTAAGTGCTGTGAGCTCCAGGCAGTTCTAAAATTGCCTTTGCAGTTTCCATCGTCACCGGATCTCGGACTCCAAGCCAGTCCTGTATGGTTTTGAATAAGTAGCTTCGGCTCAAGAGTACCCTGCAATAACATGGCTGCTATTAATGAGAGGATTTACGTGTCCTTCTAAATTATGCTGGTTGCCTCCAGAAGGAGAAAAACAACCTGTGTTGGTGGCCACTGTATTTTTAACATGCCTGTTGACTTTCAGTCTCTAGACTGGAGCTGGTTACAGACGGAGGAAGAGGAGCAGAATGGCCTGGAGCAGGCAGCATGACTGTGGGTGGCCTTACCCGCCTGATGGGCCGCCTGGTGCAGGCCTCCCAGCATCTCTGGCACCCAGACAGATGTCCTTTCACTGCCCCAGCAGCTGTGCGGCTTGTTTGCACACCGGAAATCCTCCACCATGGAGGCCCAGCGCGTGCTGATGCCAGGCATGATCATTTAGGGAGACCAAGAACAGCAGCTACTTCCTCTGCTCTGAAAAATGTGCTCAAAGCACAGTCTGCCCCATAGACCACTGCACAGATGCCTGACTTGAATCTTCAGGACAAAGTATGACTGGCACTTGGTGCGGGCCTGTCCTCTCCTGACCTCTCCTGATCTCCAGAGGCCCTGGCCCACGTGTTCTCACAGCTAGTGTTTTGTCTGGATTTGGCGTCTCTTAAACAGACTTTTAAATCAAAGCTGTGGCCTGGCCACATCCCCTCTCTTCCTCTTCTCATTCACTGCTGCTAAGATGCTCCTCTCACCAACAGCTCTGGTGGCAGTCCTCCCTTTGGCAGGGTCGCAGGGGGGTGCTAAGCTCCCCCGTCTGCTGTCCTTGCAACCACAGGACGACTCACCAGAGCCAGGATGAGAGCACCTCCCTTGCTTTGGGCCCCAGAGATGACCTGGCATGAGTTGTCCTGGAAAAGAAGGCAAGAAGGAAAGGGAATCCACCAACTGGCAGCCCTCTGCCTGCTGCCCACCGCTCCTCTCCTTGCTCAGGCTCGGCTATGCACGGTGGTGGTGTGGGGCGGGGGCTCCTGCTTCTTAGGCCAGTGAGCAGGGTTACTAAATGGATTTATTTAAAAGAGAGTTCTATATTTTGTAACATGACTCAAGCCCTTGTACTGACTCCACAATCTATTTTTATGATACCTACGGTTAGGACGTGCAAACTCAAAACTACTTAATGGACATTTTCATAAAATTAGATAGTGCCTGGAGCCAAGCTGTGCCACAGCGCCAGTACCACTTACTTGGCATTTCACAGAACTTCTCCTTTATATAAAAGCAGGAAAGCAAAATGATTCCAGGTGATCACAATAGGTGAGTTTGGTTGGGGAAGAAAGCTGAAGAGTTTCACAGAGCAGCTTCCATGGAGATGGCCCAAAGGGTTCCACGGTGAAGCTCAGGAAATGCTCCATGCTTTAACTGCCTCTTGGAGATGCATGTTGTACACTGGTATATTACAGTATCTGAAAGCCCTGTGATAATAAATGGCTTAACTTTGTATAAATCCACGGTTCACCACACTTATTTCACCACAGAGCCTTTTTTTTTTAACCTCTGTTGAGTGTGACGTTTATTGACATCCCAGAGAACTGGAGTTTAATACAACATGACCTTGGAAACACTGATGAGGAACATAGTGGGAAATATGACCAGAAAAGTAGGCTGGGATGGCCTCAGATTGGGGAGGGTCATGGGCTTATCTTATAGGCAGTTGGGAGTTACTGAAGAATTTTGACAAGAAAACAACATCACCAAAGCTCTGGTTTAACAAGATTAATGTAACAGGAAGATGCTAATTGATTGAAAAAGTGACCGCTCTGGAGATAGGTTTTTGGCTTTCAAAAAGATGAAATGATGTACTTTTCCCTATTCTTCCACCAAGTATAGCTAAAATCCTTCAACATAATTTATAAACACATATAAGAAGACTCTGAAAGGTAGAAGGCTGCAGACCAGCTAGGGATCTCAGACCTAAGGAATGACATGGTGGTGAGTTCCCTGAATTTTCCTTTTACCTCATATGTCCCCAGCTGGGTGCTAGAGAAGCCCGCCAACATGTACAAACAAAAAAGCTAGCTCTCCTGCTGCATTAGATTCCTAGGGCTGCTCTAACAAATTACCATAACCTATATGGCTTATAACAACAGAAAATTTTCTCTCACAGTTCTGGAGTCAAGAAGTCTGAAATCAAGGGGTTGACGGGACTGCACTTCCATCAGAGGCTCTAGGGGAGATTCTCTTCCTTGCCTCTTCTGTCTGTCAAACCTCCTGTGTGCCTCTTAGAGCACTTGGATCAAATTTAGGGCTGATCTGGATAATTCAGAATAAATCCCTTTTTGCAAGATCCCTAATTTAACCACGTGTTTTACTATATATGTCAATATTCACAGATTTTTAGGGATTAGGATGTGGACATTTCTTCTTGGGGGGAGCCACCATTCAACCCGCTCCAGTCCACAAAATTCATGTTCATCCCACATGTAAAATACATTCACTTCATCCCAGTGTGCCCAGAAGTCTCCACCATTACAGATCAACTAAAAAATCTAAGTACCATCAGCTCAGAAGTCTGAAATCTTTCCATCTGCACCAGTTTTGGGTGAGATGGCATGAGTCATCCTGGGGCATAAGCCCTCCATCTGTGGGCCTGTGAAACTCAAGAAAATTTATCTGCTTCCAAAATGATGAAATAGGCATGTGATAGACATTTCCATTCCAAAAGGGAAAAATCGGAAGGAATAAAGGAGTCACTGTTTCCAAGCAGGTTTGAAATCCAGCAGGGCAAATTCCATAAGATTTTAAGTCCTGAGAGTAACTCTCTGTCATCAGGGCTCTGCCCACTGGGCCCCAGGCAGCTCCATTGGTCTCTGAATTTGTGCTCACAGTGACTCCATAAGCCTCTGCCTCTGCATCCATGGCTCGCTCTACCCTCAGAATCAATCTTCCTTTTTCTTGAAGGTTAGCACATGTTTGCAATGGAGTAACTCTATCAACTGTTTTCTGCCTGCAGAGTTTTGGAAATCCAACAGGCTTATTTTATCTTCTCTGACCCTTTCAGTCCAATCTGATTTCTGCCAGCATGACATTCTCAGAAATCTTGTGGGTCTCGTGTATGTCAGGGAAGTCCACACCATTAGATAAAAGATCCATGTATCTTTCTTGGATAGCCCCATCGCTTTTCCTGACTTCTGCTGAGATGACTGAGTGTATGAGTCACACACATAATCTCTTCAGTAAAAGGTTGTCCAGAGCTCTACCCTTGGCCTTCTCTCCAGAGTATGCATTCCCGACAGTGAATTTCTTAATTTTAGCATCCTTTGCAATCTGGAGAACCTCCCAA
Organism: Smutsia gigantea; assembly: GCA_032199065.1. Taxonomy (NCBI): domain Eukaryota; kingdom Metazoa; phylum Chordata; class Mammalia; order Pholidota; family Manidae; genus Smutsia; species Smutsia gigantea. The sequence continues at coordinate 124,987 of JAVSCE010011338.1, read as the reverse complement.
ATCAAGTGCTGGGGGTTGTTTGTTTGTTTTGTTTCATGGTTAACAGTTCTTCAACTTCTTTCGTCTTGGATTTTACTATAAACAACAAGGAGAAATCAGGTTGCACCTTCAACAATTGGAAGAAATCTCTCAAGTCATAGAACAGCTAGATATGAAATCAGCAATATATGAAGGATATAGAAGAACTCAACATTAGCAGTCAGCAGAATCTCATGATTAAGTCCTGTGTCATAAAACAAATCTCAACACATTTGTAAGATCTTATACAGTGTGTGTTCTCTGACCACATAAAATCAAACTAGAAATTAATAACAGAAAGATAACAGGAAAATCCCAAACATTTGCAAACTAAAAAACACACTGCTAAATAATCCATGGGTTAAAGAAGTCTCAAAGGAAAACAATAGATATAATAAATAATGAGCTGATTTGTTGATAAGATCAATAAATAGGCCAACCTCTAATAAAGCTGACAAAGACAAATTACTAATATCAGGAATGGAACAGGATAGCGTTTATGCTGCAGACATCAGAAGAATACTATGAACAACTCCATACAGAAATATATGACAGCTTAGAAGAACCAATTCTTTGAAAAGCACAAGATACCACAGCTCATCAACTATGAAATAATTTGAACTGACTTAAAACTATGGAGAAAATTGAATTTGTAATTTAAAAACTACTGAAAAACACATCCCAGACCCAGATGGCTTCACTGGGGAACTCTGCCAAACATTGAAAGACAAATTAACACCAATTCTTCACTATCTCTTCCAGAAAACAGAATAGGAAAAAATACTTCCCATTTCATCTTATGAAGCTGGTATTACCATGGTATCAAAACTAGACAAAAACAGTATAGAAAAGGAAAATTACATATATATATCTTAATGACTATAGATGTAAAAATCCTTAACAAAGTATTATTGAAAAATCAGCAGTATTTTAACCCATGACCACTGTGGGTTAGTCTGTGGATGCAAGGGTGTGTCAATCTTTGGAAATCAGTGTAATCACATATTAAGAGGCTAAAGTAGAAAACCACATGATGTTACCAATTGATGCAGAAAACCACTAGCCAAAATTCAATACCCATCATGATAAAATCTTTCAGAAAAATAGAAATAGAAGAAAACTTCCATAGCGTAATAAAGAACATCTACAAAAACCCAACAACTAACATTTTACTTAATGGTGAAAGACTGAATGCTTTTTCCCTTATGAAATACAGTGGGAATGTTGTCTCTCACCTCTGCTATTCAACATAGTACTAGAGGTTCAAAGCCAGCACAATAAGGCAAGAAAAGGAAATAAAAGACGTAAGGATTAGAAATGAAGAAATGAAAACTGTCCCTAGTGGCCTAGTGGCTGATGACATTACCGTTTATGTGAAATCCCTGAGAATCATCAAGCTCACAGGATATGAGATAAGCATACAAAATTCTACACTAGATGAGCACATGAAAACAAAATTGAAAGTATAATGGCATTTATAATTACTCAAAACCAAATTGCCACTTAGGTGTGAACCTAACAAAACAGTATTTGCATGCTGAAAACTACAATACTGAAGAAAAGTCAAAGAACTGAGTAAAAGTAATACCATGGTCATGGATTGGATGACTCAATATTTTAAAGTGTCAACTCTCCAAATTGATACTCAGGTTTAATACAAATTTCTATCAAAATCCAAGTAATAATTTTTATGGATATAAACAAGATTATTCAAAAGTTTATATGGAAAGACAAAGGAGCTAGAATAGCTAAAGTAATTCTGAAAAAGAAGAATGGACTGGGTGATGACCACACGAATTTCAAGACATTATATTGATACAGTAATCAAGACTGTTGGAGAAATAGACACATAGGTCAATTGAACTGAATAGAGAACTCAGAAATAATCCCATGCAAGTACAACCCACTGATTTTTGACAAAGGTGCAAAAGTAATTCAATGGAGTCAGGATCGTCTTTTCAACAAATTGTTGGATATCCATAAGCAAAAAAATTGATCTAAGTCTCACACTTATACAAAATCAACTCAAAATGGATCATAAATTCAAATGTAAAATGAAACTTTTAGGAAAAAACAAAATCTTCAGCAGGTAGAGCTTGACATCAAAAGCATGGTCCATAAAATGTTTTGAATCAATAAAGTAGGCTTCATCAAAATTAAACTTTTTTTTTCTTTATAAAAGATACTGTTAAGAGAATGAAAATACAAGCTATAGACTTGGAGAAAATATAAAGTATTCATCTGGAACATATATTCTCAAAACTCAACAGTTTTTTACTAATAGTCAGATGAGAAAATGGACAAAATATGTGAAGAGACATTTCACCAAAAAGTGTGCATGGATGGCAAGCATAAAAAAAAGATGTTTCATATCACTGGCCACTAGAGAAATGCAAATTAAAATAACCAGTGATGGGATATCACTGCACACTTATGAAAACAGCTAAATTTTGAAATAGGGCCAACATCAAGTGCTGGTGAACCCAGGGAGAAACGGGTGCATTGCTGACACTGCTCATGGGAATATAAAGTGGTACTCTGGAATAGTGGGAAGTTTCATTAAAAAAAAAGATGCCATATGACTCAGCAATCACACTCCTGGCATTTATCCTAGAGAAGTGAAATCCTCTGTCCATACAAAAAGCTGTTCATTGCAGCTTTATTTGTAATAGCCCAAAACTGGAAGCCAAATTTCCTACAGTAGGTGAATGGTTAAACAAACCGTGAATCATCCACAGCAAGGAATACTACTCAGCAGTAAAAAGGCATGAACTATTGACCACACAACAGCTTAGCTGGATCTCAAAGGCATTATGCTGAGTGAAAAAAGCCAGTCTCAGAAGGTCACAGACTGTTTGGGTTCCATTTATATAACATTCTCAAAATGACAATATAGAGATGGAGAATAAAGGGAAATTGGTGATTTCCAGGGATTAGGAATGGTGGAGGGGAGATGGGTGGGGTTGACAGGGATAGCATGAGGGGGAGCTTCCTGGTGATAGAATAGTTCTGTATCTTGATTCTGATGGTGGTTACACAAATTTACAAATGTAATAAAGTGACAGAACTGAACCACAGATTGAATCAATGTCAGTTACCTGGTTTTGACATTTGATTATGATTACATAAGATGTAGCCATTTTATAGGTTACCTAAGATATAGATTATGTAAGATGTAAACTAGAAAAGCTAGGTGAAGCGTTCATGGGACCTCTCTATAGTATACTTTCAACCTCCTATAAATCTGTAATTGTAACTTCCTGTGAATCTATAATATTTTAACATAAAATGTAAAACGAGAACAAAATATCCCTGCAGGTAGAAGCCCAGTTGTGTGGGTGGGTGTTGGGGTGAGGGAGGAAAGGGGGCAAAAGGGTGGGCAGAGAGAGGGTAATAGTGGTGATGGAAAGACTGGGGAATGTGAGTGATGTAAGTGCATAGTAATATATTCTATGTGTATAAGAGGTGCTCAGTACAAATTCACAGCCTATTTTCTAGTCAACAATACTGGTTTCTTCTTTTTCTTCTGTACCTTCTCTGATTCATAAACATTACGTAGCAACTCCTGTATCCCCTGTGTCATCCTGTCTCCAATTTGAGATTTAAACTTTTAAAAACAAAGATGTTATGGCATAGAATTTGATGTCCTCATCACTAGAAGTTTCTAGAACAGTGCTGTTCCAGAGAACCTGTGTGATGATGGAAATGGTAAAATCTGCACTGTCCAGTAAGCTCGCTTCTCACCTCAAGACTGTTGAGCACTTGAAATGTGGCCAGTGCAACTAAGGAAGTGAATTTTTTATTTTATTTTATTTCATTTTAAATGTTAATAGCCACAGGGGACAAGTGGCTGCTGGAATGGACAGTCCAGTTCTAGAAGAAAAACATTGTCTTTAAAAGATATATTTGGAGCAGGCCCAGCATGTACAGATAGGTTAATACATGCCAGGCACTGAATTAACTTAACTCCTCCCTCCTCCAGTGTCCTTCCAATGTCCCCTCTGACAAAGCTTAGAATTGTGCCAACTAGCAATTATCAAAAACAAGACAAAGAGCTAGGGCTTTGGAATTAAGAGGCAATAGACACGGTTCATCCCTTTTAACTACTCAGCTTCCAAATGCATCCTTCTGCATACATTTAAACTTCCATACAATGAACAGTTCTGTGCTTCCACCTAACAAGATACAACTGCCCTTTATAGAAATGAAAATGTTCTCACCCTTTTCTCCAAATCAGGAGATGCACAGACCCAACAGTCACTGTGTCCATCACCAGTTGTATTAAATACTCCCCAAATGCTGTCACACTGCATTGTGAGGTTTATCTCCAACAACTTGTATATAAAATAATAGGAAGAAGGAAAAAGAAAAGAATGGACACCATGTACCAAGCACACTCAGATATCAAGCAAAGGGCAAACACATAAAGCAGCTACAGTCCTTGTCTATGTCTCGATAGCTTATGTCTTCCAGGAGGGTGTAAAAAGCTGTGGCTTTCTTTTCCCACCACGCATTCCTTGTTCCCCTCAAGCATAGCCTCCGCCTGTTCTTTGCTTGGTGTAATGATCCAAATCTTCATTCTTAGAAGGACCCAAGTCCCAAATAGTACAGCATTGTACTTATTTATTTTGCTGTAATTTTACATTGATCTTGTCTCCTGCATGTGAAAGTGCCAAGAGAAGTCCCGGAGAGTCCCCTGGATTCCAGACATAGTCCTTGCTGCCTCTGCAGCAACTCACCTTCTCAGTCGTCCTTATCAGTAGAGTACATTTTCTGGCCTGGTGGCTCAGTGGCACAAGGAACTCGGAATGCCAGGCAGCAGCCTCATGTTCTGGTTTCATGGAACCATGGTGCTGCTGGTTCAAGTAGTCTCTCCCTGGTCACTAAGACCCCCAGACCCGCAGAGCTCAAGACTGCCAGGGTGGGAAGTGAAAGTTTTGCAAGTGGGTCTTTGTATCTATAGTGAGAAGTCACTCTTTACTTTCGCCTCTGAATCACAGGCCTGTGTATTCTCACTATGGGAAGCCCTTCAGTCCCTGCCAGACGGGACCACAAGCCACCCTGCACCATGATGTGTGAATATCCTCTGTAAGTGAACTTGACACTACTTCAGTAAGATTGCAACTTAGGGTATTCACTCAATAAGTATTAACTGAGCACTACTCTGTGGCAAAAGTAGAGAGTCCCTACTCTCATGGAGTGTACAATCCGTGTTTGTGGATGAGGGATAGAGCAGGGAGCGAATAACAGGCAAGCAACGTGTGTATATTTCAAAGAGTTTTAATGGAATGGAATAATTCCACAGTAAAGGACTAGAGAGTGCCTGGGTGTTATTCAGGAATGGGAGTGCTGGGCTGAGACTTGAATGATGAGGCCGGGCAAAGGCCTGAACCATGCGAGAAGAGCCCTGGTGCGGTGCACATATGTACTAAATAATGACTTGTATTAAACAGAGAAATGATGAGAAATGAAGAGTGGGTAGCAGGCAGACCACATTAGGCCTTGGAGACCATGGAATGGAATTTGGATTTTATTCTAAGTTCAGTGAGAGGGATTTTAAGTGAAGGAATGACATATTCTGATGTATGTTTTAGAAAGATCACTCTTGTCTTATTTGGAGAGTGGCCTCTAGGAAAGAGCAGAAACAGGAAGCCCATTGAGGCGGCTGTGGTGATAATCAGGGGGCAAGATGGTGGCAGATTTGACTAGGGTAGCGGTGGTACAGGTGGTGAGAGGTAATCCAGTTTAGAACGGATATTCTGGAGACAGAACACACAAAGCTTGCTGACAGATTTGATGTAGGCCATGAAAAGAGCAATTAAGAATGACTCCTGAAGGGTTTGGCCTAGATTAAAATGTCATTAACTGAGTTGGGAAAAAGTTAAGGAGAAGCCTGGTGGAGCAAGAATCAAGAGTTCTTTAAGACATTTATTTGTGGGATGCCTCTTGTGGACAACTAGAGATCTCCAGTAAGCATTTTGATATATGAGACTAGTCTCAAGGGCAAGTCAGGGCTAGAAATAAAGATTTAGGAGTCTTCAAGCAGACATGGCATTTTAAAAGGCAAAACTGGACAAGGTAGAAAAACTGGTTAGAGGAACAAGGCCTGAGGTGGTTTCCCATACAGGCTGGAGAATGGAGGAGAGGCTGGGACGGACGGACGGACGGACGGACGGACGGACGGACGGACACACACACACACACACACACACACACACACACACACACACACACACACACACACACACACACACACACACACACACACACACACACACACACACTTGAGAGGGAGTGGCTGTGGCTAGTGAGGAAGAATAAAAACTCAGAGCATATGTCATCTTAGAAGCCAATGGAAAACAAATAATTTCAAGAAGAGAGTGGTTAAGTGGTTCAGATTGGTCCAAAAAGATCAAGTCAGAGAATTGATCATTTTCCTTGGAGTCTTTGGCACTGATTTTTAACACATTGGCATAATACTCATTTAAAATGATCCCATGGTTCCCTAAAGTTATACTTTTCATTATTCATAGGTAAATAAAACCTTTTTTATTTAATGAAGGATGATCATTCTTCAGAACAAGATAAGATAATGTGAGTACAGCCTGGAATGGGGATTGGGTAGGAAAAAGGAAAAAATACTAAGGTGATGCGCATATCTAAATGAAGGTGGGAATCAAGGTGTTGAGAATAATAAAGGTAAAAGGCAAGGGATAAGTTGGAAAAATACAAAATTTACAAAAATACAAAAAAGTGAGTAGTAATGTATAAAAGATCTAACAAATTAATGACAACTACCCCCATTAGAAAAATAAAGGATATAAATAGGTAATTCACAAAAGAAGAAATACAAATGTCCAATAAGCATACTTCAGATATACACTGGTACTGTAAAAACCCACTGCAACCTTGCTAAGCAAAGAAACTATATCTAAAGCATTATTCCATTACTGAGAAATAATGGAAAAATTTAAAGGACTGGATTAGAAGACTGGAAGTATATGTCCCCCCAAATTAAGGGGTAAGCTGGATGGAGATGATCACTGATTTTAAGTTTTCTTTCTTCCTTGTATGTATTTTTCAGATTTTTTACAGCAACCCTATATCATTTTGTTATATACTTTTAATTTTATTTACACACAAAGCAGTTGCCTGGAATTGGCAGATCAGTATGAACCCCAGAAGTTACACTTGTAAAGTAAAATAATTACTAATGTCAGGTTTCCATTTTTCCAGCAGAACTGGGAATTTCTCAAGATACAGGTCATCATGTTGTAATGGCTTATTATCCACAGTGGCTCCTTGTCTAGGTTAAGCACTTTGGCCCCTACCGCAAAAGGCAGGGGAATAAAAAACAAACTGTTGCCATTGGTTGGCATATTTGCTAAAACACTGTACGGGAGGCGTTCCTACGTTGGGCACTTTTGATTCCAGGCTCCTGTGCCCCCCAACACGGGGAAACTCCATTGCCGTGTGCCCTGCACTGTATCCTTACAGGAAGCGTGACAGTAAGTTCGACGCTGGTGTTGCCTCTCATCACACATAAAATACGCCATGCATTCAATTACTATCACTGTGCATGTATGTTATGCGCACAGGAGCAGGCTGCAGTAAGTGTCCGCCACTTACCATCTGAACTTTGGACTGCAGTCAAATCGGACTCCTAGTTTCCCCTTCTAGGGAGAGAACTCCAGAGCAACGGACTGGAGAACAGACAGGATGTCTTAGGTTATGAATCCAGGTCTTCCCACAAGCACGCCACAGGGATGTGACCGAGCTGCCCGCTTTCGCTTGCGGAGCCCTGCTTCCTCCCGCAGAGCTCCGTCACGCACCTAGCGCCGCGCTGGCCCACGCCCCAGCCCCGAGCGCGTGACGTCACCACGCGCGCCGCGCGCCGCGCCTCCTGTCAAGCGGCCATTGTGCAGCGGGTCGCGCTGGCCTAGCCGGGCTGGGTTGGCCCTGCCCCCGTCTCCGAGTCTCGGCCCCTCCTTAAAGCTGGGAGAGGGGCCAGTCCCCGGCCGTGAGCGCCTACAGTCGGCGGGTGCCGGCCACCATGAGCAAACGCAAGGCGCCGCAGGAGACTCTCAACGGCGGAATCACCGACATGCTCACAGGTCAGTCTCGGGCCGGCCGCCGCAGGCTGGCTTCTCCGCTCGCATACCGTTGCCTCCCTTCCTTCTCTCCCGTCCCAGCCCAGCGGATGGGCCGGCCCCTCGCAGCGCGTAGGTCTTCCGTGCGGTCTTCCTTCGGCGCCGCGGCCGGTGGCTGATTGTCAGTTCCGCTGGGCACTCTCGCGTCAGCGCTTGGGCTCCGCTGGGCCAGCCCGTGGACTAGCGGGGGGTCCCTGTCCCAGGAGGCTGTTACGTCCTCTTCGGGAAACTCAATTCTCGTTTGTTTACTCGTGGTTCTTGTTCACCCGAGCCTCTCGTTGCCTTTGCAGAACTCGCAAACTTTGAGAAGAACGTGAACCAGGCTATCCACAAGTACAATGCTTACAGGTGGGACGGTGTAGCATGCGTCCTGGGGGTGTGGCAGTTAACAGGGCTGAGGGTCCAGTGGGTATTTGGACCATCTGCAAGAGGAGGAGAAAAGCAAGAATCGAGGATATTGGCTCTGTGGTGGTACTACGATATTTCTGGGGTAATTGGGGCAGAACTCTTGCAGGATCAATTCCGATCATTTCCCAGTTCTGATTGAAAATAGGTGTAGCCTTATATGTATTTTTCCCATCATCAAACGTTAGTCACTGAAAATGCAGTTTGATTTTAAACCATAAGGAAAGACAGTGGATGAGGTCTGTGCTGTGAAATGATGTGGTTCAAGGAATCAAATCTTTTCCATCTGCCTGATGTTTTGCTTTGCTGATCACCTTTTTTGGATCCCATCTTTGTCCATCTCACCTTATCTTAGGCGTTATTCCCACATCCATCTACTGCTCCGTAGCTTATAAACGCGTCAAAGTCCCTCAGCTCTTAAAAGCAAAAACAACAAAGCAATCTTCTAAACTTCCTCTGCCCTCTAGCTGCCACCTCTTTCCTCCACTTTACAGTGAACCTTTTTGAATAACAGGTCCTTGCCTGGATTTCCTCTTCCCTAGTCATTCCTCACCTATTGCAGTGTAATTTCCATCCTACCATTCCTCTGAAAATGCTCTCAACCTGCATCTCATCCGATTAGACTCCCAGTGGCATTCTTCGTTAGCACATTCCATTCAAGTCTTACAGTTGACTTCTGAGATGACATTCCTGTATGTTCTTTCACCTCTTCTATCTTATCTTTTAATGCTGATAGTTCCCGAGGTCTGTCCTTAGCCCACTTTCTCATTTTCCTACTTACCCCGGCAGTCTTACCTTTCTGTGCCTTGTGTACTGGTATGTCAGTGACTCCAATCTACATCCTGTTGGGTTTTTCTCAGATGTTTAGGGCTCTATTACCTTTATCTCTACCCATTCAAAACTCAACTCCCTCCTTCCCTTACTACTCAACATAATTCAAAACTGATTATACTCCCTCCTTTCCTTACATCCTGTGACTTCCTATGTAAAGGAAGTATACTTTCACCCGTACATTTAATGATCTAGAAATCAAAGAGGTATTCAACAGTGTGTTCTATTTGAGTCACACAGGCTTCCAAGAGAGGTGTTTAGTCTTGAAGGAGCCCGTCAGGGAATAAGTAAGAGGAAGAACAAACTAGAGAGAGGAAGCAAAATGTACTCAGGTCTCGAGACATGAAAGGGTATATTTTCTAGGAAGTCAGTAATTCAGTTACAATTACAGGGTATGGTCTGAAATAAGTCCAGCAAGCAGGTGATGCCCTACCACTCTGCATGTTCCTGCCCCGATAGACATTTTGCTTGATGGTGGCCATAATATTCTTTTGAAAATAGTTATCTGATCTTGTCATTCTTCCATATAAAATGATTAAATGTTTCCTCTTTACCTGATAAAGCCCAAATACATCATGGAATACAAAAAGTCTTTCATGATCTAATTCTTCCCTTTCAGGCTTTCCCCATAGTGCCATTTATCTGGAACTACTTGTCTTTACTGAAACAGTTGCCTCCACAAATGGCCCTCAACCTACCTTTCCAGACTCATTGTCAGTAATGTGCTACTGGTGAAATGAAATCCCAATCTAAAGGTTTATATATGCTAGAACAAAATGAAAAATCAAGGCTACAAAGACTGTCCAGTATTTATGCTTTAGGCTTAGGTTGCTATGGTTTTTTATCAGCATCAATGCTAAAATACAGTTCGCATGGAAATTATAGACAGGATACCATCACTGACCCCCAGGGTATACCCAGTCTGTCACTGAGATTGCTGAGCTGCATGTGTGTGGAGATGGTTATGAATTGCTGTGACTGCTTTAGCAGAAGTGAAATAGGAGTAAAGAGGAAGAAAGAACATAAGGACGTGGGGAGTGCAGTTTTAACCCATGAATCTAAAAATAGCCATCCATATGCCAGTTTGATATCTAGTAGTCCAAATTCCATCAGGTGGCATGTTTTTATGGACAAGAGTTAAGATCAATTTCTAAAAACTAGCTCTTTTTTTTAAAAGGCCCAATGATATTTTTCACTTAATTCCAAAAAGGAAAGGCTTCCTGAATCTCCCTGGTTTTATGTATATATTTAAAATCATACTATTCTCAAATGTGAGGATTCCCAAGATACTGCTTAAAGTTAGAGATGCAAGTGGTCTATCAGCTTATCTGGGTTTTTTAAGTTACATGGATGTGGAAAATTAGTTATTTTGATGAAAGCTTAAGCTGTGTATTTGCTTGTATGTGATTCCAGTTGAAGAAAAACCTTGCTGGATCTCTAATTGGTTTTCCTTTTATTTTTTATTTTTTTCCTTATAGAAAAGCAGCATCTGTGATAGCAAAGTACCCACACAAAATAAAGAGTGGAGCAGAAGCTAAGAAATTGGTAAGTGTAGTGAGCAAGTTGATTGAAGAGTTCACACACATGCAATTTGGTAGGTTCCCACAAAACTAAATTTGCCTCTCTGAAGTGGTCTGGACTCACATAGGCGGGTTTCACTGCTCTTGATTTCTTGAAATAATGGGCTATTTCGGTCATACTTTTTCATGCTTAACATGTCTTTATTGGAGGAGGATGTGGATTAAAAAATTTTTTAAATACGTGTAATTACGATTTTCTTTCTCTGCTGCGCCATGTATACACGTACTCACTCACGGAGAAGAGGTTGATGAGAGTGGTGCTAGCATGTCTGGTCCCCAGCTGTCTTTTTCTGATCCCAGGTGTAGGAACTTAGGTGAGTTAGTGAGAGTTAGTGTTCCCAAAGAGACCTTGCCTGCTAATAAGCACATGATTAAGTCTCTTTCATATTATGGCATTTGGCCTTGTTCTCTGTAATTTCCATGAAGCCCTGTATGCTAGTAGTGTCACAGTTTCTAGACGGTCACATCGCCTGTAATTTCTTAATATCACTAAGACTATCTAGGAAAGCCTACCTATTCATAGATTGTTCTCATTTACCTAAATGTCACTAAAATATTCCAAGTTTCTCAAAATTAAGGACATCTTAACCTTCTGCTGAAGATGTCAGGCTGACATGGCTTTTGATTAGTCCAGGTCATTAGATTTATCACCCTCTGCTGTTTTTTTACCGATTTATGTTCCACAAAAGTCTTCTAGAATGAATGTAGGTATTACTATTTGTCCTTAATTTTTTTGTGAGCACCTTCAGAGAATGAACCATGACTTGTATCTTCACCTTTCGGAATCATAACATCACCGTAAATCTTGTACATGCTATGATTGAGTGACAAGTCACCCACATTAGTCGTGTGCCACACCTTCCTCTTGAGTTTATTTAATAAAAGTAAATCTAATACACATGTTCTGGTGGTTAGGTTTAAATCTTTTGTGCCATAAACTGTTCTGAACATCTGTATATCCTTCCCAAATAGATCAGCCACACAAGTTAGGAACACATTAGACTTTAATTCTGAGTTTCTACCTTGGTGAACTGATCCTGTGTTACTGTTAGGAGCTGCTGCTACTTCCATTCTGTTCCCCTTTTATCACTGTTGAATTTCCTTTTTCAAGTTAATTGCAGATAACCTGCTCATTTATTAGAAGCAAACTTCTGACCAGCTCTGGTGTACTTCATCCAAATCTCATGTTACAATGTGTGTTCTAAGAACACAGAAGTATCCAAAATTCCTTTTGCATAAGACTGGACTTAATATGAAAATCCCATCATTATTCCTTTTCATTGTAATATTAAAAATCACAGACCTGTTCTCTGGCACATACAAATGCTTCCCAATAAGTCTAGAAATCTGAAGTCTCCAGAATAAATGTTTTTGTCTCTTATTTCTTAATGTTAAGCATAGAAAATAGCTTGGGCCTAAATTGCTTCAGGTCAGTATATATCTTCTGATGTAGGAAATGAGGAACCTGAGCAACTTCCCTTTTCTACTCTAGTCTACTTCCTCAGGTTTTGGTTCATTTCTCTTTGGTAATTACTATTTTCAAAAGCTTGAATATGCATTCAGTAGTCTAGGGACACTTACTAGACATAAAATAAATCCAGAGTATGGAAGGATGAACTTAAGAGCTCAGAGAAAGCAGGAAATAACTGGCACACATGTTATGCATGTTGAATGTTTCACTAAAAAGGACCAATACACATGAAAAAAGTTCAACTTCAGTAATAATCAGAATTGCAACTAAAAGAAGGTGCTGTATAATGCCTGTTGAATTAGCAGATGTGATACGCAGTATCGGTAAAGATGTGGAGAAAATACATTCATACCATGATGTACTTTGCAGCCATTAAAGATAATGTAGTTCTATTTAATGCAGTTCTATTGATGTGAAACTTGCTCATGATGTTTTTTAAGTTAAAACACTTTACAAAGCAGTATGATCCTGCTTTTTGTAAGAAGAAAGTATGCATATACATATATACACACACATGACTTTGCTTAGCAGGTGTTATAGTTTAGTTATAGCAGATGAGGTTATGGTTTAATTTTCAAACTGATGAAATTAAATTATTTTAATATTGTTCTTTAAACAACTATTTTCTAATTTTTCTACAACAAAAGTTAATTTAAAAAAGTGAAAGTCATTTAGAATTGTTTTTTGAGGGCTTCTCATCAATCATTAAAGGGTTTTGTTGGGAGAAAAAACTTGAACTGAGGCTCAATTTTCTGTGTCTGAAAACTGGTCGTGTGATGACCATTTGTTTTTTATTTTCCATTTTTTACTTTGATTTGGTAAGCATTATATTTATATGACTCTTATATTTTTAATTTTCTATGTAGCCTGGTGTAGGAACAAAAATTGCTGAAAAGATTGATGAATTTTTAGCGACTGGAAAATTGCGTAAACTGGAGAAGGTAAATTTTTAACTTCTTTGTGTGTTTGATTATAACATCTGCCTTTATGGCAACAACTATCAGGTAGTATAGATTGCAGGGTGATTAATGTCATGTGCCCTAGTGAGACTCACAAGGAAAAGAGAGGAGTGAAGTTTATGGTTTTAAGTGTGCTATTTTTCAAAATTTGAATATTGTTCCTATTTAACGTTCACTTATTTTGTCTGACATGTAAGAGTCTGTTGGCATCTATAATAGAATTAGCTCCTTATTTTCAGTACCATTTAGAAGGAAGATTGTAAACTTTGACTAAAAGAGTGTTACTTTTTAGAATTTCTATGCTTAAACTCTCCTAAGCATTTTTATTATTTTATTTCACTCTAATGATAAGAGGTATATCACTTCTGGCCTTTATGAATAAGCCTTCTAAAAGTTTTGAATAAATTAGAGATGACATGTCTTCATCTGCTCTTTTATTCACCCATAGCCATTGAGGTTATAGGGAAATACTTCTGTATGTGTTATCCAGGCAAATGTAAATGGCTCTTCAGGTCTCTTAGCAGATGGTATATTTCCAGTAAGATCATTAGACTCCTAAAAGTGTCCCAAAAACATTGTTAGACTTCTTTTTTTTTTCTCCTTAAAGATTCGGCAAGATGATACGAGTTCATCCATCAATTTCCTCACCCGAGTTAGTGGCATTGGGTAAGAACTGTTTTTTAAGCAGACACAGTAGTGGGTTGGTTTTATTTTTTATGTAAGCCAAAGTGAAGTACCTGCTGTTCCCCTTCACCATCTGTCCCTCTCCCCTTCTGGGCCTTTGCCCGTGCAGTTCCCTCTTCCATGTCTTACCTGTGCGAGGCCAGTCCTTCAGAGGCCAGTCCCTCTGCTCCAGTGCACATGCTACCTCCTTCATGAAACCACTTTGATTCCCCAGCCAGAAACAGTCTCTCTTTCCAGTAAACTCCACTAACACTTGCTCTGTGTATCTCTTACCACTCCTGTCACATTAGGCCTCTTCTGCCTGTCTGAGCCCGATATTTATCTTAAGCATTTAAGCTTTTTTTCCATAGCACTAGTATTGTACCTTATGAGTTTGGGACAAGCATTCAAGCATTTTTTAGTGAAGGAATCTTTAGTTTAAAATTTAAGCTAGCACCGAGGGGGCTTCTTTGACACTGGACAAAGTAGAGATTAACATTGAAATATTAAGGCTGTAATACTTTACTTAACTTTCATTTTCATGGAATCAGGCATGCTTTTAGATCTATGATGATTGTTCCTTTAAATGACAACATTCTGATGAAAGTTATTCTAAAACATTAATTTATTAAACCTACTAATTTTCAAAACATATTAATTTATTAAACCCCCCTAAGCCATGGTTTCCCTTTCTGTGTTTCAGTTACCTGAGATTAACTGTGGTCCAGAAGCAGATGTTCCTCCTTCTGATGTAGTCAGAAGGTCACTAGTAACCTAACACTACGTCCAATATCTGCGTCACTCATTTCACTTGGTTTTGTCATTTCAGGTCATCACAAGAAGAAGGGGGGTTCAGTAAAATAAGATACTTAGAGACCACATTCTTATAACTTTTGTTACAGCATGTTGTTACTTTGTTTTATTAGTGATGTCAATCTCTTACTGTGCCTGGTTTATAAATTTAACTTTATCACAAGTAGGTCCATAGAGGAAGAAACAGTACATGCAGGGTTCAGTACTATCTGTGACTTGAGGCATCCACTGGGGTCCTTGGAATGTAGCTCCCAGGGAAAGGGGAGGACTGCTGTGTACTAGAAATGAGCAGGACTCCTCGGTGACCAAGGCCATCATAAAATGTTAGAAGTTTTAGAGAGCGTCTGTTATATTACCCTCTTTTTCCAGGCAAGAGAACTGAATAGAAAAAGTGAGGTAACTGGCAGAACCAAAATTAGAACCTACGTCTCCTGACTCCTAAATCAGTTCTGTCTCTTCTGTGTCACATGGCCTTCCTGATATGAATGTCGGTTTCTGTACCACACAGTTTGTATACAAGGGCTCGTTGTCAGTAAAATCTCAGTTTAAATATCATCTCAGGGGGTTGCCGTCAGCACCAAGTCTAGAGTAGGGCCCAGCCACTCTCTCATATTACCCTATTTTAACTCATCCAACCTGATACTTTTCTTGTTTATTTGTCTACTTATTATCTCTCTCTAACCACTGGAATTTAAGTAGGTTAGACCATGGCCCTTATTTGTCTCATTCCTGCTCTATTTTCAGCATCTAGAAGAGTATCTGGCACATTAATAGGCCTGCAGCAAATCTCATCTGAATGAATGAACAGTTTTCAAGTGCCTGTGTGTCTGTTTTATGAATAAAAGTCCCCAAGCATTATGACACCACTGCTTAGATGTCTTTTTTATGTCTAAGTATATGGTTGTCTTCCTGGATTGAGGCTTCAGGAATTCTTCTCTTTGGGTAAAATTGAACATTATCAAAGTAACCATGCAGCATTTAGCAGGTCTGGTTTAGCTCAGTAGTCACTCTGTGTTTGATAGGAGAAGACAGGATAGATGATGGTGGCAGGGATCCTAAGTTTCACTTGATAGTGAGATAATGCTTCTCTTCCTTTGTAGCCCATCTGCTGCAAGGAAGTTTGTAGATGAAGGAATAAAGACGTTAGAAGGTGAGTATACACAGTATCACTAATTCCAGGTCAGATATGGTCCTGAAGGACCATTAATGCTCTAACAAACTAGAACTTGAAAAACCCTTGCTCCGTTGGTAAATATAAATAATATTTTCTTTTCAACTCTACAGTAGAGAGTAGATGAAAAGCATATTTTAACTGTGTTTAAATTTGTAACTCAAGAAAATCAAGAAGAGCAAGAAGTGACTTCTTGTTTTGTAGGCAATAACTTCATTTGCAGATTTTTAGATGATTTAAATTGCCTTTGTTTTTTAAAAAATCTTTTAGACAACAAAATCCTACACATTCAGCCTAAAAGCCAAGTTCTGTATATTGAGAAAGATTCTGTCAGAGGCTTATAATGCTTACTGAAGGAATTTTTGCTTTCAGAAAAGTGATAAAAATAGAGCCTAAGTCCAGAGAAAGACAAGTACCAAATTATTTCCCTGATTTGTGGAGTATAACAACGAAGCAAAACTGAAGGAACCAAATAGCAGCAGACTCACAGACTCCAAGAAGGGACTAGCGGTTACCAAAGGGGAGGGGTGGGGAAGGGCGGGTGGAGAGGGAGGGAGAAGTGGATTGTGGGGTATCGTGATTGGTGCACATGGTGTGAGGGGGTCACGAGGAAGACAGTGTATCACAGAGAAGACAAGTAGGGACTCTGGCATCTTACTACACTGATGTACAGTGACTGCAATGGGGTATGGAGGCGACTCATTAAATAATAAGGGTGAATGTCCTAACCACATTGTTTTTCTTGTGAAACCTTCATAAGAGTGTCTATCAATGATACCTTAATAAAAAAAATAGAGCCTAAGTCAAGCAATTATAAAACATTTTTCTTAAACCTAATAGAGCAATCCTTCAGATACAGTTGATCTCATACTTTTCAAAGGTGTATACTGTATGTATATAGATTCATTACAGTATGTCTGCAGTATTGGGGTTTAATATTTGTGGATCCAGCTATTTGTAAGCCACCCAAATGGTTACATGGACACATTAGACTGACCTGATCTGAACCCAGTCTCTCCCACTTTATGAGAACGGATGACTGTGGTGCTTTGGTTTCTCAGCTACAAAATGGTATCATAATTTT
This sequence comes from Smutsia gigantea, assembly GCA_032199065.1. Lineage (NCBI taxonomy): Eukaryota > Metazoa > Chordata > Mammalia > Pholidota > Manidae > Smutsia > Smutsia gigantea. The sequence goes on along the minus strand of JAVSCE010011338.1, from coordinate 107,842 downwards.
AGCCTTGTATCACTTAATACAATAATGTATGCAAAGTACTTAGCAGAGTGCTTGGTACCTAGTAAATACTTAATAGGTATGCCCCTTATGAGGCATGATTAATTAGTAGTATTACTAAGGTTAAGAATTTGTGTGAGTCACATAGCTAGAGAATGAACTCTATTACATTTGCATCTCAGAGGGTTTGTGCTTTTCTGCTTGTGGCATACATAGTTTATCTGAGTGAAATTTCTTTTTCCAGCTGCCATGTATTTTTTTTTAAGTGTCATTGATAACACAGTCTTATATTGGTTTCAGTTATACAACACTGGTTAAACAGTTACCCGTATTATTAAATCCTCAACCCCTCTAGTGCAGTCACTATCAACATATTAAAATGTTACAGAATCGGTAACTGTATTCTGTCTGAGTGAAATCTTGGTTAAAGGGATCAAGAATTTGTTTCTCAAAGGTATTTACTTGCATCCTTTGGGAGTTTTTACATTTCAGAACTCACAAATGTGTAATATTTAATATCACTGTATCTGTATCAATATATATAACACTCAGTATTTCCATTTCATTTTCAGTCATATACTTAAGTGTTTTCTGTTTGCACACAACTATGAGACTATTAAGTGCTCCATGTATATAAAGATGCTTATTTTTTTCTATTTTGTATTTCCAAAGAGAACTGATGTTTGTGAATGTAAGGGTGACTGTAGGAATTGCTCTTGAAACATCTTTATCTTGCTGTTTCTTTAACAAGGCTTACTCATGTACTCATGCAGTAGAGGAACACCCAAATGGAACTGAGTCTCTTAGCTGAAATATGATGTTATGATACAACAGTTTTTAAATTAAGAAATGAAGATAATACTCCTTTGACAGGATTTTTAGCACAGTGCCTGCACCAGTCAGTACTCAGTAAATACTACAGGAATGAAGGAGTGTATGAACAATGAGCAATGTGAATGAATTTAGTTGATCATAATCCATTCAGAAGCTGTGGTTTCTACTGCTGCTATTAACCATAATAAGCAGTTCAGGTTCTTAAAAGGCTGCTTTTTGCGATAGTCAGTGAAATTTGGTATGATCCTGGTATGTTTTTTGTCTACTATTTCTTGTAACTGTAATTAAAATTTGATTAAATAAATAAAAATGATCATGAAATCAACAGGTGTTATTAGATTGATTTGAAGAAACTTTTATCTAGTTAATATCTGAACTTTTTTTCATTATTTTTTCAGAGTCATTTCGCTGTGTTTTCTAGGTAGTTCTTTGTAAAAGGTTGCTGAATTTAGCATTTTTTCCCCAAAAATGTTTAACTTAGCGCTTCAATTTTATTTATCTTCTATACAGATCTCAGAAAAAATGAAGATAAATTGAACCATCATCAGCGAATTGGGCTTAAGTAAGATAGCAAATTTCTTTTCTTTTAACATCTGAGATGTAAACATAAAAATTTTTATATCCATTCTTGCATATACCATAATAATTCTTTAAACTTAGCTAAGCCAACCATTTTTCTATTCAGAAATGCTGCGATTGCTGCAGACTCCCGCAAAGAATAAGTCTGTGTTCACACATTTTGTTATTGCTTTCTAGTTTGTGTGCTTGTTTTGAGTGTTTCCCTTATTCTCTTGACTTGAGCAGAGAACTGCCTTTTAAAATACATTGAACTCAGTGCATCTGTCAGCCAGTGGGTACTGATCCTGTGCTGAGTATATGAAGCACTGCACTAGGCCTGGGGGGTAAGGATAGAAACAGGTTCGCTGTAGCTCTTAAGAAGTTTAGAATTAACCTGAGAAGCTAGGACATGAACATGAAACCCTAAATTTAAAAAGAAAAAGGAAAACCCCAAACACCTAAACCACAGTATGGAAATAACTGGTAGCATGTTGTTTACCAGCATCAGGAATTACTTTGTGTGCCAGATAGAGTCTGGAACCCTGCTTTCTGACTGTTTACAATACAGAGTGCATAAGCTGTGTGCACGCATAAGCATGTATGTCGTCCAGATTTACATCGTCTTGTTGGCAAGTGAGTCCTACTAACCCTCTACATGGTCCCGTTTATGCCTGCCATACTAACTATAAACTTACATTGCCCTTCCAAAACTTTGACCAGTAAGAGACCAGGATGGTGTAGTTCTCTTTTCCTTGCGTTTACATGTAAATAGAGATCTTCTGAAGAAACTTCGTTGTTGTGAGAATTGGCTTGGAACGGGTGCTTTATCATTCTTAGATGTTATTTCATACTGAGACCATATTTTTATAACAGCCTTATTGAAATAGAATTCATATACCGTACAATTCATCCATTTAAAGTACACAATTCAGTGATTTTTAGTATATTTACAGAATTGTACAGCCATCACTACAGTCAAGTTTAGAATATTTTCCCTACCCCTAGAAGAGCCCGTGTGCGTTAGCTGTCAAACCCCATTTCTCTCCAACCACCCCTCCCTCCCATCAGCATCTGGCAACAACTAATCTACTTTCTGTCTCTGCAGATTTGCCTATTCTGAACATTTCATAGAAATGAAATAGTACAATATATGGTCTTTTGTGACTGGCTTCTTTCGGTTAGTGCAGTGTCTGGCTTCATCCGCGTTGTAGGATAATATTTTAAAGTACAATAATTCTGCAGGATTTAAGAGCAATAAACTGTAACCCCTTGACTTACCAGTAAGGAGCAGTCTAATTTGGAAATGCACTTCCTTAAATACATTTATTTACTCTTGGTATGTGAATGTGAAGTTTATTTAAAATAACCTTAAATGGAGTGTCTAGAATATCACAAAGAATGACATATAAAGATTTTGATCCATGTTAAGGAATAAACCTCCTCCCTATCCCCCAATTTTACTTTTGTCTTCTCAGTGAATTTTCATCTTGATTTTTGAATGATGCGCTGGTATAAGGACATTTGATATGATAAGCAATTTAATTTTTAAGAAGATTTAAATTTCACAAAAATCTCTTGTCTACTTATTCTGTTTTTATAGATATTTTGAGGACTTTGAGAAAAGAATTCCTCGTGAAGAGATGTTACAAATGCAAGTAAGAGTGTGCTGAATTTATTCTTTGATTAGAATTGAGAATGTCACTTGGTGAAAGTCATTTTTAGAATACTGACTTAATTTTTCTTCTATTAGGATATTGTACTAAATGAAGTTAAAAAAGTGGATTCTGAATACATTGCTACAGTCTGTGGCAGTTTCAGAAGAGGTAACATACTTCCTAATCTTAGGTTATTCATGCCTTGATGTTAAAATTGCCTAATGTATATGAAAAACATGGATTAAAAAGATGCAGTTTGTGTTACTTCCTAGATTTACTAAGATCCAGTATATTAGCTAAATTTGTTTATAGATAGGAATATGTATTGGAAATTCATCCTGATTTTAATGACTAGTTTTAACAAAATTTATAATTATTTTAGGTACATTAAAATCCTAATAGTGGTTGTCTGGCTAGATGCTAGTGAAACTAGATAGCTTTTGTCTTTTTGTGATTTTGGTTTTGTTTTTTCCTTTTTATATTTTCTAAGTTTTCTGTAATGGATCTAAGAATAATGTTTCAGGAGCACCAGTTCAAAACCCGTTCTCACAACAACCAAATTCTTCCCAAGATGTCATTTTACTATGTGAATGCGAGCAAAGTGAGAACCACACAATTCTGGTCTCTTACTGGCTCAAAATTTGGGATGGTAATATAAATTTTAAAATATTTACCTTAAAAATTAAAATAGAAAAACTTTATTTAAAACTCAGATATGTATCTGAGTCTCTGGCTACCTCTGGAGTTTTTCTTAGGCAGTAGGTGATACTCAGAAATTCTCTGGGGAGCTGCTATAAGAATCGAAAGATGGGGAGAGAAAAAGACTAAATCCACAATTGCTGATAAGTAGAAATAACATTGGATTGGGGCCAAAAGAACTGGGCTCTGAGGCCCAATCTACTGTGGCTATGTGATTTAGGTAAGTCTGTCTCTCCACATCCTATTTTCCATGTTTGCAAAATGAGAGGGTTAAAGTTAACCAGTTGTTCAGGTCTGTCCGTGAATCAGAAATATCTAGTCTTTTTAAAAAAAACATATGCATTGCTATACCTGCTACAAACCTACTAAATAAGAATCTCCTTAGGTGGGGTCTTGGAATCTGTATCTTCAAAACAGACTTGGACACACAGCAAGCCAAATGCATATTCAGTTGATTATGCCAGACTTTCTGGATTTGTGTATTTCTATTTTATTTTTACTTTTATTATTGAGTAGGTTGTATGGTTGCATGCCTTAATATAACAGAGGTCTGCACTCAAGAGTCTGCCTTCGCCCTTCCCTGTTCCCTCTCTCCACTCCCTCCCACCACTGTCCCACCACTAACCATACTCCTTTGTGTTCTTTCAGTGTTGCTGCATGTAAATATAAATAAATGTGATAGACGTTCTTGGTTTCGTCCTTTCCTTCCCTTTCTTTCACAGAGGTCACAGTGAAAGAGGATAGGCTGATACATTTTTTGGTGGTAGGTGGATGGTGAAAGATATTCAGCTTTTATGAGAAAAAAATGAGAAGAAATGAAGAGAAAAATTTTCTTGATTAAAATAGCTTCCACAAATGTCCTGGGATCAGCACACATTCAGTCGAGTCCTCATTAGGTTTAAATATCTGGTTAAAGATTATTGATATATAGGATGGTGATCCACAGACACTACATTCATTCATTGTTTTTATGTATGTTGTTCTACATATTATTTTTTAGATATATTGTACTTACAAAAATGCAAAGAAAGGAGGTAAACAGGGCTATTTTATAGCAACTGTGTTCCAGGCACTATTCTACATGCTTTTACATAGGTTCTTACTGAGTTTATAAAACAATTGATGAAGTAGTTTATAGACAGGGAAACTGAGGTCTGGAGGCATGTACATTTGCAATATTGAAAAAAAAAAGACATTGAAAGTGAAAAGAAATCCTCCAAAATAGAGACAAAATTTCATAGTATAGCAAGAGAGAGGTTTAAACAACTGTGTTTAACCTGCCTGAAGTTAATAGTTGTTGAGTGGGGATCAGAGTGAACGCTTGACCCATCATGAAGTACTATGAAGTCCCATCCATGATCCCATAATAGTAGTAATTTTACCAATGTTCATTAAATGAGTTCAGTCATGAGAATGAGTTTTCTGATTAACCTTTACAGAGTTACAACACATTGTTTGAGATATTTAGATATATAGTGTTCGTAGATGTATTTTAAAGCTATCTGTTATGTTTTATTCATTACTGAGTCGTTACTTAGGTGCATTTTTAATGCATTAACCACTTGTATGCAGTATATATATCTAATGCTGATTACTGTTGTTATCCCAGATTCTGCTGTTTACATCAGTATACTGAATAGATGGACAGAAAATTGAAATCCTTTAACTAATTCTGAATATGAAGCACAGTGAAATAGAAAGTTAGGCTGTAAGAAGTAAGGCTCCTCTGTGTGCGTCGTCCCTTGGTCCTGTGCTTGCCTGAGTGATGACTTACATGGAGGATTCCATGCGTGTTCTTTGTTCTCCCAGGTGCAGAGTCCAGTGGCGACATGGATGTTCTTCTGACCCACCCAAGCTTTACCTCTGAATCATCCAGACAGGTGCCTCTGGATTTATACTCAGCTGCGATCCATCTCACACAGCAGCAAGTACCATTTTCTAAACAATAGTCAGATACTTTCAGGGTGGGTTTTTGTTTTAATCTTTCTGAAAAGTCAGTTGGTGTTCTGTATTGATTGAATTCTGTTCAAGGCAGCGTAAGTTGTTGCATGGATACACATTGTTTTTATACAAGGAATTGGAAGAACAATCTAACATTTGAAAAACATGAAATTTAGTAAAATATTTCCAGGATTATTTATTGTCGATCATAGATATTTATAAATACCCAGTAAAATGGCCAGGTTTTCATAAAGGAATGTCTTTCTATTAAAAAATACTGTATTAAGAAACTTTACCTCTATTAGAAGGCTCATGAAGGCAAAACATTTTTGATTTTGAAATATGTGCCTTTTAAAGGTAAAGCAGCTAACTTTTTGATTGAAAAAGATAAACACAAATGGTGTTTGTTTGTGACTATCATGATAATGGTGAAAACGGGGGTTTCTAAAAACATGTTTCACTTGATAAGATGAATTTTCTGTTAGAAGAAAAAAGTATTTATTTGGAAACATAGGAAAACTAGGCATTTCTCTGTAGATAATCAGAAACTCATGTCAAATATGTTTTCTTGCCATAACAGTAATTGCGCTTTTTCTTATTCCCTAAATTTGATTCTACAGCCAAAGTTGTTACATCGTATTGTGGAGCAGTTACAGAAGGTTCACTTTATTACAGACACTCTGTCAAAAGGTGAAACAAAGTTCATGGTAAGTACTCCTGTGAGTTAATGTATCTGAAAAAAGACTGTTCAGTACCATTCTGAGTGTGTGAGCTCACTGCAGCTTAGTATTACAGTCAACAAAAAGGATATCCATGCAACCTTAGAGAACAGGAATTAGCAGGATGCCAGTCTGAGAATATTCAGTAAAGAATTTTGTTTCAAATTTCCCACTTATAAATAATCTGTACCCTTGGAACATATCATTAGGCATCATCCACTAGTTTAAAAATACCCATAGTGGCTTTGATGTGTAGTAGATCTTTCCCTAAAATAGCAAATGTTCTGTGAGTCAGAATTCTTTAATAAGTGAGATCAGAATTGTCTGAAGAGTATTAATCTATTACAACACCCAAGAAAGAAAAGGAATTAAATCAGGGTGTGCTATAGAAACATGTGGTTTGGAATGATAGAGGAGTTCATAGAGGGGGACGCCCACAGAGGTGTTCACAGTGAAGTCCATTGTGGTGAACTGTCAAAATGCTGTAGACTTCTAAAGGAATTAAGGTTTGAAGATTCAAGACAAAAGGCAAATGGATTAAAACAGATTAATAAATGACTGTGAGAAAAAACAGCAAGAAGGCAAATAGAAACCTAGAACTGAGAGTATGACAGGCTTACCTTTTTAACACTGCTCACTCAGAGATGTCCTTTGGATCCCATTTTCTCTATGCCCCCCTTTTCCCAAATTATATGACTGAAAGGAAAGAGAGGGTGCTTTCGGAATGTGGGTGTGTAGAAATTAGCAAGAGTCTCAACACAGATTTGACAGTAGCTTTAGACAAGTAGAAGAGGATGGTGCGATAGATAATAAAAATACCATGTCATTCAGAAGGTAGAGAGAATGGTGGGTGCCAGGGCCTGGCAGGCAGAGGGTAATGTAAGTGTTTAATGGGGACAGAATTTCAGTTGGGTAAGATGAAGAAGAACCTGTGGAGAGGGATGGTGGTGATGGCTGTACAGCAATGTGAATGTACTTAATGCCACTGAGCTGCACCCTTAACCATGGCTAAAATGGTAAATTTTATGTTATATATAGTTAATCATGCACACCAAAGAATCATGTCATTAAATCCAGCATGGTGGTTTTAATGGGCTATGAAAGTGTTTTTCATAAGCTGGTCACACTTTATCAATGCTTTCAAAAGAACTTTGGGAAAGGTTAGGAAGAATTCTGGTCAGTCTTTGGGAATTAAATCTGTGAGCTGTTCTCCCAAAGCTGCCCAATGTTGAGCTCTTACTCTGTGCCCAAAAGTGTAGACACACGAGATGTTACTAGAAATACGGTTTTTATATGCTCAATGAACATCGTTTATAAACTTAGATTGATTTTAACTCACTCAAAATGAATGTGCATACATCTTAACGTTCATAAGAACATTCAGTCAGATAAAATCCTAAAATAGTATGTGGCTGACAAGTTGGATTATTTTCCTAGTAGGAAGGTATCCTGGTAGGTCCAGGCATATTCTGGGGACGCCCCGGCCCACTGTCCCCCTGGGTGGGTCTCTGTGAAGGGCACGGGTCTGCCTGCCAGGGGGCACACCAGCATCCACAATGGGCAGCCAGGAGGGTGGTCACACAGTGCAGCAGCGGAGGCGTCCCCTTTACGGTTGGGGCAGTACCCTGCCATGCAGAGCAGCCGGGGAGAGGCGGCGGGGGCTTTGGACATCCAGCTAGCAAGGACAGAGGGAAAGGTGCAAGCCAGTGGCTGGGTGTAACCTGCCTGGGATGTGCGGACACAAGGAGCCTCTGACCGTGGTGCACCTGGGTTCACCTAGTAGCTGCTCAAAGCCCAGACCTTGGAGAAGCCTGGGCGGCCATGGCCCAGTGACCACAAGAGTCGGCTAGTGCAGGCCTTCTTGCGCGTGTGGCCAGGGGAGTCCAAGGCCGCTTGTCCATGCTTGGGTGGCACCGTCCCTGGGCAGAGCTGGGTTGGGGAAGGCTTTGCTCCATCTTGCCTTCCCATTCTCTCAGGCTTATACCTGACAGCACATGTATTGCCAGAAAGGGAATCCCCCAAATCTGTTTCCAGAAGAAAACATCTTAAAAAATAAAAGAGCAAGTTTTTTTTGTTGGTTTTAAGGTGTAGAATTTCCAGGTGACAATAAGAGTGAGAAACTTAAGGCCTTTATGTGTGACATGGGAATCCATCTTGGTGGTTTGTGTAGTTTGGATACTGTATGTTCATTATGCCCTGAAGCTTAAAATGTGCCATGTTTGAGACTGCTGCTTTGACATTTGTAATTATTAGTATCTGTTAGGGTGGGGAGCACGACAGGTCAGCTTTCAAATCATCTTATTTTGGAGGCAGTAAGAGGTGATTTGTACCTTACTGCAAAGAAAGGCTGGGTGTTGTGTGTTGCACTGCAGAAGAATAGGCTTGGATACAGGAAAGATAAGGTCTGTGGCTCCATTACTAAATCATTGTGTGGTGTTAGGCAAGTTGCTTTGCTTCTTTATTGCCTTAATTTTCTTACCTATAAAATGATATACTTGCCTTATGTCAAAGGTCTGTTATGCAGGTCAAGTTAAGTAAGGGGGAAAGTTTGAAGGACTTCACACATATCTTCAAAGGGCTGTACAGGGTGCTGTACTAATAGGTAATGTAATCTAATATGACAACGTTACTTCTGCTTGGAAATAGATGAGCAGAGGAAGGTCACCTGGTAAGGATTAAACTGGGGGACAAACAAGGGACAGAAAGGGAGAGAGGTTGGTGACACGAAAATGGGACAGTGAGTGCCAGTAGGATGAGAAGGTGTCTTCAGTCAATTCAGCAAGTATGTATAAAGCATCTGCTGCATTCTGAGCACTGTTCCAAGGGCTTGGGATATAGCAGTGACTTTCTGTAGAATTTATATTTGGGGTGTGTGGCAAGGGACTGATAGTTAACTATGAACATAATAAAAAGGTATATTGCATGTTAGGTTAAGATAATAAGTACTATTTTTTTAAAAAGAAAGGGAGAAATCTGTTGCTTTCCTATACACTAATGATGAACTAACAGAAAGAGAAATCAGAAAAACAATTCCATTCACAATTACATCAAAAAGAATAAAATACCTAGGAATAAACCTAACGAAGGAAGTGAAAGACCTATACCATGAAAACTACAAGACACTCCTAAGAGAAATTAAAGAGGACACGAATAAATGGAAATGCATCCCATGCTCTTGGCTAGGAAGAATAAATATTGTCAAAATGGCTATACTACCTAAAGCAATCTACAGATTCAACCCAATCCCTATCAAAATACCATCAGCTTTCTTCAATGAACTGGAACAAATAATTCTAAAATGCATATGGAACCATAAAAGACCCCGAACAGCTAAGCAATCCTGAGAAGGAGGAATAAAACGGGGAATTACGCACCCTGACTTCAAGCTCTACTACAAAGCCACAGTAATCAAGACAATTTGATATTGGCACAAAAACAGACCCACAGACCAGTGGAACAGAATAGAAAATCCAAACTTTAACCCAAACATATACAGTCAATTAATATTTGATAAAGGAGCCTTGGATATACAATGGGGAGATGACAGCCTCTTCAGCAGCTGGTGTTGGAAAAACTGGACAGCTACATGTAAGAGAATGAAACTGGACTACTGTCTAGCCCCATACACAAAGGTAAACTCAAGGTGGATCAAAGACCTGAATGTAAGTCATGAAACCATAAAACTCTTAGAAAAAAACATAGGCAAAAATCTCTTGGACATAAACATGAATGACTTCTTCATGAACATATCTCCCCGGGCAAGGGAAACAAAAGCAAAAATGAACAAGTGGGACTATATCAAGCTGAAAAGCTTCTGTACAGCAAAGGACACCATCAGTAGAACAAAAAGACATCCTACAGTATGGGAGAATATATTCATAAATGACATATCCGATAAGGGGTTGACATCCAAAATATATAAAGAACTCATGCACCTCAACAAACAAAAAGCAAATAATCCAATTAAGAAATGGGCAGAGGACATGAGTAGACACTTCTCCAAAGAAGAAATTCAGATGGCCAACAGGCACATGAAAAGATGCTCCACATCGCTAATCATCAGAGAAATGCAGATTAAAACCACAATGAGATATCACCTCACACCAGTGAGGATGGCCAACATCCAAAACACAAACAACAACAAATGTTGGCGAGGATGTGGAGAAAAGGGAACCCTCCTACACTGCTGGTGGGACTGCAAATTAGTTCAACCATTGTGGAAAGCAGTATGGAGGTTCCTCAAAAAACTCAAAATAGAAATACCATTTGACCCAGGAATTCCACTCCTAGGAATTTACCCTAAGAATGCAGCAGCCCAGTTTGAAAAAGACAGATGCACCCCTATGTTTATCGCAGAACTATTTACAATAGCCAAGAAATGGAAGCAACCTAAGTGTCCATCAGTAGATGAATGGATAAAGAAGAAGTGGTACATATACACAATGGAATATTATTCAGCCATAAGGAGAAAACAAATGCTACCATTTGCAACAACATGGATGGAGGTAGAGGTATTATGCTCAGTGAAATAAGCCAAGCCGAAAAAGACAAGTATCAAAATTTCACTCATCTGTGGAGTATAAGAACAAAGAAAAAAACTGAAGGAACAAAACAGCAACAGACTCACAGAACCCAAGAATGGACTAATAGTTACCAAAGGGAAAGGGGACTGGGGAAGATGGGTGGGAAGGGAGGGACAAGGGGGAAAAAGGGGCATTACAATTAGCAGACGTAATGTTGGGGGGCGCGGGGAGGGCTGTACAACTCAGAGAAGACAAGTAGTGACTCTAGCATCTCACTACGCTGATGGACAGTGACTGTAATGGGGTTGGTGGGGGGGCCTGATGAAGGGGGTAGTTTAATAACCATAATATTGTACATGTAATTGTAGATTAATGATACCAAAATAAATTTAAAAAAAAATCAACTAAGTGAAAAGAAAAAAAAAGAAAGGGAGAGCAGGGAATGGGGAGTTGGCCATGCAGGAGACAACATGAAGTAGGGTGGTCAGAGGCAGGCTTTTCGGGAAGGTGAGACTTGGGGAAAGAGTTGAGGTGAGGAAGGCAGCTGAGTAGGTACCTGGGGGAAGAGAGAGCCAGGCAGGAGTAGGAGCAGTGATCCTAAGTGCATGAATATTACTGAGATAGCCAAAGAAGTTAAGCTCTCTAGGTTTCTGAAAGGAAATTGGCTTCAAAGTGAATTCAACTTAACAAAGTTGAATAAACAATTCTCATTCCATATCCACTGGATTTGAAAACCTCTTGTTGCTATAACCATTGACTAAATGGTTTTAAAGATATGACCATGCATGTGATTGTCAAGTTAACTTCAACACATGAATTTCTTTAAACTGCTGGTAATCAAACCTTAGCAAAGGCAGGGTTATTCCAGATCTTCTTGTAAAGTCATGGTCTGTAGATAACTGAGCTGTTCTTCCGGTGACTATAACAACATTTGGAAGCAAGACCCAATTCCCTCTGCATTTGGATGCCTGTTTGCTTTATACAGGCTGAGTATCATTCAGATTTTAGCATTTTGTGCAAGTCTGGCCTTGGATGGTTTTTGGAGGAATATCTGCAGTAAGGATTCCAGGGACAACAGGAGATAACTCTGCCCACCCTGAGGAAAGGAAGAGGCTTTATTTCAGACACCCAGCATGAAGCTGCCTCATTGAAATAAATGCCCAACAGAATTAATCCAGTCCATCTGATAAAGAATTTACAATAATACAAAGAAATTCTTCATAACATTAGCACTTCAGAAAAAGAGCAGGAAATAAAATTAGCCTTGAGGAAAGGAACAAAGCCATTAAATGAAATCCTATTACTGATGTGACAAACAGTAAGGTCACTGCCTCTGGCATCCAAACAGCCATATCCATAAGGTAATACGTCCTGGTAATTCCAGGTGGAAATCGTTCCTGATCCATTTGAAGGCTGAGTTGGAACTTGTTAATGCCTAAGAAGGTAGGGTTCCTATTTTGAAGATAAACAGGTTTCATTGATCTTTCAGCCATAGAAACAGCTAAAGAAAAATAGCCATTTTAGATTTTAATTTTCCTGAGTTGCTGAATGAAAAAGTACGGCATTTAGTGACATGTGCACCAGTTCTACTGATCTTTAGGACCAGAAGCCTGTCACTTGTGTAGTTTTCTTAGAATGTGGCATGTGAAACTTCATTTGAAATTTGGTGATGTTTGTAGGTATTTACATACATATGCGCTGCTGCCAGTCCAGAATTTTTACCCATTTTTCTGGAAAAGGAAAAGATGGCACAGAACATGGTAACTTCCTTTTGAAAACTGGAAGTATAATGAAAACTCACCTACAGAGAAGGAAGAAAATGATCCTCTAATTATTTTTTTAAGTGTCCTCTGTTTTCATCTCTGTCCTTCCTAAGTTCTGGGTGATTTCCTCAATTTCTAAAACTTCTGCTTCTGCTGTCATGTTTTAAGTCTCGATTTAAACCTCTTCCTGAGCGTCTCTTTCTGTGGCATTCTGCCTGTATCCCACGAAACAGACCACCCAGCTTCTCATATCTGAGGATACTGCTGACAGCTCTGTGTTGGTTTGCTTTCTTCTCCCTGAATGATAATAGTTTCCTCCGGGTTGCGTTTCTCTGTTTGCTTTGGTCTCTGTCTTTCCTGTCTGATACTTTCCTTGATTAGCTCCTTGCTTAGTCACGCAGAGGCCGAACCCTCGTCCCTGGAAGCCTTGTCGCTGTTTCATGTGGTTCTTGGATGTGGCAGCACGAGGGGAAGGCGCTGATCGTACCCAGTGCTTAGGAAGGGCGCCACGCCCAGAGTGCTCAGGACTCTAAAACTGCTCCCTTTAAAGCAAAGACAACTTCACTTTTAACATTTTATTAAAATTAAACCTTAAGTTTAAAAACATCATTAAGCAGTCTTTTAAATATCTGTTTTAGGGTGTTTGCCAGCTTCCCAGGACAAATGAAAAGGAATACCCTCACAGGAGGATTGATATCAGGTATGACTCCAAATTGGTTGCTGACCTACCAGCCTTTTCCCCTTTTCTCCTTCCCCCCTGCCCTTTGTATTATACTTCTAGTTTTCATTGTGTGGAACCCCTTTTCACTGTGAAGTGCCATATGTTCTTGGCTTTAAACAAATGTTTAGCCTGAAAATGTGTAAAGAATTACGACTCTACAGAATTTATTTCCTTTAGATTTGCATGTCACCCTGATGCCTTTCCACAGCTCAAAAGTAGTTTCCTGCCTGGGTCCCGTTAGTTGTGTCAGCGATCCTGCCGTTCATTTCTCCGCACCTCTTGGGGAGCATAGTTCACTGGCCCTGGGGGAACTACCAGGCTGGGCGAATTTGAATGGCAGCCTAGTGGCAGTCCCTCTTCCTGCTAGTAGGCCACAGAGACTGACCTTAGGTGTTTTGTGCCTTACGGATTTTAAGAGTCCTATTTTCGCAATATTAGGATGTGTACTAAAAGATTTATCTATTATTTTGTTTTGTTTTTTAGGTTGATACCCAAGGATCAGTATTACTGTGGTGTTCTCTACTTCACTGGGAGTGACATTTTCAATAAGAATATGAGAGCTCATGCCCTGGAAAAGGGCTTCACAATCAACGAATACACAATCCGTCCCCTGGGAGTCACTGGTGAGTATTTGTATCTGTATTGGAGATCATCACAGTCATTTGGAAAGGAGGTTCTTCTCAAAGGTATTTTCGTGTAGCAGTTTGGGTTCCTCTGAGAAGCCCTCCGCTGTGCCGGTTCATTGCAGTCTCCTTGTATTGTCAGTCCCTCAGGCACCAAAGGGGCTTTACTCCGTGCGTTCCCCCGGGCCTCCCATTGAAGGCCCAGAGCACAAGAGTAATTTCTGGCTCTGTTAGAACGGATTAAATCTTTTCTGCCTATGATGGTCAGTAAAAATATCCTATGATCCTGTTTTGTTTTCTGTTTCTCTAAACGTATCTCCAAGTCTTCAGAAGACCCCAGGTATAGTTGCCTTTTGGACTGGGTCAAACCTGATGGCTTGGCCCCATGCTTTTAAAGTTTAAAGAGTAAGAATGGCTTAATCTATGCTTTATCATTCTTGTTGACATTTCACAATATATTATCTGCTTTACTCTTCTCTACTAGGAAAATGAAGATTTTTGTCATTTTGTCCTCAAAGTATAAAATAGGGCTGCCACCTCTAGGAGACTGAGGCAGTGCCTCCTCCCTGCCAGGTGTGTACCAGCCACCTGGGGCCTCATGCCATGTGGATCCTAACTCACTGGGCTTGGAGTGGGCCACGGTTCTGCCCTTGTAGTCAGCTTCCAGGTGATACCAGCACTGCTAGTCTAGTCCAAGGACCGCATTTGGGGTTGCAAAGGAATTAACTGAAGTGCTTTACATAATACCTGGTGGCTGCAGTAGAGATCCAGCAGAGGGAGAGCCATGAATGAGGATCATCTCAGCAGCCTCGCTGAGATACTCAGCTTCTTTCTGTAGCACTGGTAACACAGGTGATGAAGCTCAAACGAGCTCAGGTGGAGGTTGGGGTGGTCAGTACTGTTTTTTAGTGGTTACCATTTTCTCTTTCCTCTGAAAGTGAGGCCTGTACAGCTCTCATTCCTGAACCTTCTATAACTAAATTCCAAAACTGGTTCATAAGTAAGTTTCTTCTCTCTTTTTTGCAGGCGTTGCTGGAGAGCCCCTGCCAGTGGACAGTGAGAAAGACATCTTTGACTATATCCAGTGGAAATACCGAGAACCCAAGGATCGAAGTGAATGAGGCCTATCCCTTCTCCTAGGCACAGCTCCACCCACAAGAGTCTTAATTTATTTCTTAACTTAACCTTTGCTATGTAAGGGTCTTTGGTGATTTTAAGTAATTGTTTCTTCTTCATGCTTTAGCTTGCATTGTAGTCAATAAACCCCCTTATATCATTATCAGATGATCTTGTTCTTATTTTATTAGCAAACTTTAAATTTACATATTAGATTTGTGATCACACTTTACTAAGGGTTTAGTAGAGAGAATTAAGAGATGAGATTATGGCAAATTTTTAATGAGAATTTTTACTTTCTCATTTTCTGTCCTTATGCTACAAACCACATTACCCCACTACTCTCCTCCTAGTCTCTCATTACAAATTAATCAAGAAGGTAAACCCAGAGACTAGCCTCTGGAAGATGTTTCGGTATTTTTTAGAAATTAGGGAAATTCATAAGTATAAATTTTCTTTGGCTCATATTCAACTTTACAATACATACTTAAAACCTAAGAACAGTTGTGTGGTTTATCTCTTAAATAAAATCTGTAGCAAGTGGTTGTAATCCATCAGAAAGGGCCTCCCTAAGCAAAACCACTTTAATATGTACCCGTATGTACAAAATAAATGTATATAACTTAGAAAGGACTATATGGGCAGAAGGTAGCTTTTGAGTCTTCTTTATTAACCACATTATTATGTAGTGAAATGACATTCCCTTCAAAGAAATGAAAAAATAAACAGTAGGACTTTTGAAGGACAAATACAGTATTTGCTAATTTCACTGGTAACCAGGTATAAGAATTCACATCACCTTTTTTCTCTCCAAGTGACTGTCAGATACCAGAACTTCACCAGGAATTACTTCAAGATATACTTGAACTGAGTCCCTAGATCATAATTAAACTTTTTTGTTATGCAAGCACATTACTCTTCTGCAGAAATAGACAAAAAGCCAAAGCTAATTTCCACTGATTCCCAAGGCAGCATCTCACAGTTCTCTAGCTCAATTTCAGTTACTACAGATTTGATTTGCAAGTTATCTGTATGGCAAGATTTAAAAATTAACGCCTGAGATTTCTGGTTGAATACAACAAGGTGTCATCTTTATTTCTGAGATAGTCACAGCGTTTTAGATTTTTTGGCATACTCTTAACCGTGCATGTTGCCGTTTGCCAGTCACTTGACTCCGACATACCAGTCCAGGACCACAGTCACAGCGCTGAAAGATTTCTGGAGCTTGAGCAGAATCTTTATGCCCTCTCCTAGAGCAGACCTGTCCCTCCAGTAGGACTGGTTTGCAAATTTTAGTCCAAAAATGACGAGCACAGCAAAGTCCAGCCCCGCAGTCCAAAGTTCTAAGACAGCTTTCTCCCTCTTGTCCTGTAACAAGATTGGCATGGGGTAAGGGGCATGTGGGGACTGCTGCTTGGGAGAAGGGCATGGGGTACAGGGCTGAGGCCAGAGAGTAAAAATACACAAAGCATGCCGGTCTCCCAGAGCTAGATCTTACACTAACAGCAATAATGACATGGAAATGTCAGCCCTACCTATCAATTCATTGTTTTACCAAGTTAAAACATTCATGAAAGAAAGACGGGATTTCCAAGCTTGAGAAATGAAGTATCACTCATGTTTTATTAAATGGGGTTGATACTGACACAAAGAGAGACCATTACTTAAAAAGAAGCCAGTTAACCTGAAGACACAAGAAGAGCCATTCCATCAACTTCAAACATGGTAGCTGTTTTATGTCAAAGATCAGAATTTGAAACTACAGTTTTGCAAAAAGCTTCATCTTACTGAAGTCTGTACTTTGTGCTAGAATGAAAAGTTAATGTATCTACTTTCATCTCTCTTTTGTATCCTGAGGATCTGGAAAGGGAAACTGCCATTTGTTAAATTATAGTGTATAAAAAGAATGTGTAAAATGCAATTAAGGGTTTTCTTGCTAACCAGTCCATTATTAAGGCTAGTCCTGTCCTTTGGCCTGCTGACTACCTCATGCTACTCCCTACATGATCTCCAAGCTGCTTATGCAGAGAAACAGGACACCCTTCCTGTGTGTTTCTGGGCTAGGGAGGCATGAAGTCAGTTTCCACCTACCCTCAAGAGCCCAGAAGGAGAAAATGTCTCTTGAAAACAATGTGCTCAGAATGCTGTTCTTACCCTTACTGCCTTGTGCTTTCTGAATATTTGGCTTCCTTTTGGGTTTGTTTTCCTGAGTTGGATGCCCAGTTGTTTCCTGGGTATCTGTGTCTTCTTGGTCATCAGCCTGCCTTTCCAGTATTGGCGTTGCGTCTTCCACTGTAGTACAAACATCTGAGAGACAACCAGGCGTAGTTAGTGACGTCAAGGACTTGAACTACAGACATGCTAATTATCATACTGTCACACAGTTTGGCAGTACCTCTGCCTTGAGTTTACATATGACTTTCAAGATTTCTGGGACACAGGCACTAAACATCTACAGGCTCACATCTGGCAAAGAAGGTAGTTAAGTCATTAATGGAATCCAAATGAAAATGCAAGAATTTCAAAGATTCCAATCTGATCCCTTCCTTTGAAATCATGATCTCCAAGTCTCAGGCAAAAATTGTTGCCAAGAACTTACTATTTTATTGCATCAAAAAGAGGCAGCCACATAAATTCACTTCAAGTGTGAATCTGGGAAAACCTTAGAGACTGCCCATCTTGGAACCGTCTAGTCTATGAGAGTCAGATGCTGTCTTCAGTTTAGAAAACAACATTCATTGGAACAAGGCAGTTCTGCCAGGGTTTCCTAGCTCACCGTTCACACAGAGCATCCCTGGGCAGCACACGGCACTTCGCTGGCACCTCCTCCATAGGCTGCGACATGTGGCACAGAATGGCTTCTCATCCTGAGGCTTGAGGCAGAACTTCCTGGCATTACAGTCTTTGTCAGACGAGCACTGTGAACCCTGTGAAGAAAAACTGTCATCACAGAGCTAGAGAATCCAACAGGATGTAAGATGACTTTAAATTCAAAGCGAGAGGTGGAGGAAGCCCAATCAGAGTGGCACTTGGAATGCAGTGACAACCCTAAGGCAGCGTTTCAGTTTTTTGGTGGAATTGGTTTTCTGCCCCAAGGAGGAGATCAAAGCACCAATGATGAGACCTAAGTGCTGCAGAGAGTATTCGTGTTTGAGAAACCCCAGCTTTTGAAACTCTGAATTCAATTTTCTTATGCTCCTTGTGAAGTTGGAAGACAATGTTTTCCCATGTGTGTCTTACAGATGATTACGAGATTTTTGATATCTATTACCTCCAGAAGCCATGCTGCAGTTTAATTAAATAATGGTAGTGTTTGTGGCAATCCTATCTGATTTTTTACTCTAGTTCGGGTCAGTCTGCATCCATCTACCAACCAGCACCTTGGTGAGCCTTACCCTGGTTAACTGTCCTTGGGTTTTTAGTGAGGCCTCATTGGCAGAGAAACAGATACCAAAGACCAATTTTTCTCATCTACAGTTGGTGCTTTTCCGTATATGTATATAAAAGGATCTGGAAAACAACTCTGTGCAGTGAGATGGCAACCAGACAATGCACTGCCGGCACTTGGTGTTTAAATTCCAACTCCCATATTTCCAAGCTGCGTGACCTTGGCTACAGTCCTCGACCTCTCTGAGTCTCATCTTCCTCACTGAAATAAGGAAGTGTGATGGCTACCTCACGTGAGGAACATTAAATGATATTTTCTGTACAACAGGCCTGACACACGGTAGAGCTTCTTAAATGCGAGTTTGCTCCCTGATTGAGAGGCAGGTTTACAGCTCAGTGCCCTGAAAAACCACTTGGCTTATTTAATATGTTGATGCTAAGGCTACTGGATTTCACCAGACCTCCTTCCCAGTTCCTAAATCAATCTAACTGACCTTTTAGACAGGATACTTCAGACATTAATCTGAACCATTCACTTAAATTTAAAGCCAGCACCCCCCAGCCAGGAAAGTACAGCACCCTCCCCCCCAGCTGTGCTTTACCTTCCTAGCGCCTGGCAGGTCAGCAGAGCTCTTGATGTCGTTGAAATCCAGGACCAGAGCGCCCAGGGGAGCCCAGAAGCAGCCGAGCCCCAGCAAGGCCACCACCGCCATCCTTCAGTCGCCGGCCCCTCTACTCCTCTGAAGCTGGACTGCTCTGCACCGCAGCAGAGCTTTTGCCAAAATAGAAACTTAGCGGGTCTGTAACTGCTTTCTCTGAAAGAGAAGCAAATTGTCGTCTAAGGAAGGTGTATGCAATAGGATGAGCCAGGTCTGACCAGCAGGGTCTGACCAGCAGGTTCCTTCTGAGCCTATTTATAGCCAGATGCACCCCTCGCCTCTCCTCCTCCCTCCCCGATTTCCTTCGTCCTTACCCCGCACAGGCTCCAACAAATCCCTTCAAATCTGTTTGATCAATAGTTCAAAACAAGGACATGGTAGAGGGAGAGAAGAGGCAGGCCCACCGTGCCTTCTCCTCCAGGGGTTGAATCCCTCTTAATTATCGCATATCAAAGTTAGTTCAAAGGATGAGCAGAAAAGCAGGATGTCTGTATCAAAGCAAACTCCCATAATCACCTGCATTTCCTACCTTCCATAATCCTTTGGGGCGGAGGGGTCTGCTCAAAGATCTGTTTGTTCAGCTAATTGTGCTCAAAGAAAGAATGAATCAGATGGGCCAATATGCTACAGAGGATGCCAAAAACTAATGAGTTACAAGGTATGCCAGTAAGCTTTAAACTATGCTTCAGATAGTGAAGACAGAAAAGAGAGCAAATGCCTTCTGATTAGCTCTGGCATCCAGACGTAAAACTTCCCGTGGCTTAAAGGCTGTGAACATAATAAGCACCTGTTTCAAGTAAATGTCAATGAGAAAAAAATTCTTCTTAAAATGAAAATTGAGCTGTTTGAAGTTAGGGTGATTTAATTAGGAAGATACTGAGATTTATAAACCCCCCCGCCTTTTTTTTGATGACAGGGACACCACAGAAAGCCCATTTTCTGCATATTTATACAATTTAGTAGGAAGCTTTGGATACATTTTATGAGCAATGGATTTAATTTTTATCGCATTATGTTAGATTGGCCTAAGCCATATGGTCTCCAAGTCTCTAGATGATTTTAGATGAAATTTTATGTATTTTCAATTTCCTAATTTGAATTTTTAAAAACTTCTGCTTCATCCCTTTCTGCATGATTTTTTTTTCCAGCTCACCTGCTAAAGAGAATAAAGTAATTTAGACACCTGTTATCATTACCTAAGTACTTTAAAGGTAGAAGAATCTAGATGTGGGTCAAAAAAATCTTTTTTTCTCCCTTCATTGTTTTTGCGGTTCTCAGTGTAGACTACCTCAGGTGTGCGGTGCCATTTAAAATCTAAAAATGCATCTTTCCCAAGTCATTCTTAGTATTCCTGGGTTTTCCTCCAGCAGAACAGCAGTCCATTGAGGTGTATGGTACCATTCTGTGTGGGGAAAAGTTCTGGGTCTGGAGGAAAGCCTGGTGCCATGCAGCCGTGGACGCAGGTGACCCGAGCGTCTGCTACTTGGCTTGCTTCCCTGTGTTGAGGCTGCTTGTCTACCACTCACATGATGCAATTGCAGAAAACTATTCTTTTTTTTTTTTTTACTTATGCTGACAACATCAAACACCCTTTGATAGTGCGATAAGCCTGGTGACTAGATGTGTTACAGCAGTTATTTTGAAGTTGGACCATTATGACCAAGGATAAAGGGGAGAGCCCCAGGGTTTCCTCTCTGCTGGGGTCTCTGCTTCCTGTTACCTAACTGAAGAGAGAACAGCAGGGCTGAGGGGAAATCCTGGGACACAGCCTGAACATTCATTGAGCACTTCATAGGCGGCAGACCTGTGGTTAGGTGTTGGGAGTAAAAGATAAAACACATTCGTCCCCAAGGAGCTGGTGTCCAGTCAGAAGACATATCTGCAGGATGAGTTCGCTATATTAAGACAAGTACTAAGGTAAGGGTATAAACAAGGGGCTGGGGGAATCTTGGAAGGGGCTGCGATTAGACCTTCTGGAGAAATAAAGGAAAGCATCTATAGAGGGGGTAATATTCGAGTGGGTTTTGTGGGATGAGTAGGAGTTATGTAGATTGACAAGCAGGGGATGGTCTCACTCCAGCTGCAGGAAGGTGTATTTCAGTTCTAAGAAGACAGTCTGTGTGGCTGGGGCAGATGTTGGAAGGACCAGATGAGGATGGGTTGTGCAGAACCTGATAAACCACGCAGAGAAAACTGGATTTTATTTCATATGCAGAGGAAAGTCATTAGAGATATTTGAGCTTGAAAATGGCAGACTTGGTTTGCTTTTTAGGGAAGCAATGCTGGTGGCAGTGGGCAGCCAGGGTTGTTGTGGTAGGTGAAGGGGACGCTGGGTCCTCATGGAGGCGTCGGCTGTAATTGCCCAGGTGAGGAGGAGGGGACCCAAGGACAGGTGGTGACACACTGACAGTGAGAAGCAAGCAAAGAATGGATTCTGAGGGTGAGTCCCTGTCCGCTGGATGTGGGTGGGAGTGAGTGAGCGGGAGGAGCAACCTCTGACATCTCTAATTGCTGAAGCGCATTTCAGGGAGGGTGATGACACTGAAGACCAGGAATTCCGATGGGAAGTGGCTTGTGGAGGCCAGACAATGACAGATGGCCAGCAGGGCTATCCAAATCAAGTGTGTGCTGCACGTCTGACGTTGGCACAATTTCCATGAGTGACGCTCTCCGTTTGCCTCCAGAGATGGAGGGGAGGAGAGCATGCGGACACCAGACTCCAGAGGTTCCAACAGGGTGTGGAGAGGCCAGGAGGCAGGCCGCTCTGGCTCTGGCTCTACATGGAAAGAGCTGGATTCGGAGTCCCACCAACCGCAACTGATCACAACCTGGCTTCTATACCCACATGCACCAGACTGCCTGTCATGGCACTTAGCAGAACTCTATGGTAATTGTGGACTTATCTGTCCTACGACCGGGTGATGAATTCTGTGAGGGCAGGACCGCAGCACATCCAGCTTTGTTTCCTCGCGCTGTGAGTGCCTGGTGCTCAATAGCAGCTCCACAGATTTTTTTTTTTTTTTGTGATGGAGGAATGCACAAATAAATGGGTTTATAATAACGTTGTGATGTTGGGCAAGTTACTTCACCTTCTAGGCTTCAGTCTCCTCCACTGTAAAGCTGTCCTTACCTACCCCATTGTGATTATAATTCGAGGGGTCCGTGTGTGAATGGATGTAGGAGGCCTGGCGCAGGAAGAGGCATGCATAAAACTCTCAGCAAATGGCCCTCACCCATTTTCCAGGCCAGAACTTCGAAGCCTCAGTACCTACCACAGTATGTGGCCTTTCCATGGCCGGCTCTCTAGAGATCTCGATTTAATCCAATCCATCAAAGAAAAAAAAAAAATCTCCCCTGACCCAAGGCCTTCTTTTGCAAAAGGCCTCTTGGTCTATATCTCCTAAAAAGGCAGAGCAGTTTGGAGGAGAGTAAGTATGTGAAGTCTCCCTGGAAGATGGCTCTGGCCTGTTCTCCCATCCGCCACGGCCTTGCTGGTTCATAGTGTTTGTTCCCCAGCGAGGCTGCCAGCCACTGAGATGCGATGCCCCTGTGGCAGCATTTACCACTGTAAGGCTGCATTTCAATTACCTGGGCATTAGAGAGGGTGGGGCAGTGGGAAGGAATCAGGGGAGAAGTCAGCAGGGAGGAAGGCTTGAAAAACGTTTCTGCTTAAAGGGCGTTGTCTCTCCCTTAGGCACGGCAGTGCACCACCCAGGCCTCGGGGCGAGGGCTGCTCTCTCTTGGGGGGGCCATGTAGCACGGCCCTCGGAGCAGCACCGTAGGCTCCGGAGGCCCTCATGGGCAGTTTTGGCCAAAATGCTGTCATTCTGACGGCTTCTGGCAAGGATTATGGGTTAACTGAAAATGTCAAGCTGATCCTCGTAGTTCCACAGTGATGCCGGAGTTCTGGTTCATGGAGCCGAAGAATGAACTTCGCGAACAGTCAAGGTAGGATAGCAAGGCACAGGCTTTTACTCAGAGATAGAGTAAAAGGACAGAGCTCCCGGCTCATGCCAGGAGGGGACGAGAGAGTCCCGAGGTGGTCCGTTGTCTAGGGGTTTTTATCGGCAGTTGAACTTTACTGCTCTGATTTCCTCCCAGGAGAGCAGCTTCCTGGTCTGGGAGCCTATCACTCAAGGCTGTCTGCTTTGTTCTCAAGATGGGCTGAGTCATTGTTTTACTTTTTAACTAATTGGATTTCAAGATGGAATCCTTCCTGCCTTTTTTACTGTGTTGTTTTGGGCTTGCAATAGTTTTGGGCTTGTTTGCTACATTGCCCAAGTTGCAACAGATCATTTGTTTAGGGCTGGAGGAAGAAAGGCCGCACTTAGAAAAATAAGCTGGGCTCCCCAGCAGGCCAAAGCTGATCTCGCAATGGTTATCTTGTTCTGTTTTTTCCCAGAGGCCCTCACCCTACTCTGTCTAAGCCCGTGGTCCCTGTCTCAGCAGCGAGCACCTAGGCCAGAGGGGCGCTCAGAGGCAGAGGTACTGACTGAGCTTACTGGAAGGGAAGCTCCGGGGAGGGACCCCGGAGGGCCCCCCCAGCCCCAGCACTGCAGGCCCGACGCCACTCTCGGCGTGCCTTGTGGCCCGGCAGGGACTGAGGCTGGCGTGCGAGGGGCTGTCACCTGGATTCTCTCGAATGACAGCTGCTCCCGTTCCAGTCAAAGGCAGAGTGTCAGACCCGTGATTTATGACCACTTAGGAATGGGAATTTTTATCTGTTATGGCTCCCCTGTCAAAACCAGTTTGATTTCCATAAATTTCGCTTTTCTTAGAAGAAAAATCAAAGTAACTGAAACAAGCAGGTCTTTGGCAGAATCTCACAGGAAATGTTCCATAAAATAAGAGATGAGAAGGGGCATGTTGATGTGAGCAGACAGCAGGACATGATCGCAGAGTTGACATGAACGTTGCCATTTAGTTCCCCAGGTCCGAAGGCGAAGCAGCTCCTCAGACGTCCAGCAGTGAGCAGGGGCAGCATCAGGAGATGGCACCAGTGGGAGCCGGGACGTTGGGTTCTAGCCCCTTCTCTGACCGTGTGGCCCTGGCCGGGCTGCATCACCTCTCAGCCTCGGCTCCTCGTCATCCGGAGGGCCTCTTACGGGCCAGCTGTCTGGAGTTTATAATGCGGTTGCCCCAGCACCATGCCACACAGCAGCAGGGGACACTTTCAGACTGTAGTCCGTGGGAATGGCCCCCTTTGGAGCTGTGCCCCACGGCTGTGTTGGGGACCTCCCTTTTCAAGGCTTAGAGCTTCCTGTTCCCCCTCTGGGCACCAGCTACGAAGAAGAATCCATGCGGAATCCATGAGCTTCCTTCTTCAAGGACATGCCCTACCTTATTTCTCCTCAAAAAAATTAGATGAGGTCGTGCCAGGGCCTGCCAGCAGGAGTCGAACAGTTCCCGAGTGGGGGCGTCGTCGGGCTGTATATACAAGACGACAGGAGGGCAAACTGTCTGGTGCAGAATGCAGAATGCAAAGAAGCCTTATTCTGGCATGGCTTATATACACATGAATTGCTTACAGATTAGATTCACACACCCTTCTCAAGGACCTCAGTCCAATCACTTAAGTATTGTCCACAGATCAATCCAATGGGACATTAATCCAATACTTAAGTCACATACGCCTAGGGGCATCTGGTCCAGGTGGCTGGCCTTGAGATAAGACCTCCCTGCATTCCTGAGATACTTGTTCCTGGAATTTAGGAAACTTTTCAAGGTTTCTTTCAGAGTCAGGCCCGGTTCAGGCCCTAGATGGAGACTAGGCACAAAAACACAATCAGTCCTGTCCTGTACTCTTGCTCCTTCTGTCCCAACCGCTCTCCACAAGGTCGTATGTGACTTCATAAATCCTCAATGCCTTAACCATCCACCCTACCCCTGGCCCTCTCCATACCTGAGTTTGTTCAGGAAGCTGAAACACAGCCTGGATGGCTTATAAACAAGTAATCCTCACAGTCCCGGCGTCTAGAAGCCCAAGACCGGCGGCCCCGGTGGTCAGGCTCCGGCCGGCTTCCTGGCCCACAGAGGGCATCTTAAGGCTGTGTCCTCATGTGGTGGATGGGGAGGGTGGCTCTCTGGGGGCTCTTCCATAAGGTCACTAATCCCACTCCCGAGGGTTCCGCCCTCAGGGCAACACCTCCCAAAGTCCCCACTTCCTGAAACTATTGCCTCAGGGGTTAGGATTTCAACATGGGCATTTGGGGGGGACACAAACATTCGGGCCATAGCCACACCCTTCCCCTCCGTGCATGTGATCGCTGACATGCTCGTGGAACACAAAACACAGGGGCGACACGTGTGTCAACAGATGCTGCTATGAAAAGGCAAGAAAAGGTAAAGAGAAGCTGACTGTGTCCCAACACACAGTAGCTGGAAAACAACGATGCCTGTCACTGGTCAGAGGACTCAGGGAGCTGAGAAGAGGACATGTGTGGGGTCGGGTGGACCGTGTCAGTCTTGCTGACGGCGACGGTGATGTCCTTCCATCCGCCACGATGAGTCCCAGAGGCATTCTACTGATCGTGCATGTAAGCTTTGGTGTTTGTTTCAAACTGAATTGTATTTATGTTTCTAGAGGAGTTTATGACTGACTTCCTGAGGCCCTTTTCAGGATTTGGGCCTATGAAATTCCCTCATTTGAAGGAACAACTTGGAAAGCAAGTTCCAAGAGTTCACCTTGTTTTATTGTCTTTACGGACTGTAACTTAATAGAGAAACAGTGCGGGCAGGTGGAGGGCATGAAGGGCAGGACAGAAACCTATGAAATTGAGTGGACCCCATCTCTGTTCTTTTCCATTAGATCTGTGGTCCCCCTTTACACCTTTATCTCCCACGTTGTCACCCTTTGAGTCTCTCTTTTGCCTTTCTCTTCATTCTGTTATTTTCTCATTCCCAGAACTAACCCCACTTATTCTCTTTCCCATAATCTGAATGTCCTGTCAAGTTTAAAGGTGTCCAGGTGGCATGCGCAGCGTAAGAGTGTGGCAAGCTGACGGCCGGGTGCCTCTGTCACCTTGTGGTAGCTCAGCTGGGGCGGTGGACTCCACCATGTAGGTCTGTGATCTGAGATACCCTGTGGATCCAGCCCAGGGCCTTTCTGTAGTGTCCGGTCAGTGGGTAGCTGGAGGGGGTGTAGAGGGAGGAAAAGCGCTGAAGACTCAGCCCTAACACTGCCTGGCTTTGGGGGCAGAGACTTTGGGGAGCAGAGGGGACTCTTAGGCCTGCAACCTCTTCCTCAGAACAAAATAGGTTCTGCCATCTTTTGTCTGGGCCCCAAGATTCAGACCAAACTGGGTCTGATTCTGTCCCCTGAACAGTAGGGGTGAATCCCATTGCATTAGGAGACCCCAAACCTGCCTGGAATCCCAATTCTGAAGAAGCAAATTTTAAAAAATGAACAGCTATGGGGATGACAGTTAGCAATCCTGTATGGTGCACATGAACTTGCTATGGGAACAGAGCTTTAATGTCCTCACCATAACAACAAGGTGGTAATCACATGAGGTGATGAATGGGTTAAATAACCCTCCCATGGTGAACACTTTGAGATATATACGCCTTCACCACCTCGTAAACTTACACAATGGTGTATATCAGATCACCATGTCGTAAACTTACACAATGGTATATGTCAGTGATATCTCAATAAAGCTGAGGAAAAAACTAGTTAGCCATGGGCTCTGCACACATGAGCTCGGGAATCCCCTTCTGGAGGGAAGAGGCTGCCTCCTGCATGTCCCAGGACGACTCTCCCCAGGGAAAGTTCCAGTACCCTTCGCACCTCGACCTGCTATCCTTTCCCTCAGACTCGCCAGGCCCCTTGCCTGCCCCAGGGTGTCTCATCAGGTCGCCCCATTTTCCTGCGCGTCCTGCTGTCTCTGACTCTGGGTGTGATCTGGCCTTCTCTGCCCCAGGCTCCTCCCCGGGTGTGTCCTAAGCCTCCTCCGAACCTTGGCCAAAGAAAGCTATCTGTGGCTGGAGCCCTTGGAGTGCACCCCGTTTGACCAGGAGTTCACTTCTGGGAATCTCCGTTTTAAAAATGAAGACACCAAGACTCAGAGAGGTGAAGTAATTTGCCCAAGGTCACACAGCTGGTGAGTTGCAGACCCAGGATTTAAAAATAGGTTCTCTGGTTCCAAAGTTTATTCTTGCCTCTGTGCCACACTGCACAGCTCACTAACTGGAGTCCCTTCCCACACATACCAAGATGCTTGAAACCTGGCTCTACCTTCACTAAGAAATAAGATCCCAGTGAACGCTGCCCATTGCTGTTTTTGGATTACATACAACTACAGGAGTATGTCACCTTGTCTCCTTCCTTTATGTAAATGCCATCAAAGTGCTTCCCTAGGAAGTGGTTAAGATGAAAGAACTCGCCGGTTGTGTCAGCCAGGCTGTACCCTAATCCACATGTGGTACATTATCAACATTGGTTTCCTCATACAAACAACTTGTAAATATTTGCTGCCAAATATAACAAACGTGAAAAATATTCTGACATTCACTTAGACTCAGACTGTGGTAGGGAGGCCCCCAGACACACTGTCCAATCCTACAGGATTCATAACTGAGTTCACAGCCTCATGAAGACTTCAGATTGGGCTCTGGGGGGCAAGGGGAGGCTGAGGGTCATCACCCTGCCTGGGAATCCCAGGCCCAGGGCCCCGCAGCTGGCTTAGGTTTTACACTGTTGCCTTGCGCCCCCTTGTGGTCAAGAGTGAAACGAGCACTCAGCAGACTCCCGGTACTGGATGCGGGAGGCACGGCCCAATTTGGGGTGGAAATCCCCCACAGAACAGCCCTTTCCTCATAAACCTAGGTGCTTCCCCACCTTATGAAAGTGAGCTTAACTTACAATTCTAACAGAAACACTTGTTTCCAAATTTTAGACATTTTGGAAAATACAAAATAGTGTGAAGCATAAACTACAAAGTCACATAGACTCTGACCCAGCAGAGACAGTCAAATTTTGGTAAAATTCTCCCAATTTTGATTCTATGCAGGTACATATACATATACACACATAGCATTTATTTAATATACAATATAGTTAACCTATCACCCACTCCAAAATTAACCATTAGTACTGCCTACATCACCCCGTGTGTGCTGCCTCGACCCAGTCCACCCACCCGCCTGCCTGTCAGAGGTGCACATGGGTGTCTGGGGTCATTATGCCCTTGCTTCTACTTAAACTGAAATCACCATGCGCATGCGCGCACACACACAATTTGGGATTATGTATATTAATACTTTTGTTTCCTCCCTTTTTTTCCCACTGACCTTTTCCTCCAGATCATCAAATATTATCAGAACACATGGCTGTGCCATTACCCAGAATATGGATGTATTATCGTTTACTTAATGAATCCTCTAAATGCCAGCCATTTCAGTTATTTTTAATTTTTTGCTACTCTACATCATTCAAGCTATTCAAGATAAATCTTTGCACAAGTTTCTGGTTATTTCCTTGAGATGAGTTCTTAGACATGGAATTTCAGGGGAATTCCTCTTGGGGAATGGCTCTGCCCTAAGCCGTTCTGAGCCATCACTTCCTCAGGGAAGCCTGCAGTCTCCCCCTGGGCAGAGTTAGGTGTCATCATTGCTGCCTCCCTGCAGGAGCCCCAGCAACGTGGCTTTAGAGATGCCTAGCGGACCTCACCTCTTATCAGAATTTTGGAGCCCTTGAAAACAAACAAGGTGCCCTTTTCTTTTAAAAACACGAGGAATTAAATAACACCCTGGCTTCAGAGTCTTAATTTTTCTTACACTCAGTATAATCGAGCTACCAAGTCTTTACAGTGGGGCTTCCATCCTCAGTTGTTTTTTCATTTCTCAGGGCAAAATTATGTTAACCTTCTGAGATTTTCTCTCAAAAAGGCAACATAGGCAGATCAGCAGGTTATCTTGACTAGAACAGGGGACCTGTACTGGGAGCCTGTTCCCTGTGTGACACCACCTCCAAGGGCCTTTGGGCCCACAGAGCCTGACAGGCTGGGGCACTGACAGCAGCTCTGAGCATGGTGCCGATACACAGCAAGCGCTTAGCAAACGTCTCCAAATGAAGGACCCTGAGGACCCTTCCCTGCTCTAAAATTCTGATGATAGAGATTTCCCAATACAAGAATGCCACATTATTAGGATTTGGACTGAGAAATTCCTTTCTCCACTTCCCAAGAGTTTAGATCCCAGTGGGGGTGGGGCGACGAGTCCTGGCTGTCATTTCCAGGTGGCGAAGACCAAGTCTTAACGTCGACGTTGAGTGTTAACATGGCTCCAGCGAAGTCGACAGGGTCCGAGGGCAAAATCCCCTCTGCAGCAGCAGCTGTTTTCCTTGATGGTTTCTCTCATCACCCTTCCTGTATCAGGTGTTGGGAGAGGGAGGAAGTCTCTGCATGACCCGGAACTGGTGTCAGAAAGAAAGATCTCTGGATAATAGAGGCTGAAAGAAGAAAGGAATGTTGCCAAATTCCCCTTCAAAGTGCTCTTTACAGCCTTTAATGGCCTGCAAGGCCAGGTCTGTGTCAAAGTACAGGCTTAAGTTGTGGCGCCAGTATTCATTTATATGTAAATAAATATAGCTTTTGCCCATATAGCTTCTAAACTCTTACAGCCTATTAATTTTCATCTGTTTTTAACTAATGACCATTTTCCATATGCCAGGTAGATTGTTAGGTGCTATGAAAATATCATTTCATTGATTATCCATTACAATTCTCTAAGGAGATTTGTTTCACAGATGTAGAAACTGAAACACAGAGAAGTTGCTTCCCTAAGACCACAGAGTTCACTGATCTGAAATACAAACCCAGCCTCTTTTGACTCCAACGTTCATTTTATTTAGCTAAGTTATACTGCTTTGCTTGTTACATTTATCATATTTGGCATTTGGCAGGTATCTGTCCAAGTTCTACATTATGAGTCCTTTGGGAGCATTTATGTTCCTTATTTCTTATTAGCCTGAAATACATTACACATGGCAGGCAAACAATGCTATTTGCCTATTGATTTAAGCAGCAACCTGGTATTATGGACTGAACATCAAAGATTTTGTGGAGTTTTTTTTCTCTCCAACTTATTTTGAACATTTAAAAACTTACAGGAAAGTTCCAAGAATAATGCACTGAGCACCCATGCATCTTTTACCTAGATTCACCAGCTAACATTTTGTACCTTTTTTTTTTTACCATTTTAGTTGTAGACACATGCTGTTTCACTCCTGAACACTTCAGCGTGTATCTCCTATAAACAAGGTGTTTCTGCCTAACAGATACAACCATTGCCCTCAGAAAATGTTATTGTTGTAATATTAATATAATCTATAGTCAAATGTTCTCAATTATCCCAGTAACGTTCCTCGATAGCTATTTTTTTTTTGTTTGTTTTTGATCCATGGTCGAATTTAAGATCACGTTGCTTGTAATGAATGTCATATCTTTCTTTTGTCTCCTTTAATCTGGCAACAGTTCATTACCTTTTTTCTTACTTTTTCATGAAATTTACATTTTAGAAGAAACCAGGAGGTTGTGTTACAGAATATCTCAATTTTGATTTGTCCGATTGTTTCCCCGTGAGTAGAGACAAATCACACACCTTTGGCCAGGCCGTTATCTTTGTGTCCTCTCAGCATCACACCCGGGAGCTCTCCGGCCATGTTGTGTTTGATCACCTGGCTGGCGGTGACCTCACGCGAAGATACTCTTTCTTCTTTAGTAAATAACCTGTAGGGTGTCACTTTGGAACTGTACTGCCCGGCATCTATTGATCATTTTTGCCTGAACCAATTATTGGCGGTTCCGAAGTGGAGATTTTCAGTTCCTGAAATTTCTTCTCCACTTATTAGTTGGTTCTCTCCTCCAAAGAGGCGCTTCCCTCCTCCAGCTCCTCTGTCCCTTCTAATTAGAATCTACCGCTACCTGGGTGATCGAGAATAGGTCACGTCACTTACCCCCTCAGGACCTACGTTTTCTCATCCTTAAAATGAGATGACCTAAGCATCAAGTTCTTGAATTTTAGTCATCAGAGATGAAATTCCGTAAAGACTTTCAAATCATCGCCAGAGGATGAAACGGTTTGGTTGTGACGTGTCAGGCCCACTGCGCTCAGCGTTGGAGACCCCGGTCCTCCCTCGCGCCTCTCCCTTGGCAACAGTAACTAGTAACTTCCAGGAATCTCGCGAGAGCGGGCCCCTTCAGGGACTCTTCTGCACTCCGCTCAGGCCTCTCCCACCCCAGCCACCTGCGCGCTGGGCCCTTCCGCGCACGCGCGCGCATGTAGCCAGCCAGTTAGCGGACTTAGTTGGCAGCTGCCGTCCTCTCCGCGCTCAACCCCGCGGCGCGCGACCCCGCCGCGACCCTACGGCGCAAACGCGGTTCGGGCGGGGGTGGGGAGAGCGAGCAGGGAGGGGCGCGCAGGCGTTGCGGGGGGAGCAAGCCGCGCAGGCGCCGACAGCGTTGGTTTGAAGAAGACCTTCAGCGTTTCTCCAGCCGAGTGGGGTCAGGCCCTCTGGTTGGAGGTGAGGAGAGCCGAGACCGTGGGCCATGACGCCGGCGGCAGGGCCAGGGGGCCGGGGACCCGCTTCCGAGCAGGGAACCCGACTGGATGCGGGCCTGACGGGGGGCGCGGGAGGGGGACAGCAGCCTATCGGGGCCCGGGCCCCGCTGCCGCTGAGGGCAGAGGGGACCTTGATCCCCTGGCCGCCTCAGGTGATGAAGTCGCAGCGTCGGCGAGGGCCGCCCAGCGCGCGACCTTCCTTCCTCTCGGGTGTGCCTCCAGGGCCGTCTGTCCGGGCGTCAGGCCGGAGGGAGGTTGGTTCAGGGAAGTGGGATCCTCGAACCCCAAACCTGCCCCCGCCCCCAGCTTCCTCTCTGGAATTGTCCGGTATCGGGGAGCTCTTCCACTCCTTACCACCCAAGGGATGATACTCTCCGTGCAACTTAAAGAGGCGAAACGGGAACAAAAGGGCTTTTTATTGACTGTCAAGTTCGTAATTGTGTGAAGCAGTGTTCCCTAGTTTACGCCTTTTCCCCTCCCGTCTGCGACTAATGCAACCTCGGTACATTGTGCATGTCTACAAACAATGGCGTTTCGTAGAGCTAATAGAGGTATGTGATGGTAGGTTTACTCTCGAGTAAGGTGAAGTCTCTGTGTCTTCTCGATTTTTTTGCTTGATCATACCGGCAGTGCATTTGCCATCAGAATCGGGGGCCTGAAAAAGTAAGCTTGAACTTAGGCAGATCTGAGATCAGTTAGTAAGCTAAACCAGCTAGACACGACTTTCAGTGTCTGGCGGTTTTGAAAAATGAAGCAGAATGCTAAAAGATAATGATTAGTCCCTAGTTGGATGTTTGAAGTGTATCTTTTTTCTTTCAGTAGATGAAAAACCAGCCTGTGAAGGCTTAACATTTCTATTTGAATATGTACTGCCTGCTTTTCCATACTTCCCAAGTTACAGACTTACGGCAGGATTTCAACAAATACTAGCATCTGTTGTAATCATAAAGAGTAAATAAATTGCAATTGGCAATATATATATAAAGTCTAGAATTGACCATTTGAATGCAAAATAATTACTCTGGAAGTGAACTCTGAAACCCTGTGGCTTAGAACTAAGCTCTATTGTCGTATGAGTCAGTATATTGGAGTCTTTCATCTTTATTATACTCTTTCCTCTTAAGTTTATATATTTTTATACCATATTCTGTCCTTTTCACACATCATGATGCCTCCTCATATTTGACTCGTATTTGACAGATTTAGTTTAAGGAACAAATTTTAAGTGAATTTACAATTAAGTGCACCATTAAGTGTGTGTTATGTTCAGGTCTGATGGCATAGGCAGAAATTCACCAGGCGACCAGATTAAGAGCTAGGCTAAATAAATATTAGTTTGAATATGTAGATAGTTTGGGGGATAGTAATTGCAAGGGCTAGCTGGTGCTCTGGATTTTTCTGGTATAGTAATTGGGCTAATGGGGCTCCTTGAGATGGTTCTTCAATTGATTACACATGGTTTCTGAGGCCGCTGCAGGAAAAGGCTTCCCGTCTTACAGAGGGCAAAGGGTTGGTATACTCAGCCGTGTTAGAACTTCTGAGAATTTTGATGTGCGGGTCACATGGCAGTAGAGGAGCTGAGTGAGTACTAAGTAGGCAAGATGAAAAGTGAAGGTTCCTTGGGTTTTTGAAAGCTTTAACTTTGGAGTGTACACCAATTTTTGGTAAGCAGATTACTGCAGGTAGAATCTATCCTCATTTGGCTAATGGGTAAGATTATATCACTTTATTTTAAACAGGGCTTTGAGAGAGGACATATTCTGGATGGTATATTTCAATTAGTATAGTAATTCTTATAAGAACCGAATTTCAGAGTGGCAAAAATGTTAACCCTGAAGATTTTTCATGCATCTAACAGTTCTTTAAAAAATTCACCTTTTCACCTTATACAGCCCTCTGGCTTTATAGAAGAGCCCAAGAAATATTTTTCCAATGTAAATTTGGCATATTTTTTTAAGTAAAAAGTCCAGTGTACCAGAGCATGTCCTTCAGCCTGTGAGAAATTTCTTGTCTTTGAAATGCAGTCAGAAAGAAGGCCTTTGTGAATCTCATGAAAAAAAACAAACAAACCCTTTTATTCTTCAGTTTTGGAAAGCTCTTTCTAAAAGAGGAGAATGCCTACTCTTAACTTTGCTTGCATTGGGATATAAGCATTAGTGGAGCAAAGGAAGAGAACTGTTGGGATAGACACAAAAGGGTAGAACTGTGCACAGAACTATCATTTAGTCCTGTGAGTAAATATTAAATGGTTATTTTTATTCCTTTGTCCCTGTTTTTCTTCATAGATATGTGTAACGCACCAACTTACTGTGACCTAGGAAAGGCCGCCAAGGATGTCTTCAACAAAGGATATGGTAAGCATGCTATTGTTAATTTCCTATTTCAGGTAAGGGTTAGTGTTGAATGCCTGTTCTCTGCAAGATACTGTGGTAGTAAAATGAGGTTAAGTCGACGTTAATTTACTTCACAAGGTTTTAAGGGACTAACTATTAACAAGTTGCTAGAGTTCATTCTGTAGAGGTATAGTCCCTCACAAGCATTAAAAACAATTAAATACATATACACATACATATGCATATTTAGTATTATCTGTAAGATGAAATAATATAAATCTATAATATTTTTGTCTCTCCTAGGGGACAGTTAAAGTTGGTGGGGGGGGGGTACATTTTCAGCCTGCAAATAATGACAATGTTTTCATGAGAGTGAAGGCATTACTTTGACTTCTTTGGAGTAACATATATTCTTTGATTCCAAATAGATATTTATTTTTAGATTTTAAAATTTAGCTTTAAATTTTTATGTTTTTGTACTGAACACATTTGATTTTTTTCTTACTAATTAGTGAAGTTATAAGCTTGTATTAACCTAATATTTCTGTTAATTTTGGTTGTTAAAATAGTACATGTTCCTCTCATTCATTTGTTCTTTAACTTATATTTTTAAAATGTGTTATCTTGAGGAGCTTAAAATTTATACTTGCTATTTTATTGTACTTCCGTTGCTCGGGGAACTCTCTCCTAATGAGAATACTGTGTATTTTGCCTATAGTACTGTGTACTATTTTCATTATTTCCAAGTTGTAAAAACTGGATCAAATGTTGCATTTTTTTACATGGCTGTGTTTTTGTGTGTGTGTCTAGGGTTTGGCATGGTTAAAATAGACCTGAAAACCAAGTCTTGTAGTGGAGTGGTGAGTACCTAATATTTTTTTAATAGATGGAGCATA
This sequence comes from Smutsia gigantea, assembly GCA_032199065.1. NCBI lineage: Eukaryota > Metazoa > Chordata > Mammalia > Pholidota > Manidae > Smutsia > Smutsia gigantea. The sequence continues at coordinate 72,857 of JAVSCE010011338.1, read as the reverse complement.
ATTAGTGGCACCAGATAAAAAATCGTTGTTCGGTCTCCTATGTGAACCTGCACACTTGTGGTACTGTGTTTTCTTCCCTTTAGCTTTGTCCTGCTCACAGTCAGTGGGCATCCTCTCTCAGCCACTTAAGCCCATAGAAAATCAGGTTGCATTTTTTGGGAGACCCTGTGTGTTTGTACTAAGAGTACTCTGAGTCTTACTCTTAGAAGATATGCATATATATATATATATATATTTTTTTTTTTTTTTCCAGATCCATGTCATTTCTTTTTATTTTCATGAATCTGTATATGTGGGCACTAAAAACTTTACTTCATTAAAAGTGGATTCATGCAAGTTTTACTGCACTTTTACAAGCAAATAAAAAGATTTAGTTTCTGTCCCTTCATGATTAATTGAAACAAATGTAGAAATAAAATACATGTAGATCTTCAGTTTTTATTGATGTTCATAGACTTTTTTTATTTTAAATTAAGAATATGGTGCAGAATACAGGCATATTTTCTAAGCATCATTAACCAGAGCTTTTATTCAGTAAATCTCAATAAATAGATCAACTTTACATTCACCTGATTCTCTGATTTCTCCTCATTGGCTGCAACTTGGTTTGCTATTTACCTATTCAAACCAATGCAAATTTGTTTCTGGATCTAGTGATTTAATTAGAAGGGCTGGAGGCATGTGGGATTCTTATGATACTTCGTCTCATACTCCTTGTCATCCTGGTTTGTCACCATGATTCTTTCCCTGGGCTTTCTAGTAAAGAAAAATACATGTGTAGCTGCCCTACTAGAATGGGCATATTGTTGAATGGTTCTGTTAAAATAGAAACATTATACTCATATTGAGAAGTTTCAGAATTTGCTCAAGTTAAGTTTGTGTTGCAAAAATCATCAACTAAAATCCTATCTCCCTTTCATGCTGCTGTGGTGTGGGAATATTCTTTCAGATGGTAAGAAAAACAGCATATTTGTGTGCCTGTTTTTATGGCTGCTTTTGGTCTCTGGTAATGATTTAGGATAAATTTCATCTATTGCTGTCTTGATATTTCTATCATATACCATCTATTTTATTTAACAGTAACATTTTTATAATTGCTTTGTTGCTTACTATCATTTAATGTAGAGGTGTAGATGTTATATGCATGTTATAAATGTATTTTGCACCATTTAATCTAATTATGAAATTAAAGACTGAAGCAGTTGTGAGGCAATTCTGATTTTTCAACTTAGAAAAATTCTAGCCTTTGAGATTTATACCTCTGTTATTTCAGACTTTTGACAGCGCTTCGAACTAAGAAATGATGAAAACAAGAAAGAAATATAGACTAAATACTCCCTTATTTAATTTTATGCATTAAGTTTTCCTAACAGCAAAATTAAGGTTTACATGTGCTATACTTTCATGTTTATGAAAGGTAAATGTAACAAATAAAATACTGGATAGTTGGATCTACTAAAAAAGTGATGAGCACATTAAATAATTGTGTGAACTGTGACTAACATTTTATCATTTTCACTAAGGCCTTGCCCTCAATGTGCAGCATGATATTCTCTTGGAAAACTTTCTGTGTGGTGTTGATAAACAGATCATAGTTTCCCAGTTGTTTCATCAGCCTGAAGAACTAGAGTTAGGGAGCAGGGCACTTGGGAAGGGAAGGATTCATACTGCGTGCAGTGAAGTAGAACTGGTCTGGGTGGGCAGTATTTCATTACCGTTGGCAGTATTTCAGAAATGCTCTTTAAAAACAGGGCCAATCAGAATGGTTTTTTTTTCTTGACAGTTCATAGATTGTCAGTGACAGGTGTTGGCTGTTTGCTTCCCCCTAGAAGGAGATCTATTTCTAATTGCCAATTGTCATATGACTGAAAGGACACCTAGCTAGGGAGGTTATATCTGAAGGCATTCAGAGTAACTATTTGATAGAAAGCCCTTTAAAAGGTGGAGGGAAGGAGGGAGAAGGGAGAAAGAGGGAAAACTGTAACACTGCCTTTGGTTGTGGAAAATGAGTAGATACTTTCAAATTTTCAAGTTGTTTATGCTGAAAGGTTTGCAGATAGGTTTGTAGAGAAAAGCAATGTTTTCAGAACAGTGTGAATGTACCCAATGCCACTGAACTGTACGCTTAAAAAGGGAAAATTTTATGTTAAATGTATTTTGCCACAATAAAAATAAAAATTTTAATGCAATAAAGTTCTGACCCTATTAATAATAAAGGAGGGAGGATAGTGCTTCCAAGTGTTTGGGGATTTTTTTTTAATATAATTTATCTTATTATCATTAATTTACAATTACATGTGCAATATTACGATTATTAAACTACCCCTTCATCAGGTCCCCCCCACCAACCCCATTACACTCACTGTCCATCAGCGTAGTGAGATGCTATAGAATCACTACTTGTCTTCTCTGAGTTGCACTGCCCTCCCCGTGCCCCCCCAACATTACATCTGCTAATCGTAATGCCCCTTTTTCCCTCTTATCCCTCCCTTCCCGCCCATTTTCCCCAGTCCTTTCCCTTTGGTAACTATTAGTCCGTTCTTGGGTTCTGTGAGTCTGCTGCTGTTTTGTTCCTTCAGTTTTTTTCTTTGTTCTTATACTCCACATATGAGTGAAATCATTGATACTTGTCTTTTTCGGCTTGGCTTATTTCACTGAGCATAATACCCTCTAGCTCCATCCATGTTGTTGCAAATGGAAGGATTTGTTTTCTTCTTATGGCTGAATAATATTCCATTCTGTATATGTACCACATCTTCTTTATCCATTCATCTACTGATGGACACTTAGGTTGCTTCATTTCTTGGCTATTGTAAATAGTGCTGCGATAAACATAGGGGTGCATATGTCTTTTTCAAACTGGGCTGCTGCATTCTTAGGGTAAATTCCTAGGAGTGGGATTCCTGGGTCAAATGGTATTTCTATTTTGAGTTTTTTGAGGAACCTCCATACTGCTTTCCACAATGGTTGAACTAATTTGTATTCCCACCAGCAGTGTAGGAGGGTTCCCTTTTCTCCACATCCTCGCCAACATTTGTTGTTGTTTGTGTTTTGGATGTTGGCCATCCTCACTGGTGTGAGGTGATATCTCATTGTGGTTTTAATCTGCGTGTTTGGGGATTTTTAAGGACTTTAAAATTAACTAATTGTTTGAAAGGCATGAAGAGAATAGATAATCTTTCTCAGGTTATAAAAAGAAAATGTTTAGATTCAATTTTTCTGTCTTAATAGTGAAGGCATTTATTTTCCATAAAAAATTTTCTCTCTTAAAGGAGAGAATTTAAGATTCCCATTTAGTAAGAGAGTATGTGAAACAAGAAATATCAATAAGAGAGGTCAATTTGTGACATCTTACTACACTGATGGGGAGTGACTGCAATGGGGCATGGGGGGACACGCTAACAGGGGTGAATGTAGTAACCACACTGTTTTTTCATGTGAAACCTTCATAAGAGTGTATATCAATAATACCTTAATAAAAAAAATAAGAGAGGTCAAGTAATGGGAAGATCTAAACTGGTTAAAATATTTAGGGGTGAGAAAGAAAGAGGGAAGCAGGAAATAAGCTGCTGTGGAGTACAACTGTGGTAAGGGAAATTGGGCTGGTTCCTAATGCACTGAATACTGCTTTCTCAAATGAACACTTTCTGTTTGAGTTGATTTTAAGGTAAGTATTTTTTCTTGCTTATAAGGAATTTTCTACTTCCGGTCATGCCTACACTGATACAGGGAAAGCATCAGGCAATCTAGAGACCAAATATAAGGTCTGTAACTATGGACTTACCTTCACCCAAAAATGGAACACAGACAATACTCTTGGAACAGAAATCTCTTTGGAGAATAAGGTAAGAGAAAGCATTAGAAGTTCTTTGTAGGTTAAATGTATCTTGGAGAAAAAATGATTGAATAAACCACAAATACAATCTGAATGAGATCTCCTAACCTATCTAGTAGCTATATTTTTTCTCCGCACGTGGGCACCTTTGGTATGGCTTATGTCTCTAGAAAGGCTTGTTTGAGAGTCCATAATTAACACATTACATCTTTATTCTGGCCAGCTCTACTTACTCTATTACATAGCAGAGCCTCTCCTGGGTAGATCATAGATTAAATTATTTGCAGTGATTTAGTTAAATTTTGTTTAGTAATCATTGCAAAATTGGTTCCACAGAAAAATTGTTTTAAAATCTATAATTTTTTCAAAGAGAAAAACCTACCAGCAGATATATGTCAGGTGCCAGCTATGTACAGGGCACCGTTTTTTGAGATATGTCTCTATGCACATTGCCATATATAGATACTATATGTATATGTCTAGCTGAATAAATTACGTAGGTTGGCTTGTTAAATGTCAGGTTATCTCATTACAGTAATTTCAAGAGAGTATGAAGATTATTTCATTGTATTGGAATTTTGTTTTTCTGTAATTTTATGTTGGGTGTAATAGGATTTCGCATATGCAGTTTAACCTGTTTTTTGGTGAGAATCATTGTGAAGCCTTTGAGTGAAGGTTTGAGAGAGATAAGGGGACAGGGAAGGATGAAGAGGTAATTTATTAAGTAATTTAATGTTCGGCTTTGTTAGGACGTTAGAGAAAACTTTAGAATTGATTTCTTGAGTCAAAAAAGGAATTGAAAATTACTAATTGTTACTTTTAAATCTTTATTTTCCAGTTGGCTGAAGGGTTGAAACTGACTCTGGATACCATATTTGTACCAAACACAGGGTAATTATCCAAAACCCAGTTTATGGAATGTTTTTGCAGTCTCTAGAGATAGAGGAGTTTAGAATGGGGTGTTGCAAGGGAAAGTTCCGATTCAGGAAGAGCTCAGGAGGTTGCTGATAGCAACACCAAAGACCTGTGTGAGCAGGAAAGAGAAGGGAAGGCTCCCTGAGGCCGGTACAGTGTTGATTTGAAAGTTGAAAAAAAACAGAAGTTTTGTCCAAAGAGGCACAGAGTAGAAAAGTTTAGGAGCTAGAAGGATTGGAGACTATTTATTAAGCTATTCTAAAAGTTCATGGGTGTGGTATTTTACTGAGAAGGTAATTTCTTAAGAAAACTGTAATCTCCTGGCTGTAGAACCAACCAGAAGTTATAACCTGCTACTGACTTGCCTACATGGCCTTTATAAATCCCTCAACTTCTCTGCCTCAGTTTCTTCATCTGAAAAATGGGGATTGTGTTGCTTCCTGTCAGCCTAACCTGGGCCTGGCCACCTAAAGGCCAGAGTTCTGAATGAAGGCAAAGTGGCATTTCTTCTCAGCGGTAACAACAGGTGGAAGACACCTTCCTGCCACACACTTTAGTTGTCTTTTGGACAGATATTCTCATAAGAGGCCTGACTGGGGAATAGGGCAAGTATTATTAAGAACTAACTTATGTTTTCAATATTGTCCTTCAAAAATATACATTTCTCTTCCTCCATCTAACAGTTGTTCAGGAAGAAAACACTGACCTTAAGAAAAATATATATGCTTACTAAAGGGCTGTACCCTTTAAAAAAAAGTACACTTCTTTCCATAATGGGTCAATAAATTAGAAGTGAGGTTTGTTGGGTGTTACTTTCTGTGGCATTTAGAAACATTTAAAGAAATTCGGTGTCTTGTATGTCTGCATACATACATATTCAGATTATTAATTTGGTACTGAAATACCTATTTCTTTTTATACTTTTGTTCATACCTTAATGAAATTAATCATGACATATCCTGTCATGTGAAACTTAAAGTGAGGAGTAGGTAAAATACTGTATATACTTCTAATCCTAACAAAATACATTTGTAGAGCTAAGTCATTAAAAACATTTTTACTGTATGTATGCCATCTACTAAAATAATACTTGCCTTGGGGGATGGGGAGATCTTACTCTAATGATTCTTAGAAAGTAGTAGAAACTCATGTTTTCATTGTGTTGTTTTTTACAGAAAGAAGAGTGGGAAATTAAAGGCTTCCTATAAGCGAGAGTGTTTCAGTCTTGGCAGTAATGTTGATATAGATTTTTCTGGACCAACCATCTATGGCTGGGCTGTTTTAGCTCTTGAAGGCTGGCTTGCTGGCTATCAGATGAGTTTTGACACAGCCAAATCCAAACTGTCTCAGAATAATTTCGCCCTGGGTTACAAGGCTGCAGACTTCCAGCTGCACACTCACGTGTGAGTATGTATAATTCATTCTTCCTTTGGCACCAGTACAGTCGCCCAGGAAGATGGCAGCCGTTAGCATACTGAGAAGGTTGGAAGGTTGGATGCTGTTGGCATTTAATGTGCCTTGGTTCACGTCCAGACTCACTGTACTGTTTTCGCAGTCAGTCAGCAAAACACTGCCGGAGGGTCGTGCACTTGGTGCGCAGTGCTGTACTTCTGGTCGTTCCTGGCCTCGTGGCCTGGGCCCTAAACTTAGCAGCTCTAGGACACCCGCAGGGCACAGGTTTCCTCCTGCTCTAAGGGATCCTTTGGAGAGGTTCCTGCTTTCTCTGGTGCCTTACTCAGCTTGGCAGTATCAGGAAGCAGGTCTGTGTGGATCTGGGAAAAAAATCTACCAAATTGATCTGAGCATCCCCAGCAGTTCTCTGGAGGTTCTCAGATAGCCTTTGTCAGAACCCAGACACCTCTCTTGCATTCAAAAATAGCACAGGTCCTCAAAGTAAACCTGATGAATTTGAATCTTTAAATTGTGTTTTATGTCTCAGCCAACCAGGCACTAATACTGTACCAGGAAGAAAAAGCAAAGGGTGAGCTCTGTGTTTTTTATTGCTGTCCACCAGATATTCTAATTCACTTAGGATGAGTAAAATAAAGCCAAGCAGTGGTATGTATAGACAGTGGCTTTAAAATTGATGAAACAACATTATCAAAAAAACTATGAAACTCAGGGATGGACTACTGGGATGCTCTAAGGCAGTAATTTAGGTACGTTTCTGGAGCAGTGTACCTTAAGTATCGTAGGAATGGTGCTGTCTGACCCCTAGGACTGTGTTTCAAATAAAATCCAAAGCTGGCTTTATTCTTGCACTTGTTCTGCAATATATATATAATTTGTGTGTGTGTGTGCAGAATCTCTATTGAGCTCAACTTTTAAGTTTCAAAATTCTGTGAACATCTTAAAGAGACCTTTAGATTAGCTGGTGTCTGCCTATGTGCATAACTGGATTGTCTCTGAGACATTTACATCATGTGAAGAAGCCAAGTAAATGAATCAGGTGTTAACTATATTTTATTTAGGTGGTTATTAATCACATAACTGGATTTAGTTGCCTGTTTGGTAGTCATATATGCTAGAAGTTTGCTGAAATCTATAGATGCAAAATGAGATCCTTGTTTAGATAGTCTTAGAATTTGTTTCTATGTTATAACAATGGGACAAACTGACTACTTATCACTTACACCATGAACGTAGGAATGACGGCACTGAATTTGGAGGGTCTATCTACCAGAAGGTTAATGAGAAGATAGAAACGTCAATAAACCTTGCTTGGACGGCTGGCAGTAACAACACCCGTTTTGGCATCGCTGCTAAATACAAGCTGGATTGTAGAACTTCTCTGTCTGTAAGGATGTGCTACCAGATCGGATGTGTTCTTGGGTTTTCCTCTGAGTTGTGAATGGATATTGTGATATGGTTGTAGTTGCATGTTACTACCTTTAATGAGCGAGTCAGTGTGTAGGGAACAAAGGATTTTACCTGAAGTCAGGACATGTGGGTTCTTATCATAGTTCCTTCCATATTTGGCTGTTGTCTGACATTTTCAAGTCAGTTTATCTTTTTGACCTCAAATTTTCCTTATCTGTAAAGTCACAGGATTTGATTACTCTTCCTGTTAGTAATTCTTACTAATAGTAACACTGGTTGAGCACTTAAATTTCAGGCACTGTGCCAGGCACTTTACGTGGATTCTCTCATTTAAGCTGTACAACCACTCCGTGGGGCGAGTCGTGCCCTTGCCCCCTTTACAGACGGGAGGCCAGGTGGCTTGCTCAGCTCACAGTGTTTTCAAAATTTTACTTGAGGCCTTCAGCCATGCTGCCTCAGAGTCTCTACTATCCCTGCCAGTCCTAGTAACTTTAAAAGATGTGTCTTTTTGTTACTTACATGTTCAGTTTCAGTAATTCTGGATTGGGCTTAAGGTGCTTTAGCTTTGGACATCTGATGCATGAAATGGTGATTGTACTGGACTTACATATTATGAAATTGACTGCCTTCTGTTTCTATTTCATCTCCTAATCTTAGGCTAAAGTAAATAATGCCAGCCTGATTGGACTGGGTTACACTCAGACCCTTCGACCAGGTAAGTAAAGGAATTAATAATAATGGGGCCAGGGTAGAAGGCGATAAGGAATAATGAGAATGACCTGTAAAATAGCCTGCAGTCACTGTAGGTAGATTCAGACCATTCCAGAACATTTGGTTGTTCGAAGTAAAACATTTCAAGTAGTTGTGCTTAAATGTGTATTCCTAAGTATGCTGCGGTCGCTCTGGCTCGCAGGTTCGGCCGATCACTCATGATGCTCAGCCCTGACAGAGTTTAGTGGCTTCCCTCCTTACAGGGCAGGTGACGGTAGGTGACCCTGTCGCCTCAGCCATGGCTGTGAGCTCGTAACCCCTGGCCCGCTGTTTGCCATGCTGTGGGGTCCCCCACTCTCTAGAAAGTGCAGCACTTACTCATGCTACAAGTGATGTGGTGTGTTCTTCTTTCTAGGCGTCAAACTGACCCTGTCAGCTTTAATCGATGGGAAGAACTTCAATGCAGGAGGTCACAAGGTTGGCTTGGGCTTTGAACTAGAAGCTTAATGTGGTTCTGAGTAAAGCAGATTTGTCCCTGGAGGTGAAGAGAAATGAACCCACTATGTTTTGGCCTTAAAATTCTGTGAAATTTCAAAAGTATGAACTTTTTATTCTTCCAAAGAATTGTGTAATCCTCCTCACACTGAAGTCTAGTGATCGCAGGTCCATCCTAAGGGAGGTGCTTGAAGGCATGCCTGGAAGTTGTCACGTTTGTGCCACATTTCAGTTGAGTTCTGCAGTGTTATTTTAATGTGTTTCCTTAGCGACAACGTAGTGTCACATTACAAAGGAAACCACCCGATCCTCCTGTTTGTACATCATGCCCTGCATGTCCCACACCACTTTTTCCTGACCTTTTAATATATTGGTCTCTGTGCTGTAGTGGAATCTTTGGTTTTCATCAGCATAAAGTCAAATAAACCTGTCACATTTAGAACATAATTCCTCCTCTGATTTGCTGGTGGTGGTTTTCTTACATCTGGTGTGGTTCTTATTTTGTTCTGAACAACAGCCTCCTCGGTGGGGCTTGCATCCAGATATCTGCTCCCGTCCCCCCACTTGGGCTTGCCTCAGCCCGAGGGCTCTGCAGGCAGGCGAGTGGCCAGTGCGCGCCGTCCCGTGCAGAGTCATGTGCACCATGGTAGCGGTGGTGCTCAGCTGCTGGGGAGCAGGGGGCACTGCGGGCAGCGGGGTGCTGGGGCGCCGCTGTGTGTGGGACTTCTCTCGGTCTCAGGAAAGGATTTTTGATTCCTAGAGCTGGAAAAATGGTAACCACAGACTGGAAATAAAGGCTGGAAAAGGAAGTGAGTAAACAGTATCTTCAGGGCTTGCTGGTGAATCTTTCTAAGAGCACCTGAAAATCTTTTTTTTTCACAGAATATATGCTGATTGCAACAAATTCAATTTTGACATAAATGTGAAAATTCCCGTTCTTCCCTTCAACCCTCTTTATTCTACTGACAGTTGCCGATAATTTTCAGTGTTTTTAGAGTTTACGTAAAAACATAATTATATTTTACATAATGTTAAAATGTACTTGTTTTGCAATACACTAAAGTTAAGATATCAGAGTCCTCTTTCTGTTCAGATAGATCTGCCTCATATTTTTTATTATACTTTAGTATAAGTGTGACATTAACTTTTATGCTTGTTTGCTTTGTATTCAGTTTTTTGTTTTACAAACAGTGATGTATTGAATATCTTTGTCCACTTTCATGAGTATTTCCAGAGCCACACTGCCCGGTAGAACTTTCTGTGATGATGAAATGACTCGTGTCATACGGCAGCCACTAGCCTCACCTGCCTGTTGAGCACTTGAAATGTAACTGAGTCAGTGGGAGAGCTCGATCTGTGACTCTGTTTTAATTAAATAGCTACATGTGGCTGCTGGCTGTGTTTCTTAGTGTGGTTCCACAGGGTAGGTCTCTGGAGGCGACATGGGGAAGTCAGGGCCCGGAGGCGTACTGACAGTCCTGGTGCAGGTCACATATGCCGTACAGATGCTGGTACAGCCTGTAGCCCTGTAGTTGTACCAGTTGGTGTTCCTACCAGTGGTGGGTAGAGTGCCCATTGCCCCGCACAGCTTTAGAGCTGAACAATGGTGTGGTGGTTTAATTTGTGTTTCCCTAATGGCCAGTGAGATAGAGCCGTTTTCATGTTTACTGATCATTTATAATTCTCCGGTTTGCCTGTTCAGATTCCTTGCTCAGTTTCCAAATGAATCATCTTAAAAATACAAACTAGCCATTACTGCTTTTTGAAAAATTTCAGCACTAACAAGGTATTTCCCCTACTACCACCAAAGATTATCTTTACTAGAACCCAGATTCCAACCACCACTTGTTATGTCAGGAAATACCTGATAGCCACTGCATGAGGTGCTTTTATTTTCTCATTATCTTTGTGGGCTGAGCCACCATTACAGGAGGTAAGGCATAGCAGGAAAGGAGGGATGAGTGGGGTGAATGACCTCGTTTCGTGCACTGACAGTGGCCTGTGTTGACTGTTTTACTGGAAGACATTACAGCCTGAGTGCAGGTGGGATGTGGGGCAGGCTGAGCCCTGCCGTGTGTGGTGAGGTGTGGATACGTGTGAGCTGCTGGGTGTCAGAGGAGTGGTGCGGTGGGCACTTCTCCAGCCTGGTGTGAAGGGTGGGGGCCAGACACGATGGGGTGGGGCCTGAGGAGATACAGGGAAACACTGACAGGATGCGTGCCTCAGTGAGTCCTCAGTGGTTGCTGATGAGGATAGTTGTATATATGCCTGGATTAGTCGGGAAGGAGATTGCTACAGGTCTCTGGGGTTTCCCTTTCTTGTGCTGTCCCTTTAAGTTATTTGTTATTGCAGAGCTAAAGAGCCAAATTTTGTACTGATAACAGTAATCCAGATAGGAGCATAGGTAGCTTAAATTCAGCCTTTATTCCGTAGTTTTATTGAATCATACAGCTGGCAAGGCTGTGTTTTAAGTACCCTCATCATTGGGTGGTCATTTAAGTCGTAGTAGAAAGGAAAGCACATCTCTTGAGCTTATGTGCTAGCTGCTGTCCTCATCTCCTTGTATGACAGCCTATTTAATCCTCATAACCAGGAAAGCAAGCCCTGAGAGGCACCCGAGGCTGGCCTCTCACGATGGCAGTTCTTCATGGCTCCGTCTCCTCCCCAGAAAAGGCACCCACGCACCAGTTACTGCCCCTCCCGCCCTCTCTCTCCTCCTCTTCCCTGGTTCCCTACTCCTCGTCTCTCCAGTTGCCTTACAACTCTTGCAGCCACTCACTTACTTGCTTTTATTCAAGTTTTAGAATTGATTTATTCAGGACACTGCTAGGATCCTCAGCCTTGCCTTTTGAGCCTTAATCTCAAAATTAGTGATTCTGGCCTTCATCACAGTCTGTGACCTTTGCAGTTGGGAGCAGAGAAGGGACGTTCCAGTGTATGTGGATTTCAAGTCAGTGGACTGTGGTGCAGGTAGAGGAAAACAACTGTCCAAACACGCATCCATACGGGAATGTTTGAATCAGTGATTAAGTGGAGTATTATTCAGCCACAATCATGTTTTTCAAGAATTAAAACTATTAAGGATTGTTCAGAATATATTAAACAGGAAAATGAAAGTAAAAAATGAATCGAAATTTTATTTTTTAAAAAGTATATGCAAATACTTGAGAGAATGCTCCAAAATATTGATACTCATTATCTCAGCAAAGTACTATCATAAGTAATTTTTATTTTTACTATATTTTCCTGGTTTTCTAAAGTGAATTTCTTATTTCTGTAATGAGGGAAAACCTCTTGTCGTTAATGTCATTGCTTGAGAAAGTCAAGAGGCCCCACACATAGCACATCAGGCCGCTGCCTCAGGTGGTGAGTGGGACCCCTGGGCTGATCAGAGATGTCAGCTAGGCTGGGAAGCACCAGCTAGCGGCTCCTACTTACCGACCTTAGGAAAGTCACCCAGTAGCTAGATCCAGCACAGCACTGCTGTCGCTTGTGGGCAGAGGGTAATCACTCCTGCAAGAGACCGGGAGAAGAGCAGGGCGCACCGCCGGTCCGTGATCATCCTCTGAGCAGCACTGCTGAAGGGGCAGGGACAGCGAAGGGCCCTCGGTCTCATTAGTTACTGAATGTCTGTCCTTGGAAGCTCATGCCCGCCTGGCCAGACCCTGGGTTCCAGAACCTAGGGCCAGAGGAGCGCTAAGGAAGAGCTGAAGCATTTTGGGGCTGCCCTGAGTGCTGCCTGCATGCACATACATGGGATTCGCCATGTTTTCTGCACGTGGAGACCATCCTTCCCTTTACGACGAGCCTCTGAAGTGCCTGCTTGGTGTGCTCTGACTCAGTCTCTCTGCCTGTCTTGTCTCCCTTTGGAAACAGTTGCCCCTTTCTTTTGTCCTCCACTTAAATGCAGATATTCAGGTTTTGCCTTCCACCTTCTCTGCCTCTGCACCCTGATGTCATTTTTGTGTGAAGAGCTTTTTAAAAATACATAGCAGAAAGAGAAATCAGGAAAACAATTCCATTCACAATTGCATCAAAAGGAATAAAATACCTAGGAATAAACCTAACCAAGGAAGTGAAAGACCTATACCCTGAAAACTATAAGACACTCTTAACAGAAATTAAAGAGGACACTAATAAGTGGAAATTCATCCCATGCTCTTGGGTAGGAAGAATTAATATTGTCAAAATGGCCATCCTGCCTAAAGCAATCTACAGATTCAATGCAATCCCTATCAAAATACCGACAGCATTCTTCAACGAACTGGAAAAAAAATAGTTCTAAAATTAATATGGAACCACAAAAGACCCTGAATAACTAAGCAAAGCAATCCTGAGAAGGAAGAATAAAGCAGGGAGGATCTTGTTCCCCAACTTCAAGCTCTACTACAAATCCACAGTAATCCCTTTGTTCCCCCAAGACAATTTGGTACTGGCACAAGAAAGACCCATTGTCCAGTGGAACAGAATAGAGTCCAGAGATTAACCCAAGCATATATGGTCAATTAATATATGATAAAGGAGTCATGGATATACAATGGGGAAATGACAGCTTCTTCAACAGCTGGTATTGGCAAAACTGGACAGCTACATGTAAGAGAATGAAACTGGATTATTGTCTAACCCCATACACAAAAGTAAACTCAAAATGGATCAAAGACCTGAATGTAAGTCATGAAACCATAAAACTCTTAGAAAAAAAGTAGTCAAAAATCCCTTGGACATAAACATGAGCAACTTCTTCATGAACATACCTCCCTGGGCAAGGGAAATAAAAGCAAAAATGAACAAGTGGGACTATGTCAAACTAAAAAGCTTCTGTACAGCAAAGGACACCATCAGTAGAACAAAAAGACATCCTACAGTATGGGAGAATATATTCATAAATGACATATCCGATAAGGAGTTGACATCCAAAATATATAAAGAGCTCATGCACCTCAACAAACAAAAAGCAAATAAGCCAATTTAAAAAATGGGCAGAGGACATGAATAGACACTTCTCCGAAGAAGAAATTCAGATGGCCAACAGACACATGAAAAGATGCTCCACATCCCTAATCATCAGAGAAATGCAAATTAAAACCACAGTGAGATATCACCTCACACCAGCGAGGATGGCCACCATCCAAAAGACAACAAATTTTGGCGAGGATGTGGAGAAAGGGGAACCCTCCTACACTGCTGGTGGGAATGTAAACTAGTTCAACCATTGTGGAAAGCAGTATGGAGGTTCCTCAAAAAACTCAAAATAGAAATACTATTTGACCCAGGAATTCCACTCCTAGGAATTTACCCTAAGAATGCAGCAGCCCAGTTTGAAAAAGACATATGATATGCACCCTTATGTTTATCACAGCACTATTTACAATAGCCAAGAAGTGGAAGCAGCCTAAGTGTCCATCAGCAGATGAATGGATAAAGAAGATGTGGTACATATAAACAATGGAATAATATTCAGCCATAAGAAGAAAATAAGTCCTACCATTTGCAACTACATGGATGGAGCTAAAGGGTATTATGCTCAGTGAAATAAGCCAGGTGGAGAAAGACAAGTATCAAATGATTTCACTCATCTGTGGACTAAGGAACAAAACAGCAGCAGACTCACAGAACCCAAAAATGGACTAACAGTTACCAGAGAGAAAGGGACTGGGGAGGGTGGGTGGGAAGGGAGGGACATGGGGGAAAAAAGGGGGCATTACGATTAGCACACATAATGTAGGGGTGGGGGGCAGGGGAAGGCAGTATAACAGAGAAGATGTAATGATTCTATAGCATCTTACTACGCTGAGGGACTGACTGTAATATGGGGTATGTGGTGGGGACTTGATAATGGGGGGAGTCTAGTAACGATAATGTTGCTCATGTAATTGTACATTAATGATACCAAAAAATAAAATACATCTGCAGAGATGCTGATACGCTTCAGGAGCCACCTTAGAATAAGGGTGGTCTGATGAAAGCACCATTCTTCCTCAGTCAGGTTTTAAACAAGTTGTAATTTAGGACAAGGTGTTAGTGGATAGAGGCCAACAGCTTCATCCGCACCACAGAAGGCTAGCCAGTCTTCCTGCCAGGCTGGGGGGCTGGGAGGAGAGGGGCGTCTGCGCTGTCAGTCTCCTCCCGGGGAAGACGGGCCTCGGGGAGAGAGGCTGAGTGTGATGGTGAAGGTGGTGCAGGCGCATGGCAGAGCTGGCATGGCATTCGGTATGCCTGCTGTTAAGCCACAGCCTACCCTCCCTCCTCTGGAGATCTGGCTTGTCTACCTGGGCCCCGTATCCAAACCATGGGGCATTGGGCTTCCTGGGGTATCTTGTACACTCACTTGGCTCAGCCCTGGGACACCACCGCTCCCGCCTCCCTGGCAGCTGCCCCCTGAAGCTGACTGCCCCCAGAGCTTATCTCCATCTAAGAACGCTCTCCCGACCTCCAAACCTTTCCGGCCAGCTGCCCGCTAGGCGCCTCTTCTCATATTCTGCCGGCATCTAAAACGCATTTCCCAAACCAGGGCTCTCACTGTTCAGTCTGCACTTGGAATCTCAGCCAAGTTTCTGTCTCATCCAGGAAAGCTTCCCTGGCAGCCTGAGGCCAGTCAGCACCCCTCTGCAGGGGCCCTTCCCTCTGGAAACATCCTCAGGGAGGGAGCGGTCTCACCGTGTTGCAGTTGTGCTTACCTGCTTATGAACTGGAGGCCTAGCCTGTTTTCCTACCTCCGGCAGCCAGGCCAGCATCTGCACGCGATTTTGCCAGATAAATGAGAACAAGCTGGCAGGCAGGTGGGCCTGGCTTGGCTTCCATGGAGGTCAGGGGCTTTCGGTGTGCGGATGGAGATGCTCCTTCAGCCAGTGCTCACGGTTTCCTGTGGCCATGGAAGCGGCACAGGTAATTCCTGGCATTTTTAACGACTCTTTGAATTACGACATAGTTCCCATCCTGTGCGGTGACTTCAGTGCTTCAATTTGAAGATTCCGGAAAGATAGTCCTGACTGCAGTTACACTCAGCCCCACTGGGTGCCGCTTGTCATGGTTTGCAGTCTCCATTCAGCTTGGTTTACCCTCAATGTCAAGCCTTGGGGAAGGGATCTCTCCATCCTCCTCTGGCCCAAATCCCATCTGTGTTCGAAGTTTCATTGTGTTCTAGCCAGTGGCCGTGGAGAAGAGTTCATCACCTTGTTGAGCCTGAAATTCCTTCGTTGAAACCAGATTTAATTCCTCATGTTTCCTTTATAAGAACAGGCCGAATAAACCTCCCGCTGTTTCTTCCCAGGCTTCCTTTGCAAGTTCTTCACCACCTCTCATTGCTCCTCCTCTGAACTTTCCTCCCGGCCCACGGCATGGTCCTCCTCTGACGAGACCGTATTGTGGACAGTGTGACGTGCAGAGCAGGAAGGGACTGGGAGGTCAGAGAGCCTGGGGCTTCCTCTGGCCCTGTTACCACTTGACCCTTAAGCTTTTTCTCCATGCCTTGGTTTCCCCTGTGCCTGGTCAGCCCCAGGTGTTTCAAAGACCGACGTTTTGGTGTCTCACCTGGTAGGCATAGATGACTTTTTCCTTTTCGTGATATGCTTCAGGGTTGTTTCATTCATAAACAAAACATCCTTTCAATAATAAAAGATGATGTGCTATAGCATATTTAAGAGGGTGACAACCCAAGAACAGGGCTGCATTTCCCCTTCATGGAAATGTCACCACCTTCTTTGGGTCTTACAGTCCATCCCCGCCAGCAGGCAGAGCCCATTCTCCAGTTTCTTTCAGTCTCTAGCAGTTTTGTCTTGTCATCTCACTGGTTTATTTTTTATTCCTTTTCTCTGCCATCTCACGTAATGCTCTTCTCCAAACAGTCCTCTCAAGGGGAACCGTGCATATAGAAAGGCAGGTAGTGAAGAAGGATCCCTCCGCAGGGACGGGGGTGAACGCTCGCTTAGGCAGCTGTACTCCAGCCAGGCTGGGGCGGCCCCTTCTGCGCTGCCCCCCAAATTCCTTACAGCCGCACGGGGTGTCTTACTGCCCATGGGAGGAAGCTGGAGCTGATGGGGTAAGGCTGTTGCTGAAGTCAGCCTGGGTCCTGGCTCCAGAATTCCTCCCCTGGGAGCACCCGGAGGCGGTGGGCAGATCTGGCCACACAGGCGAGCGGTCTTGCTCGGGAACTCAGGCTCACGGCACTGTGTCCTTCATGCACCTTTCTCCTGCCGCACTCTAATTGCGTAAGCTCACTGATGCCATGCATCTTTATGTGTCACCATTTTCTGAGGAAAGGAATGCCTTTTAATTTTTATTCTTCAGCTTATTCTGAGGCAACAGGGAGGATTTTTTTAAATTACCTTGTAGAAAGTGAATTAAACGTGTTTACACATTTGCTCAAATGGTTAGTCTCTTTGGAAAGGCAAAGATGAAGTACAAGATCTTTGTCTCTGAGCGCAAGCTCCTGGGCAGCTTGTGCTCCCTGACGACTTTGGCCCTGGGAGAGGAGCCCAGACACAGGAAGGCCGCGGCCCACAGGCAGCTCTATGCCCAGCAGAGGATCTGGTGACAATGAGTAAGATGCCGGGGACGCAAGAGTTCCTGTCCAGCAGTGTCTGCATTTTTAAAGGGAGAAGCCAAGAAACTCAGATGACTCTCAGGGGGCCCCAGGCAGGGAGCCCTCTCTCTACCCATGTCCCCTCCCCTCCCCGAGGACCCTTCTGCCTGAGCTCACCAACGTGCCCTCATGGGGAAGGAGCGGCTGGGGAGGGGTGCAGTGGGTAAGGCTTCTCTCCACACTGCTGGGGACAGGGCTGGGGGCTGAGTCACTAAAGGTCACGTTTTGCTTCCTGGGCTCCGCCTCCAGCACCCTGCTGCTGGGGCTGTGTGGGGCAGAGGAGGCCGCCCTTCTCCAGGGTGCAGCCTGCACAGCGGCTCTGTGCCGTGCAGTCCTTACAAGTACATGGAGGAGGAAATCCAACCTCTTGAATCAATGGCTTTACCAAAACTGGGGAACTGAGAGGCCTAAAATGCCATTTTAAAAATCAGGGCAAATTTCCTTGCAGAGATGAACCCTGGGCCTGCTTTCCTCATCTCTGTCACCTGCCTGGCACTGGCAGTAAATGGAGCATGTGACTCCTGCAGAGGCTGAGGGAGTTTGCTGAAGTTCCTGACCCCTAGGCAGGCGTGCTTTTATCGTCTTTGGCTGCTTGAGCCAAGAAGAAAGACAGGACGTGGGTCCTCAGCCCTGAACTTGTGCGCGGCCGCCCAGTCACCCTCGGGAGTCTGTCTGGCTGAAGAGTTGGGTGGAAAATGCTGAGTGTGTGACATTCGCTTTAACAAAGACCCTTGGACAGCGAGGGGCAGCGCTCACCGGACGGCTCCAGGCACCTGCCCGTGTGTTAATGACAGTGGGGATTTCTGGATGCGGGACAGTGTGGGTCGATCTTCCCTTCTCTTGCTCATTGTGTATTTTCTGCTCAACATGTAATAGTAGTAAAATAAGAAAAAAAATATTTGAAAAACAAAACTAACCAAATTATATAGCTTTATTTTTGTGGAAACTGCACGAAAAACATATAGACATTTAGAAAAAGACCAGAGGCAAACTTTTGAGGGGCATTTTTATTATAAATTTAATGTGGTTGATTAATGAAAAATCACAATGAAGTACCAAGAAAATGTTTGCCAATATAAAAATTTTAGCAGCATGTCCATAGTTTCAGGCTCTAACACAAGTCATTTCTTCCCTCCCGCTATCAAAAAAGATGTCTCCACTGGGACTACAGTGGAGCATCAGGACGGTCAGCTTAGTAAAGGCCTCGAGGAGATCCTCAAATCCAGTGTATTGTCTAACATGTCATCTCTCCTGCTCCCAGATCTAGAACGTCAAAGCACTAGCCTCAGTGTCTGAGACAAGAACCCTGTTCTCCAGACTGCAGGGGCGAAGAGGGCGATTTAGACTGGACTTGTATGTAGTGTTTGATCACATGTCCTCATGTCTGCATGCTCCCTACACCGACGACGGAGAGGGGCCACCACAGGGCAGCCACTGTCTGGCATGTGGCAGCAGTGCTGGGGGCCAGGGAGCCTCCCCATGTACACTGCTTAGGATAGGGCAGAGCATGGCAGTCTTGCTACACCCCAGGCAGACATGGGAAGGGGAGACAGTGTGAAAATATAACACTGGCAAACTATCCCCTGCTTTTTTGGTACTTTCCAAAATTCTCTGATCCAAAAAGTATAAGGGAAGCACACCATTAAAAAAATTACACTTTGAAGTATTTACAAACGCAATTGTGATATTACATAATCAATACACAGTATATGAACAAATTCTTCAGTGAAAGCACTTGTGAACTCCTGTTCCAGTATTATTCAATAGCACACTGCCGTACACACACCTCCGGAAATTTGGATCATCCATCCCATATCACACTTAATCTTACACTGTATTAAATGGGAAAAATATTTTCCAATCTACACTTTCTTTTTAAAAGGTTCTTAAAGTTTGCTACTGAAATCATTATGTACAAAGATGTGTTGAACACTGAATTCTAGGCAATTATCTCCACTCCACTTTGAATATGTTTGAAATAATGCTTCCTATTCTATGTATACAGTATGTATTTAATATGTAAGTAACTGCACCATGTTATATCACCACGATACCAGTTTAATGCACACATCATGTACAGTAGCTAAGTTAGCTCTGGAGGGTGACTCTACGGCCTAGGCGAACAGTATGTTTGGAACCGTATGAAAGGGACACAGAGAAGCCGGCTGGGAGCCCGTGCGTGGGCAGGAGCACGGACACGCCTGAAACATGGACACATGCCTCCCACACATACCCACGGCAGACTAGCCCTTGCACACTGGCTGGAGGAAGACATCACACATATGGAAGGATGCCGTACATGAGGAGGGCCATGACAGCAGCACTGAACAGCCCAGCCACGGGGACAGTCACAAACCAGGCCACAAAGATGTTCCGGAAGAGGCGCCAGTCCACGGCCTTCCGGGAGCGTATCCAGCCCACAGCCACCACCGAGCCCACCTGTAGGAGACACATTGTAAAGTAAAGACACAGGCCCACACATTTAAAGGTGAGATAAGAAACTTCATTCAACCAACATAAACTGGCTAATCTCAGAAATACTAACTATAAAATTACTCTTTCCCCTAGATTTGCTGAAAGCTTTTAAAATAGATTTTAGGTATTACTATTTTAGGACTATTCTGTTCCGTATACAGTTGTGATGTACTTTCCCACTTATATCCTGCTCTGTTTTGACGGAACTTCAGCCAGTTAAATGTTTCTATTCTCTCTGCACCTTATAAGTTATTAATGCCCTTGTTTTAAATATTCCTCATGCAAGGTATTGCTTACTACACTATCTCAATATTCATTCATAAATATAGCTTTCATTGTTTGCGATGCTTTAAGCCAGGTTTCAGTATTAATGTTACACAGCATATGCTTTATACAACAAATTGAGTTTCCTGTTGTATTTTTTTCTCCTATACCATGGAAAGTTTATACAGGGTAAGAATTATCTATTCTTTTAAAATGGAAAAGATTAATGAATCCGTCTAGAATCGGAGGTAGCTGTCTCTCCTTTTTGCTTTTTCAGGTGAGAAGAATTGATTTCGGAGTGCTTCCTTAATTTGTTACTATTGCTCTGGTCAGGTTTTCCACTTTTTCATATTTCTTGTGTCAATATTTATTTGTCATGTATATTTTTACAGAAAGTAATTCACTTTATAGAGGTTTTCAGAGCCTTGGCTCATAGCTGGATGGCTATTTTTTTAAATTAAAGTATCAATGATATGTAATCTTGTGAAGGTTTCCCATGAACAACATTGTGGTTTCAATATTCACCCATATTATCAAGTCCTCTGCCACCCCTATCACAGTCACTGTCCATCAGCGTAGTAAGATGCTATAGGGTCATCACTTGTCTTCTCTGTGCTATACTGCTTTCTCCATGACCTACCTATATTGATTGTGAATTATAGTGCCTCTTAATACCCTTCTCCCACCCTCCCACACTCCTCCCCTTTGGGAACCACTAGTCCCTTCTTGGGAGTCTGAGTCTGCTGCTATTTTGTTCCTTCAGTTTTGCTTTGTTGTCATACTCCACAAATCAGTGAGATCATTTGGTACTTGTCTTTCTCCACCTGGCTTATTTTACTGAGCATAATACCCTCTAGCTCCGTCCATGTTGTTGCAAATGATAGGATTTCTTTTCTTTTTATGGCTGAATAATATTCCATTGTATATATGTACACATCTTCTTTATCCATTCATCTACTGATGGACACTTTGGTTGCTTCCATATATAATCTGGCTATTGTAAATAATGCGGTGATAAACATGGGGGTGCATCTATCTTTTCAAATCAGGGATTTTGTTTTAGGTAAATTCCTAAAAGTGGGGTTACTGAGTCATATGGTGTTTCTATTTTTAGTTTTTTGAAGAACCTCCATACTGCTTTCCACAGTGGCTGCATCAATTTACATTCCTACCAACAATGTAGAAGGGTTATTCTATACTTTTTATAAAATCCTAATTTGAATGTCTGGTTCTTTTATTTTCCCTTTGCTCAGTTAATCCACTTAAAGATACACCCTTTCATCTGAGCATGACTTCGGCTACCACAGGTTTTGCTATGTACACATACACACCACACACACACACACACACACACCACACACACACACACACACACACACACACACACACACACACACATTTGTTTTTTTTCCTCCAGGAAAGCTATCATAATTATAATTTTCAAACGTCTTGATTCAACTATTTCTTAAAAAGAGCCCATAAAAATATCTAAGGGAATAATTCTTTTTTTCAACATATAATAAATTTCTAGTTTAATTTCATGGTGATTAGAGTTTGCATTCAGCACAATTTCTGTTCTTAATTTATAAGTTTTATAGTGATTTTTATCACAGTCTTCTGAATATATGATCAATTTTTATAAATGTTTCATGATATTTTGGCAAGAAGGCATATGATCAGTAGGGTAAATTCTGCTATGTATCATTCATTATATATCAAAATCTATTGTTCCTTTTTATTCCTTAGTACTTCTGTCCTCTTCATTTGTCAAACTTAAGATATATTAACTTCTGAGTTCTAACAGCTTTTGCCTTAAGTTTTTTTTTTAATATAATTTATTTTATTATCATTAATTTACAATTACATGTGCAATATTACGATTATTAAACTACCCCTTCATCAGGTCCCCCCCACTGCCTTAAGTTTTTAGTTGTTATTTGGATCAAGGGACCCAGAGTACTATGTCTTCTCTGCAGATCCTGTCTTTTGCTGATATAAAATAGTATTCGCTGCTGTGTTCTGACTCCCCTCTTAATGGGTTGTATTTCCAGCTTCAGGCCACCTTCAGGCACCAACAGCAATAAAGGTATTGAGAAGTAGGGGAACCACAGAGCAAGAATTAGAAAATTTAATTAGAAATTATAATCTTAAAATTTTAAACCAGCAGTATTTCCTATAAACTGTTCCAAATCCAAAGGCTGGTTGAGTAATCATTTATGTCGTCCATAGAGGTGGGGAATCCACAGAAAAGAAAAACCCCAAAGCACCCCAACATGGAATGAGGATGTTTGGTAACGCCACTCTGGGTTACCATCAAGGAGCTCACAAACGGGTGTCTGTGTTCAGTCAGGGGGCCACTGTCAGTCGTATGTTCAGGCCAAAGAACAAAGCCGCCCCAGGCTCGCCCAGGGAAGAACAATTAACAAGTTACCGAAGCCTACATCTGCGGATACTTTTATTTTCAAGACTCATTTCTGTTTCTTTAATTAAGGCTTTCAGCTTTAACCAGAATTACCATCTCAGGAGAGTATCTAATGCACTGAGCCCTCTGATGTGAAATACAAAAATGTGTAACACAAACACAGAAAGCAGAATGTATCATCAAAGGAGAGTGTTTCATACCTGTCTTCTGGAATAAAACATGATAAAGTGATTTTTATAATTATTCTTTTCCAAATTATACATTCAGCTAACATATCAATGGGGTTTTATAAATGTTTTAAATAGGGCACAATAAAATTTAAACTATGCACTTAGCTATGTCCACTTAGCAGGAAACAGGAATAAATGAAATCTATCCAGGTAAATGGAAAGCTTATTTTCAACAATGGTTTCCCTCTTTTTTCCTGCCAAATTCCCAACTTTTGCCCACATTGTAATGGAGTTAGCTCTCAGCATAAAACCTAAAAAGGAGAGGAAGCAGAGCTGAAAAATCAAACACACGGTACAACTACTCCTGAAAACACGATGGGATTCAGTTACTCTGTGTGGACATCAACACCCTTTGAATGTTTTCAGATTCATGGCCTTGCTCACATAGGGCTTCATTGTTAACACCAGCCCACACCTCTCATATTTCATCCCACATTTGCCCCTTGAGGCCTGTCGCATGCAGAAGAACTATGTGGACAGAAGAATTAAGTTGTAATGGGTGCAGGCAACTGTGAATGCTTCTTAGCACTGCAGTCAGTTAGGCACAGGTCTCCTGTGCACCACGGATTCTGCAGGGCCAGGGCTCTGCCCCCTGGCTCCTTCAGTGACCAGCTCTGGGCTGTGTCCAGAAGCCAGTGATCAGTGACCCTGGGCCAGCCCACCAGAACCCAAGTTAAGCTCTGTCTTGTCTGTTTGACAGATGACATCGACGGTGGTCCCATGTTAAGGAGACCTGTTTTAAGTGCCAATGAGCTATCCTAACCCATCAGCTCTGAGGAAACAAAAGCTACCACAGGCATTGTATAGATATTTTAGGATAATGATAGCATTCACACTTATTCACTAAGGTCCTGCACAAGCTAGATATAAGTCCCTTAGTAGCACTTCCTTATTAAAGTATAAACATTAAGGAAATGATTTTTTTAAAGATAAAAATATGAGTGGTTTTTACAGGCATTTTATATTTTTCATCTATTTCTGTAAGTTGTATTATAAATAGTATTTTGCTAATAGTGTTATTATCAAAATCAGTATTTTCAGTTGACACTTTTACATTAGTATAGGTCAGACTGCTAGTTAGGTAAGTAATGAAAACAATCCAGAAAAACCAAACTTGTGCTGCTTTTCAAGAAATCTTTCAACTGGTGTGAAAGAATTTGCCTTCACTAGGCTTGCTTACGTGCAGGGTTAATTATTAAACAGACAAGGTAACATTTACTTAAAAGGGGCCCCGAATTATGCCTACAGAAGAGTTCAAAGCCGATCTCCTGGGGAAAGAATATATTTCCCCTATGAAATAAGGCTGCTGTGGAGTGGCAGGGAAGATGGGCCCTTTTCATTGCATATGGTTTTCTATTGTTGGACATGTTTCAGTGAACATGTGGTCCTCTTGTTATGTTTAATAACAGATTAGAACAAGGACAACGAATGACCACCCCCCTGCCTGCCTTCTCTGCTCTGGAGAGGTGCCGGCCACATGGTGTGGCTCCCGAGGCGTGCTGTTTCGGGTCAGTCACTTATCCGTCCTCTGCTTCGGTTTCCTCACTGGTGAAATGGGGGGCGGGGGGTAAGGATGGCTCGCACCTCAACGGGCTCTTGGGAGGATTAAATGAATATACCCAGTGACTTAACACAGTGCCCAGCAGAGGGCACTCGCCCCGAGCGGAAGGTCTGAACCCTGGGTCCGTCAGTGCCAACGTGCGCTGCTGGAGGACGGTCGCCTGCCTCTGGGAGCCTGCTTTCTCATCCGTGCGCCGGGAAGAGCAGTGCCGGTTCGGAGAGCTCCTACTGGGTTAACGGCCATTGTGCGTGTACAGAGCACTAAGCGCAGGGCCTGGCCCTCTGTGTGTACTTAGTAAGTGGAAGCGATTTGTGTGGTGAAAATTTGTAGGAACTGAAGGTTTTCTGTACACTGCAGCAAAAAGGGAAAATGTGAGGAAATAGAAAGCCTCTTTCTAATGAGACCGATTCTCCCTGCCACAGAGGTCCAGCGTGGTCAGCTGCTCCACTTCAAACACCACCCCCCCCAACAACTCTGCCTGGCCTTAATATTGGAGGCACTAAGTCATTCACAAGCAGTGGTATTTGTAACCACACTGGCTTGCACGTGTAAATTGTGTGTAAATGTAAGGGGCCATCTTTGTCAGGGTGGCCACAGGACCCCTAGTGCCTAGACCAGTGCCTCCCACCCCGCAGGTGCAAATGAGTATTTCCTGAATGATACGAACAAATGAACCTAGGAAAACCTGGAAGCGCCAAGCATTTGCTTGGTTGAAGTTAGTGACTGCTTTTGTACATAGAGGCCCACTGAGGATGCATAACTCCCAAGACTCACGTCCCCTTCATCCAGCTTTAAGGCGGCTCCCAGCTCCCACATTCCACCGCTAGCCCTGAGTTCTAGAGCACCCGGCAGAGGCTGAGAGGAGGACTTGCCCCTCATCTGGAATCTACTCTGAGGCACCACAGTCACTCTGGCCGTCGTAGGGGGAGAAAGAACCAAAGCGGCTTCCTTACATTTCCACTGACATGGCCTCTGCTTATGTCTAGGCCCACTGTCAACTGCCAGTGCCCACCATGGCTTGGCACTGAGCCCTGAGTGGGGGCGCACCTGAGCCTATGAGCGTGGTTAGCACACACATGACTTCAGAGCAACATCACAGTGGAAACAATGAGAGAGAAACAGGACAAATGGACAGCATGAAGTAAACATCGAAGGCAGGAAAGCTCATGCATGCATGCACTGCAAAAGCAAAGTGGCCGGCAGAAGATGGCACACAGCTGAGTAGAAATGGTGGAGGACAGTCTGAGAAAAGCACACGTCCACAGCCAACGAGGCTCTGGCCGACCCCACAGACCTGGGGATGAGGCTTCTCACAACCACCCACAGACTAAGTGCTACCAGCTTTTCTCCATACCCGTGTGCCTGGGCCGATCCCAGCCTGCTGCGGGCCTACCTTGCAGTGAGTGGTGCTGACGGGAAGTCCGATGTTGGAAGCTATCACGACCGTGAATGCGGAGGCCAGCTCAATGGTGAAGCCGCTGCGGGGGGCAGGGGCACAGGACACACATCACAGGCGCTCTTTGTCCCCCCCTGCTCACCCCCAGGGGCGCAGTCTCTTCAGAACCCTCTCTGGGCTGACTGTGGACTGCTGACTGGCCAGATGACAGTGATAGAACAAGAAACTGCTGCATAATGGCAGCGATTCACACTCAGACTTTGCATTATCCTGTTGATGGCACTAAATGGCCTTGTTTTTCTGATGTTTTCCAAACCACGCACTGTGGTAACTGGGTCAGCAATTACTGCTGTGCAGAAAACGGTGCATTCATCAGTTCTGAAGAAGCACAAAGCATACTCTTCTCTTAAAAATATTGTACTTAAAAAAGGAAATTTTTCTTCAGATTACTAATTTTTCTTCAATCATTTAGAGAAACCTGTCATTAAAATGAATTTCAAGGGGAAAAGATTTCCAACTGGTACTCCCAAATTTTAGCTGTATTCCGAAAATTCTCTTTTAAATTTGTTACTTAACCCAAATATAGCTAAAGGATGCACAATAGAAGGACCACATAGAAAACCGAGCAGGACTGCAGACGCCACCTTAGGGGCACCTTCAGTCCAGACGGGCTGCAGGAAAGATGTACCAGGTACCCTGGAAGCGGGCCGGGAAGAGCCGCTTCCAACCAGCAGGTGGAGCTGGTGAGGCAGAGAATGTTGGGAAACGCGGCCCCTGGGCCCCCGCATGTTTGCCCCAGGCCTCCCACTTGCTCGCTGGGTCAGACCACCAGGGGGAGTGGATTTGGGCAGGAGGGTGGGTCAACTTCTCCCTCCTTCTATCCTCCCAGCCTCTCATCTTCTCTCCTCATCTCAGAGCCACTGTGGATGTGGCTGAGGACGCAGGAGGGAGGGTGAGGATGGGTGGCAAGCCAAGGTGGGGCATCTTACCCTGCCCCTCTCCTTGCTGGGACCCTGCTGCCCAGGGGCCACTCTGGGGGGCTGCGGCAGGGCAGCAGGGAGACTCGCAGACCCAAACTGGGCTCCTCGTAGAGCCCAGGCCGCCCTCGGGCTTACCTCGACGGTGTGATCGGAGTGAGGTCTTTCCCCATGGTCTGGATCACTCTTCTCCCCCAAAACCAGAGGCCGGTACAGATTCCAACTCCTCCATAGAGCAACAGCCAGACGGGAGTCCCTCCTGCTTGCAGGACAGCACCTTGTTTATAAATCAGCCACAAAGCTACCAGGGGGCCAATGGCATTACTGGGAGAAAAAAAGAGATTAATTTTATATAAACATGCAGTGACTTCTCAGTCTTGAGAAAGGGCTCTCCTGTATTTGTGGCTCACCTACATAATCTAGGGGTGACAAACATGACTCATGAATTTTTTTTATTGTGGTGGAAAGAATGATATAAAATTTACCATCTTGGCCATTTTTAAGTGTCCAGTTCACTAGTGTTAGGCATATTATACACTGTTGTGAAACAGATCTCCAGACCTTTTGCATCTTGTAAATCTGTAACTCTTTACCCATTAAACAGTGACTCCCTTTGCCTCCTCCCCCTGCCCCTGAGAACCGCCCCTTCTATTGTCAGTCTCTATGAATCTGATGGCTCTAGGGACCTTGTATCAGTGAAATTACAGTAGTTGTCTTTTCGTGCTGGGCCTATTTCACTTAGCATAATGTCCTCCAGATTCACCCATATTGTAACAGGTGTCAGAATTTCTTCCCCTTTTAAGGCTGAGTAATATTCCATTGTTTGCATACACCACATTTTCCTATTCCACTAATGCATCAATGGACCCTTGGGTTGCTACCACCTCTCGGCTATTGTGAATAATGCTGCAGTGAACACAGGAGTACAAATACCTCTTTGAGACCTTTGCCTTCAATTTTTTGGGTACACACTCAGAAGTGGGATGGTTGGATCATATGGTAGCCTATTTTGAATTTTTTGAGGAACCTCTGGACTGTTTCCCATAGCAGTTCCACTATTTTACTTTCCCCCCAACAGTGCACAAGACTTCCAATTTCTCCACATCCTTGCCAACACCTGTTATTTTCTGTTTGTATTTTTTATAGTAGCCATTTTAATGGGTATGTGATGTGTTAGTTTTAGAAGTGCTGGGGAAAAAAATCACAAGTGGATGCAAAAACCAAGTTCTTTTTCCTCTTCCTTTTTTTCACTATTTTTTTTTCCATTTTTCACTACCAGCATTATTACTGATATTAGCTACCAGTTTGTTGCAGCCAGGTCAGGCCCCACACTATGGGATTGCTATCACTGCACATCATTAGTTCACACCCACCCCGCCAACTAGGCATTGTCACTCCCGCTTGCCAATGAGGAAACCAAGTGCAAAGTTCCATCGTCAGCAGGAGGCAGGACGGGGTCGTGGGCTCGGGACTCAGGCACCCAGGCCTTGTCCCCTAGACGTGCTATCATCACTCTCACCCTTGGCAGCCACACACTGGTTTTGGGGGGTATGCCATGGCTTTTTATAAATTTTTCTTAAACTAAGACCTTAATTCTTTAGAAGAGTTTGTCCACAGCAACACTGAGAGGAAGGTACAGAGATTTGCCCTAAGTCCCAGGCCCCATACATGCACAGGCTCCCCCATTATCAGCATCCCCACCAGCAGGACATTTGTTACAACTGATGAACCTGCACTGATGCATCGGAATTGCCCAACATCCACGGTGGGCTTTGGGCTCACTCCTTGTGGTCTACAGTCTATGGGTGACTTCAGCTTTCTCCAGACTCCAACACCTGCTCTTTTTACTGTCTCCAGTTGTGCCTTTTCCAAATGTCACCTAGCTGGGCTCACACAGCATGTAGCCTTTACAGATCGGCTTCTTTCACTTGGTGACATGCATTAAGTTTCCTGCATGTCTTTTTATGGTTTGATAGCTTGTTTCTTTAAGTCCTAATTAATATTCCATTGTCTGGATGTACCACAGTTTATTTACCCATTAATCTCCTAAACAACCAAGATGCACTTCACTAAAATTAGAAACTTCCACACAGCTGAAGGACTGTTTCCAAGTTTCCTCAATTATAAATAAAAGCTGCTATAAACATCTGTGTGCAGGTTTTTGTGTGGACATAGGTTTTCAACTCATTTGGTAAATACCAAGGAGCATGACTTGGCTGGATCACATGCTAAGAGCACATGAGAAACCACCAAATTGTCTTCCACAGTGGCCGTGCCGTTCTGCATCCCCACTAGCCATGAGGAAGCTCCTGCTGCTGTGCCCCATTCTTGCCGGCATTCGGTGCTGTCAGTGTTCTATGCTTGGCCATTCTAACAGTTGTGAGGTGCCATCACGTGATTTTACTTTGCATCTCCCTGATGACATGACATAGAGCATCTTTTCATGTGCTTGTCTGCCATATGTGTATCTTCTTTGGTGAGGTATCTGGGAAGATATCTGGTCCATTTTTTATTGGGTTGTTTGTTATCTTATTCTTGGGTTTTAAGAGGTCATTGTATAGTTTTGCTTGTGGATTTGTGATTCATTTTGAGCTAATTGTTTCTGAAGGGTGTAAAGTCCGTGTCCAGATTCTTTTTTTGCAGAAGTGAAGACGCAGTCATTCCAGCATCGTTTGTTGAAAAGGCTCTCTTTGCTCCTTTGTATTGCCTTTGTTTTTAGTCAAATATCAGTTGGCTATATTGATGTAGGCCTATTTCTGGGCTCTGTACTCTGTTTCAATGATTTTTTTTTTGTCTATTCTTTCACCACCACCACACTGTTTTGGTTACTATAATTTTATAATAAGTCTTGAAGTCAGGTAGTTTCAGTCCTCCAACTCTGTTCTTTTCTTTCCACTTTGAGTTGGCTATTCTGGGTCTTTTGCCTCTCCATATAAACTGTATAATGAATTTGTCAATATCCACAAAATAATTTGCTGGAATCTTGACTGAGATTGCATTGAATCTATAGATGAGGATGGAAAGAACTGACATCTTGACAATATTGAGTCTTCCTATCCTTGAACATGGTAAATCTATTTAGTTCTTGGATTTCATTCATCAGTTTTGTAGATTTCCACACAGAAAGAAAGGTACAAAGTTGGAGGACTGAAACAACCTGACTTATACATATTTTGTGAAATGTATACCTAAGTATTTCATTCTTGGGAGTGCTAATGTAAATGGTACTATGTTTTTTACTTCAAATTCCACTTGTTCATTGTTAGTATGTGGGAAAGTGATTGACTTTTGTATATTAACCTTGTATCCTGCCATCTTGCTATAACTGCTAGTTAGTTCCAGGAGTTTCTTTGGTCGATTCTTTCAGATTTTCTCCAAAAATGATCATGTCATCTGCAAAGACAATTTCATTCCTCCCCCATCTGTATACGTTTTATTTCCTTTCCTTGTCTTCTTGCATTAGCTGGGACTTCCAGGTCAGTGTTGAAAAGCAGTGGTGAGAGGAGACATCCTTGCCTTGTTTCTGATCTTAGTGGGAAAGTTTTGAGTTTCTCACTATTAGGTACAATGTTAGCTGTAGTGTTTTTGTAGATATTCTTCATCAAGTTGAGGAAGTTTCCCTCTATTCCTAGTTTCCTGAGAGTTTTTATCATGAATAGGTGGATTTTGTTAAATGCTTTTTCTCTACCTATTGCTATGATCATGTTATTTTTCTTTTTTAGCCTATTGATACGTTGGATTAAAGTTAATTCACCTTTGACTCTTGAACCAGCCTTTTGGTATGCCTTGTAATTTCTTCCTGATAGCCAGACATGATGTACTGGGTATGGGGAACTGCTATAAACAGGCCTTTGGGAATGTGATGAAGTGTGGGGGGGAGTGGAAGGTCCTATAGTCTTATGTCAGTCTGTGCCTCCCGACTGTGACCTTCACAAGTGCTTCTCAATTTATTTTTCCCCTTTTATGAAGGACAGGATGGCTCCTGTGGACTGGAGTTGGCATTTCCCTTCTCCCAGGCTGGGACAGCAGCCCAGCAGGTGAGGCTCTGGCTCACTCCCTCCCCTGCAGGCAGGCCCTTAGGAACAGAGCGCTCTGGGCGTGTCAGGACGGCCACCTTCCCTGCCCCCACGGAAGCAGATGTTTCTTCTCTGATATTCACTGGAGGACCTGCTTGAGCTCCTAGAGGTAAAACTCACAATACTGTCACCCCCCCCCCATCAAAATGGAGTCCACCTGGAGTCTTTCTCAGGCTTGCCACACTAAGCCTCTGGAATTCCTCAGTCCAGGTCAGCTTTGCGTACGGTCACTGGTCCCCAGGCAGTCTCCATGGCGAGTCTCCCCCCATGACTCCCTGTAACTGCCAGCCTCTCCAGTCTCGGGGGTGGCCGTTTGCCTTGTGAACCCCCTTTAGATCCAAGAAGAGCTACTGATTTTGTTCCGTTTTTCACTTGCTGTTAGGATGGAGTGACAGCCTCCACGCTCCTTTCATACATAATCACACACAGGCTTTTACCAGCTTCTGTAGCCCCAGTCGCCTCCTCCCAGCCCAGCTCGCTACTCTGTGTAGACAGTGTGTACGCAGAGTCGGCTGAGAGTCACAGAGAACTGGCTCTCACGTCTGCTTCTCTCTAGTGTGTGACCCTGGGCAAGAAGTGTCACATTCTGAACTTCAGATTCCCTGTCTTTGGAGGACACCACTCAGGAGCTCCCGGGCTGTTTTGAGAAGGATTAGTAAGTTACAAATGGCTCAGCACTGAGGCCTGGCACTTAATAACCTTTTGTTGAATGAATAGAAGCCCCCGCACTGTCACATTATTATATCTAGAACCTAGCTTTGACCTGACCATTTCCCCTCAGGAGCCTCAAAACCAGCCCCAAACTGGAAGCGATTGCTCTGAACTCTGGTCCCCGCAGCAGTTTCTGCCTAGATGCTTCCTTTGGCCTTGCAGTCCTGGTTCGGGATGGTTTGTCACTTTCCCTGGGTGTGTTCTTCTTGTCTCCCTAACTGGAATTTAAACTCCTAAAGCATAAGAAACCAACACACAACACTTTGCCAGTACCAGGCCTTCAATAAATAATTTGTGATAAGGAGGAGGAAGAAATGGGCTGGTGTGGGCTGGGAGGGGGGAATCAAAAAATTAAGACAGGATAGACCATGGAGCCCCACACAGCATGGCAACACCTGGGTCACGTGGGCGACAGAGCATAAGATGCCCAGCCTCTTGTCTGGCGGGAAGACCTCTTTTAAAAAGAACAGAAACACAGATGCACATGGTGGAGTGCGTGGGAACCCACAGCTGTAAAATGGGGCCACATAACCGGGCTGTAAAAAGTGCTACAACAGCGAGTTCTCCTGATCTGGACACATTAGTGCTGCATGATAACCACAACAACAGCAATGGTGAAAATGTACAGGAACTGACGATGAGAGCTCTGTCCTGCGCATGCTCTATAAAGCATCACAATCCTCATGGAAACCCCAGGAGGTCAATACTAGTTTTACCCCATTTTACAGACTGGTGAACTGAAGATCTGGGAGTCAAGTGACCTGTGGAAGGTTACCCAGCAGGTAGAAGGCAGTTCACCTGCTCCTACATATTCTGGGCCTCCATGACCTGCTGACCATGCAGTCCACACCCTCTCTGTGGCCTCCTGCTCTTCCCAGAGTGGGCCAGGCATGCTCCTGCCTCAGGCCTTTGCACCTGCTGCTCTTGGGGGCCGCCCGCCAGCAGATGCCCCAGTCCCTGCGGATCTCCCCGGTGAGCCTTCCCCCAGCAGCCCGTCCAACATGGCGCTCCGCAGATGCTCCTTCTGCCGTCCCACCTTGTGTTTCCCTTCAGCACCGGGGCGGTCTAAGGCCCCATACAAGCTGCGTTTGCCCAGCACCAGCGGCGCAGCGCACGGACTTACCTCACGTCGTTGCCACCGTGCGCGAAGGACCCGAAGCAGGCAGTGAGCACCTGCAAGAAGTGGAACAGGAGGTGCACCTCAGCCGTGTCCTTCTCCTCCTTCTCCTCCTCCACGGGCTCCTCCCCGGCCTGGATGGCGTCCGCCAGCTCCGAGGCCAGCTTCATTTCCACACCGCCCTCGTCCGCCTCGATCTCGGCCTCGGCCACCGCGTTGCAGTAGCTGGAGTAGCTGTCGTAGCGAAGCCTCTTTTTGGAGTAGGACACGGCATCGGCCACCAGCTTCTCGCTGTCCTCGGGCGCGGGCGCCGGCCCGGGGGCCCTGCAGGCGGCGAGCGCGGGCAGCCCGCAGATGGCCGCCGTGTAGCACGTGTAGCTGTTGTTGCGGCGCAGCAGCCGGTAGCCGCTGTCGGGCGCCCCCCGCTCCCCGGGGCCGCCGTCGGAGCGCATCCGGTGCAGCAGGTCCTTGTAGAGCCCCGAGTCTTTGTGCACCGTGTGGTACACGTGCCCGTCACTCCTCGGAGCGCCGTCCAGGCTGAAGGTGCCGTTGGACACGGGCGACTTGGTGGCGCCAGGGGTCATAGAGAAGGCCCTGCCTGGGCAGGAGAGAAGGCGGCTCACCTGCTGGTCTTGGAGAGTGAGGTGTCCGGAAGGAAGCACTCCCCACCCCCTGTAGTATTGACCTCTGCAAGCCTGGACTCTGGGTGATGTGCATTTCTTCCCACACGCTTTATTCCCTACCTTGACTACGAAGGGACATATGATATGGTTAAAATAAAAAGGGAAACTTGGAAACGTAACAAAAGGGTAAAACGAATGATAAGGCCCTTCAGCATGATGTTAAAGTGTCTCCTAGAAACCACTATGGCACTCGTTTCTAGGACCAAAAGGGAGAATCCACAGAAGGAACTTACTTTAGAGACACTTCATACATGAGGGGTAAATCCCGTCCATTGTGACATAGATCCCCAGGGGCTCCCAAAGGCCACCCATGGCTGTGGAAGGCAGTGGGGCCAGGTCTGCGACTGCCTATGGGACGTGGGCACCAGGGCCCACCTTGCAGGAGGCAGGAGGCTGCCCAGGCGCAGAGGCTGGCACCTGCCCATCATTAACCACAAGTGTGGGACCACAGACAGCCCAGGATGGCCTTGATTTTCTGAGTTTCTGTGACTCGACAGTAAAGCGACCTCCCTGCGTCTTCCACCAGGAAGGCTCCCTTGTGAGCTGGGTAAGCCAGGGCCTACCAGCAAGACAGCTCTGCCACCCGGGCGGGCAGCAGTGTGCTGGCCCTTGGTGCTGCCCACGAGGCCGGAAACAGCTCTTGGAAGAAAAATCACAGGACAGGAGTAGGCCTGATTTGTTGACTGAATGGTCTCCTGAGGCCTTTTTAGGCTTTTGTGCATTCAGACCTAACTGCCTACACGCAGGCTTCACTGGGTCCCCAAGGAACAGCTCTCCGCCACCAGGAACACCCAGTAGTCCCTCCATGCAGGTCTTACCATAGGGAGCCCGCGGGCGGCTTCCCATGGGTGTCCCCTCTGGGGCGCCAGGCGCCTCCCCCGCCGGCCCCGTGAGGGGAATGGTGCTGTCGTCCGCCCGGGCGCCTGGCAGCTCTTTAAACACTGGGGACTCCAAGTCCTGGATTTTACTGAGGCTTTCATCAGAGACTCTCGATAAAGAACCTTCTTTTTGTAATTTGCCTAAAGAAAACACAGTCAAAACTGAAAATTTTCAGAGAGAAATCTTACAATTGAAAAGGGAATATAACAAATGAATATTTATCTCTACACTTTAGTACTTACTCTAGAAATGGAAAAAAAAAAGTGATAGCTGGAGACAAAAACGTAGAGAGTTCAGTCAATTACCTGGACAATTCAAGCTGGAAAATCCAGCTACTGAGGAAAAGGTAGAGGCTTGGCCTCCGGTATCAGGCCAAAAGTAATAAAACAGAGAAAGGGCCAGGCCCGATCAGCGGGATCTCTTCTAGGGTAACGCTCTGTAATTCTACCATCATCTAGACTGGCCTTCTGTTTCTTAAACTAACCTCAGAGTCTTTGAAATGTTTGTACTTTTTGTCTTCAGAAAATATGAGAAGATATTATAACAGTCTGCTTGGTTTTCTTTTGTTCAATAAAGTATCAGTCTCAGATTTCTTCAGGTCACCAAATCTTAGGAAACAAACCATTTTTCATAAAGAAACAGAGAGATCCTACTTTTTATTTTAAAAAATCCTTTACTTTAAAAAGATACAAGGGATTTTTTTTTAAAGGGCTTTAAAATGCGACAGCATTTGTTTTGATCAAACTGGAAATGTGGGGCTGCTGGCATATTTTCCTGAGCAAATTTGTAAGCTCTCACCTGCAGAGCTGAGATGGAAATATTCTTCTCAGTTCCTCTGCTGGACACACTCATATATAATCTCTATCTCTATCATTTCTTTATATCTACTTAGATAGATAAACAGATTTTTTTAAACATGAAATTTCTGGTTTGTATTACAGGGAACAAAGTAATGTACATACAAGATCTCTGACCTGAAGTTGCTTATGATCTAGATGAGACAGGATGGTATTTGTAAAGATTTGTGATATTAAAAACAAAAACTGTTAACACTTAGACGAGATAGGTAATATTATTTTCTGCATTTTACTAATGAGCAAACTGAGGCACAGAGAGATGGAGCCCAGGGTCAGAGAGGTGATAAATGCAGTCTAGTTGTATGGTCCTTGCCCTTAATCACCAGTCTTGTTCTTAAAAGAATATGAAGTATATATTGAAA
The DNA here is from genome assembly GCA_032199065.1 of Smutsia gigantea. Lineage (NCBI taxonomy): Eukaryota > Metazoa > Chordata > Mammalia > Pholidota > Manidae > Smutsia > Smutsia gigantea. Next base: position 37,490 of record JAVSCE010011338.1, on the reverse strand, counting down.
TATCAGAATCTATGGCCTTGACAAAAACAATCTCTTGGGACAGTTGGGGAGCAATGTCAGTTTCCTGCTGTGACATCATAGCCTAATGCTGGAAAGCAAAGATCTTATCATCCTTTGATGAGAAGTTTCAGTTAATAGGAAAAGATTTAAAAAATCAAGGCATTTAGGGTCATTTACCCTTCCCATGAGGTTAAGTCAGGCAGGCAGTATTTTCGGTGGGGGACTCATCTTAGACTAGCTCTCCGTGTGAACGGAGGAGGTGATATTTATTCTCAACAAAGAGTAGGAGCATCTACACGAGAGAGCAAGAAGCAGCTGGTTACCCATCCATCATCAATGTGGCTTGACTATTTAGTTTGAAGTTGTAGGTATTACGGTGAATTTTTTATTATTGGTTTTTAAATTGCATGTAGTGAATTAACTGCATGATGTGTGTCCTGATTTGAACACATCTAGATTCATTTAATCCCACCACTGTCAGGATACAGAGAAGTTCCATCACCCCCGAAATCTCCCATGGTGGTAAACCTCTGTCAGCCCTAACCCTTGGCAACTGCTGATCTGGTCTTTGTCCCTACAGTCTTGTCTTTTTCAGAATGTCACATAAATGATACCATAAGACAACTAATTTGTTGAAACTGGCTTCTTCCACTCTGCAAATGCCTTTGAAACTCATCCAAGTTGTTAAATGTACCAACAGTTCATTCTTTTTCCTGACTTAGTAGTAGTACGATATACAGCTATACCATAGTTTGTTCAAACAGTGATACAGCCTGTGGATAATCCAGGCTTGTTTCTAGTTTTTGGTGATCACAAATAAAACTACTATAAACATTCGGGTACAGATTTTTGTGTGAATTTAAATTTCATTTCTCTCAGGTACCCAGGAGTGAGCAAGTGTATATTTAACCACATAAACTGCCACACTGCTTTTCCTGAGTGACTGTACTATTTTGCATTCCCACCCCAGTGTATGAGTTGCCGCTGCTTCTCATCCTCATCAGCATTCAGCATCGTCTGTTTTTTTTTTAAAGCCATTTAAATGCTGTGCCGTGATGTCTCGTGGTTTTAATTTGCATTTCCCCGGCGGCTAGTGATGTGGAGCGTCTTTTCATGGATGCGTTCGCCCTTCATATCTTTATTGATTAAGTGTCTATTCAAACTTTTTGCTCATGTTTAAACTGTGTTCTTTTCTGAGATTTCTTCATTTATTCTGAATACAAACCCTTTGTTGGACAGAGGATTTGCAAACATTTTCTTGTAGTCTGTTGCTTGTCTTTTCATTCTCTTAATAGCATTTATGACAGAGCAATAGTTTTAAATTTTGATGAAGTGCGATTTACTGACTTCTTTTTAATGAATCAGGTTTTTGTTGTCATATCTAAAAAACGCTTTGTTTAACCCAAAGTCACAGAAGTTTTCCCTTTTTTTTCCCCTTAAAAGTCTTATTCTAATCTATTTTACATTTACATCTACAGTGCATCTTGAGTTAATTTTTTTTTACAAGGTGTAAGGCTTAGGACAAGGTTCTCTTTTTGGATGAATAATTGGATGTCTAATTATGCCAATACTGTTTGTTGTAAAGATTATACTTTCTCTGTTGAACTGCCTTTGTATTTTGTTCAAAATCAATTTGCTGTATTTGTGTGGTTCTATTTCTAAACCCTATTCAGTTCTGTTAATCTTGGTATCTGTCTCTTCACTGTCTCTTCACTGTCTTGTAGCTTTATAGCAAGTATCAAAGTTGATCAGTATGAATCCTCTGACATGGCTCTTTTTCAAAATTGTTTTGGCTGTTCCAGTTCCTTTGCCTTTCTGCTTAGATTTTAAAAGCAGCTTGTCTATATCTATTAAGTATCTTGCTGGGATTTTTATTTGAATTGTGTTAAATCTCTAGATCCATTTAAGAACAAACATCTGAACTATACTGAGTCTTCTCATTCATGAATATGGTATATCTCCTCATTTGTGTCTTGGTCTTCTTTGAAATATGTTTTTTAAAATTCATATATGTCTGTGTTAAAACATGATTGTAAGGTAAGGCACACTCTGAGGCCAAAAGTAAATACTTTTCTTTTAAGAGTCCTGTAAAAACATGTGGCCTTGAGGCCTACAATTCAATTACATTGCTAGTGCAGGAAAACAGCTCCGGCAACTTTCTAAGCCATTTTCTTCTTTTTTTAAAAAAAATTACTGAGTGCAATAAAATGAAGACATTTTTAACGTGCAGGTAGAAGGCCTGAGACAAATCAGTACAGCCTGTATCCACTCCCGCAGTCAAGACGGAGTCCATCCCCATGTCCCTGAAAAGTTCGCTCTGCAGTTGGGCAGCTGCACCTCCTCCAGCTCGTGACCAGTGATCGCTACGGCTATGTATTAATTTTCCCTGGAATTATGTACAATGTCTCCTTCTGTGTCTGGCTGCTTTTGCTCAACACATCTGTGAAGTTCATCAGGTCGTTGAGTCTACCGGTCATTTACTCTCCTCGTTGCTAAGTATTCTTGCTATTGTATGACTATTCCACGATTTGGTTACCCACGCACATCTGAGCTGTTTTCAGTTTGGGGCTATTCTGACTAAACAGTTCGTGTGCAAGTCTTTATGGATGTACATTTTGATTTCTCTTGGATAAATACCTAGGAGAAGCATATGGTCATATGGTAAGCGTATGCTGAACTTTACAGGAAACCACTAAACTAACTTCTAAAGTAGTTGTACCATTTTACGTTTCACCATCAATGCGTGAGAATTCCAGTTAACCACTTCTTCATTAGTGCTTGGAACTGCTGGTCTTTTTCACTTTGGCTGCTCTTGTGGGTGTGAAGGGGGATCTTACTGTGGTGCTATTTTGCATTTTCCTGAAGACTAATGATTTTCATCAGGCTGTTAGAACTTGACTGCACAGTTAACTCGGCAGTTACCCATGGCAACTAGGACCTTACTGCTTACCTGGGTCACAAGTTATCAAGGAAAGTTTGAGCCAGGGAGCAGGCAGGGGCCAAGAGCGAAGGACTGGGCATGCATCCCAGTGTGTGCACTGCGTTATCCATGTTTCCAGCTCCTGCTGTTAGAACGATGGTGGAATGCATCTGAGCTCAGGGATTGGGAGCATTTTTATCAGGCACGAGAATAAGAAAGCCCTTACCTGCTATCTTCCTCCGCATCCACGGGCACACGAAGAGCCATACGAAGAGGGCAAAGAGCAGCGCCACGCCGAGGGAGGTGAGTGCCATCGCCCACATGGGCAGGACCAGGCCGAGCACTGGCAAGTCAAGGTGAGAGCAGCGTCGTCAATGGACACTGAAAGGTCAGACCTCATCTCAGCACACGTTCCATTCCCCATATTTAAAACAAAGTTAATAAAGCTCTCAACCAAAAAATATGCTACACCTTTTGGGGTAGAAAGCTCTGTGTTTAAGACACACCACACCTTGTGACTATACAGTCAAATCGGTCAGTAAGCTAATTATTAAAATGTTCCCAATTTGGCACAACAGCATATTAAGTTGGGAGTAAAACCGTTTATGTATTATCTCAGCGTCTAGACTGCTGAGTGGATTCCTGAGAAAGGAGTCCCGGCTTTGGTCCTGGCAGCCAGCCCACTCCCGTGGGCAGGAGGAGCGGAGGGCAGGCCCCGAGCGCTGAGGGCCGCCTTTTCTGCATCTCAGGAGGCAGCAGGTGCTGCTGTAAATGCACGTGACATCCTGACCAGGTACACAAACATTTTTAAAAATCAGCTTTGAAATAAAAGTTTTTTGAAAGGACATTTATCTTCAAACGTAGCTTTTCTTTGAAGTGTCACCTCACAGAATTCTGAAAACTCTTCACTCAAACCCAGTCTTGCACATTAAGCTGTGATTACGTTAACCAATAAAAGGGTAGACAAGCCCCTGGTTTAGAACACTGCACTCTCCTGGCCCTGTGACATATCCCCAGAGCGCATCACCCTGAATTTGGTACATCTTTCTGGCACTGGTGGTTACAGGCACATTTCACATGTTCGCAGTATACAACTTAAATGTGGACACTTACACAGGAGCATGGATATGTGTGCATGAATCCTTACCATGGCATTATTTGTAATAGTAAGAATTTGCAAGAATACTAATAGAATCTTTGTCATGGAAATGTGAAATAATTACAGTACAGAGTCATAAAAATGAGGTAGAGTCATTCATACAGATGAGGAAAGAGCCCAAAATCTAGTGTGTTAAGAAAGGCTACGTGCATAATGGTACTCATAGTATGACCCAATTTATGTATAAAAAGGAAAACAACCACACATTTACACTCCTACTATATACATGAATCTACAGGAAAAGTTCTGGAAAGATACAATGGTTAGTCCTGTGGAGAGATGGGAAATTGGAGGGGGCTTTCACTTCTGACTTATATATACTTTCATATATACTTTTGAACATACATGACATCACTTTTGTAAATTGTTAAAAGTTTCTAAGTTTTAAGGAGTGAACTATTTAAGCTTTGCTCTTTGCTCTTAGATTAAATAAATCTTTAATGATTCAGGCTTTGTTACACTGTTAACCATTTTTTATCTATAACTCAAAGTTATTCAGTGAAGGTATGGTTAAACATTTTGGTAATTGTTAAGAGGAAGAATAGATAATACTATAAATGGGGAGTCAGGATTAGCATATATAAATATGAAAAATGAAAAACCAGAATGCCTAGCTCAGGGGCCACCGGGGGAGAGCGCACTCAGGGGCTAGACCGTGCCACTCCGAAACTCCCTTTAGCGGGCAACCCAGCTCTGCTGCTGGCTCTGCCCCGCATCTGAAACTGGGAGCCGCCTGTAGAACTACTCAGGCCCACGCACCTCACTGGCCCTGGCTTCCTGGCTTCTGCTTTATATCCCTCGGCAGTGTCTTAGTACCTGTGATAAAGGATCACTCCTAAGCGCTTGGTTGCCAAACTCAGTGTATCACCAACATAAAATTAATGGTTCAACTCCCATCTACACCAAGCCCCGCGGCTAAAGGCATTTGGTTTTGCAGAGGTTCCTCTGCGGCTCCTGGTGTCGCGGACGGTAAAATTGCTAACTGCCCTACTTTCAGCTTCATTGTGTTCACCTGACCGAAGAGAGGCTCGCCTGGAATACTGAGGGGAGAGAACGATTTGGAATATATATGTAGTTTATTTATCTGTTTATCTGTCATCTATTCATTATTTTTTACTGAGTGAACACGTTTGTTCTCCGGCGCTATCTTTTTCCATCCATGCTGAGTAGAGCCCAGAACAAAAGCGGAGAAATACGCTTCACTTGCTCCTGCCGAGCCCATCTCCATGCTTTCCCCTGGGGCATGTGGGATTTCCGAGGGTGTCGGGACCGACAGCCCAAAGGGAAAAGCAGAGGTGGTTACGAGGCTTTTGCCCCTTGGCTTGGGCAGTATAACGAGGCACAATCATCACCTGCCCTCCACTTTTACCATCTCAACCGGTTAGTTTGGCCTGGGAGGTGGCCAGAGAGCTCTGAAGTCACCGCCTAAGTCAGAAGAAACTGGGAGAGAGAGCTGGGCAGGAACACATCACTGAGGGTGGAGGTGGGAGACAGAGTAGAAAATCAAGGAGGAAAAAAGCGAGGGCGTACCGGAAAATGGGGGCGTAAGAGGGGAGAGAGGAGCACCGCGGGGACAGAACTTGGATCTCAGCAAGTTACGCCAGCAATCTGGTAATACGAAAGTGCTTCGAAAGAACATGGGGGTTTGCTTTTATTGCCTGCATATGAGAAACGCGACCTCACAGTTACCGATGTCACATAGCTCTAAGCTGGACTAAATTTATAAAATTAGATTTCATGGATAAAAAATAAATACAAAAATTCAGTGCTGGGAAGCTCTGGAATGAATGTACATCCAAGGCAAAACCTTTTCTGTGAACACTCAAGGTTGACTTAAAAATGACAAATTTTTTGACAAAAATTCTTTGTATTGAGTTGTCTCCCTGTAAGGATCTCAAATTGGTTTCCAATAATTACATGTCAAGAGGGGATCAGGCGTGGCGCGCCACTCCACTCCGTGGACAAAGCGGGCCATGGCCTCAGTTGCTCCAGTTGCCTCACCCAGGAGCCGCTGCTAGGAGCCCATACCGGGTGCTCCAAATCCCGCCCTCCGCCCGACAGAAGGCCCCCTTCCCAGGCTCCTTGCACATCTGGGCAGCAAAGGGGCACGGTGCCCGAAGAGCCACTGATCTGCAGTTCTGCCCAAATCCTGTCCCGGCTCAGGTGAGCTAGACAAGAGGTGGAAGAACTTTAGAAACACTCAGTCTTCCAGTGTCAGTACTTTGTTACACACTGTTAATATTTAACGGTCATTATTAGAATCTATAAAATAAAATAAATAAAACTTCTTTAAAACCCAGAAGGCTTTACTTGTATTATTCCCTTCTACCTTCCTCCTCAGCCTCTCTCTACAACTTTCCTGCTTCTGTTTTAATTTTATAAATAGCATATGCTTATTATAAATGTATCAGCAGAACAAAATTATGTATAAATGTGGCAACTCCCCTTTACTCTTCCCTCTGGAACCCAGTTCCTAGAGAGACACTGTTAACTACTTGGTGTGCCTCTTTCTAGGCATTTTCTAGATATAAACACAGTGTAGAGTGTTTATCATAATTTTTTTCCTTTTAAAAGAATTTAACAGATGTAGATGTATATATTGCTTTCCACTTTCATTTCTCACACATAACATATTGGGTGGGGACATCTTTCCACATTAATACACATACACACATGTACTACATTGCAGAATCCTTCCTTACCTGAAAAAAAATGTTTGTTTTAGAGTAACATGTTCAAAGCATTAGAGGAGCCCCTAGTAGTAAAAGGAATCCTGAAGCAAGTTTTGTTAAAAAAGTGAAGCTTTCTTTTGAAATAGGAAAATGCCATTTCCTAGTTTGCCCTATAATTGGGATTTCTGTTGCAAATGGTAGCAGCTGTCTCAAACCAGGGTTCACTTACAGTATTTCTGAAAAGGAAAATGTAAATCTGTCCACTGAATCCAGCCCTTGGTGATAAGTGAAGACCCCTCCCCGCCAGGGCTTCCCGGCCCAGAGCCGCCCAGTGCCGGGCTTCTCTGCCGCTCAGAGCTTCCAGGCGGTACCGGGAGGATACAGAGGTCCTCCTCACAAAGCCCCCAGGGCCTGAGGGGGCCTGAGGGGCCCTGGTGCTCCAGCTTCTTTGGGAATGGATCAGAAGAGCTGTACCTGAAGGGGGTAAGGAGGTGGGGAAGGGGAAGAGGAAGGGGGAGAAAGAGGGGAAGGGAGATGGGGGAGGAAGGGGAGGGGGAAGGGAGGGGATATGGGGGAGGGAGGGGGAGAGGGGAGGAAGGGGAGGGGGAGGAGGGAGGATGGGGGAGAGGATATGGGAGAGGGAGAGGAAGGGGGGAGAAAGGGGGAGGGGGAGGGGAGGGATATGGGGGAGGGAGAGGGAGAGGGGAGGAAGGGGTATGGGGGAGGGAGGGGAGAGGGGAGGAAGGGGAGGGGGAGAAGGGAGGATGGGGGAGAGGATATGGGAGAGGGAGGGGGAGGGGGGGAAAGGGGGAGGGGGAGGGGAGAGGAGGGGGAGGGAGGGGGAAGGGAGTGGATGTGGGGGAGGGAGGGGGAGGGGGGAGAAAGGGGGAGGGAGGGGGTGGGGGAGGGGGGCAGGGAGGGGAGACGGGACCACACTCTGACTTAGAAGTTATATATAACCACCCGAGGCTTACCCAGGTGACCGGCTCTGACTACGCAAAGCGGCATGCAGTGAATTTCAGCATCCACTCTTCAGACACTGAACACAGACCAGGCCCCACGTAACTGGAGACTTTTTCATTAAAAATAAACTTCAGGCTTGTATCCAACCCAAGTGAGCAATTTATTTCCTAGAGTTATTTTTGTCTTGCAAATTATTATTTTTAAGGAGAAAAATGCAGAGAACATTTTTTAAAGTGCTTTGAAGTATGAGGGTTTTATTTGAGAAAAGTCATGTCAAATGCAAAGTAAAACAAATCACCCAAAGCCTCAGATATAAGCAATGTCAGGATAATTCAGAGCGAAGGGACACAGGGAACGGGGGCAAAACAACTACCTCAGCAGCCAACGGCATCCATCCCAGTGCCGACGTGGAAGCTACATAAGATTAATGCTGCCACTCACTCCTGTCAGATAATTTCCTTCTTCCCTTCATCTCTGAAGCCGCCACTCGAAAGGCCAGCTTCTAAGGAAGAAAGGGGACCAGGAAGGGTAAACCCCACAGGGGCAGAGGGCATCTGAAAGGGGCAGCCGAGTGAGCAGCTGTGGCAGGGCCTTCTCGGCTCAGCCTTGTCACCAAACAAGACACCAGGCTGTGCAGGACACACCTGGGGAGGCCGAGAGGCCCCACGTGGGGACGCAGTATGTAATTAAAGTCTAGTGTGAAGGGCAAAAGTTAACCTTCCATGTTAAATGGAAGTAAGATTTGGACTCACTCAGTGGACATTCTAGAAGCATTCCCAGGAACCAAAACATCAGCAAAGCCCTTTCCGGACTGGGTGGAGGAAGAACATGGTTGCTCCTTCAGACTCGTGACCTTCTTTTCTCCTCTGGCCACGACCCCGGGAAAACCAGTAAGATGTTTTCCACAGCAATACGTGTGGGAAAAACAGAAAGGCAGAATGACTCCAGATGCGCAGGTGACTTCAGGTGGACAAGAGGAGGCTCCGTCTGATTGTGGTGCTGAGACAGCCCCCCACATGCGTTTAGACCTACTGTGCGCCAGGCACCTCCAGCTCGAGTAACAAGCACCCCCTTCAGAGGCTCTCCTACCGCCCTCTGCTCGTGACGCCCAGCAGGGGCTCCTGGAGCGGAGGGGTGGCGCCTCTGCCAGCAGGGCCGCCCACCAAAGTCCTTAACACCCACGCCAGCACTGGGGAAGGCGTCTGTGCTGCCAGCGGAGCGATGACCTCCGGACTCTCGCACAGACTCTTTCTACTCCTCATTAAAGAGGCAGCCAGCCTCCTCACACCGGCTGTATGGTAAATATACACAAATCCATAAGCCAGGTTTCCAAATATACTGGAAGCCATTTTGAAAGAAAGGGGAACGAATGGAAAGAATATATTAAGGTTGCTGTATTTGGATTGTCATTAATAGTGACATTGGGCGCCAGGTACCAGCTGTCCCACCCAGGCCATGTCATGTGTCAGTGTGAGGTCATCCCTAAGGGACTCCTGGGAATTCTGAGGTTCCTCTCCGTCCCAGCCATGTGGCCTCAGGCCCTCGGCACTCCCCTACCTCAGGTTCCCGCCGGTAAAGTGGAGTTAACCTTACTACCAATTCTTCAGGGGAGTTCCGAGGGCCACAAGGATTAATTCATATATTATCAGGTCCATAAAAGTTAGCATTTGTATTATTTACTGAGTGTCTCTTCCATTACATGGTTTCATTTTCTCTAGAAAAACTCTCCCAGTAAGATGATTTTTTTTTAGCAAATTTGCAGTAAAACTGCAGCAAAAGGTGAAGAAAAGAAAAATAGAAAAAATAGGCCAAGTATAGAAAAAGGCCAATTTTAATAAAAATCACTCAGTTGACCTTGGACATTCAGAAGAAGAACCAGGGAGCATGCAGAACAGAGGGCAAGAGAAAATCAAATGCAGAAACAAAGGCTTGTTTATACCAATTCCCATTACTAGACGGGGCCCCACTAGGGCAACCCAGCGTCCTGTGTCACCAGGCCAGGAGGTGGCTGCCTCTTGATGGCTGCCTGGCGTTTCGTTTAGCTATCTCGAGCCCCAAGAGCCTATTCTGAATCAAGGACGAGGACTGCCAGGCAAGCAGATGGTGGACAAGGAACCTCCCGCTGCAGGTTACAGACAGCTCAGCACTGTGGGTGCTTTGGGAGACGCACGGACTGGGTGGTGGGGTGAACTTTGTGGCTTCAAACTGGTTTTTCTCTGCCTCTGACTTTATGTATCATGAAAACAGTCTGTGACAAACATACTTCACAGTCTGTGAATCATGAAATCTGAAGGGCCGCCAGCCGCTGCTCTCTGGGCCGGGGCCTCACCGCTCTCCGGCCCTCGTCATCACTATGACCTTCATTCAGCTTTGCGCTCTTCCTATAACTTGAGCAACACATGTGATGCCCTATCGCCCAAAGGCTGGAAGTCCTCAGACTGCAGGAGCACTGAAACCGCGAAGATCAATATTCTCAGTGGTGCAGAGGTGCAGGAGTAGAAGGTTATAGAATGTTAAGAATCATTCAGAAACAATTTATCTTCAGTAGGGAAGTTAAGTACATAGACATATAATTAGGTATGTCTAATAATATAAAATCTGAAACTGTCTTGAGAAGCCTCATTTGAGAAATTAATAAAGATTTTTCCCCATGTTGGCCACTGTACATTTTTCAACTGTAATACGTGCCATTGAGCAGAAACTTTGTCTTTTGAAGAGAGGGGGCAATTTTATTAGATATGGCCAGTAACTGAATCTCGGTCCAAAGGGGCATTAACAAGAAGAAAAACAACACAAATTAACCTATTTGTCAATTCCAGATACCCCCACATTAATAGGTGTATCCCAAATCTGGCTGTAGGAGGTGCATTTCACATAGACAAACAGGAGGAATCCTGTCTACCAAATAATGAACGAAAATGTCACCGGAATGTTAACAGCTCCCCACCACTGAAACAGCAGCAAACTGGAGTACCATGTGTACGTTTTTCTTTACCCACTCAAAATGCAAAAGAAAAGTGCTTTTAACCCTCCCTCTCCAAAATGTCCCAAACCCTTGTAAAAAAGAACAAAAGCTATGAGAATGACAAAAAGTAATTCTGAAAATAAAAATCACCATTGGCTTCAGTACCTAAAAAAAAAAAAGAGTAGCTTCTAGTCACTGGACTCATTGGTCCAACAAACTCCAGGGAGGTCGATCTTTGCGCTACTGACCACGTGCACACCCTGCTGCGTCCTCGAGGTGCCGACGGCTCCTGCCCGCGTGCACGCCACGCCCCCCAGCGCCCGTGAGTGGGCTGCGACTGGGCACAGGGAGGCGGCTCCGGCCGCACCTGGGCACCAGAATGGGCGTTTCGGGCTTCTTTTTTTCTCGCTTGAAAGTCTGTTGTCTTTAGGTTCCCGTATCTCTTGAGTATTTAAAACAAGTAAATGTGTTTACTGCTCTTTTTATGCCTCCATACTAACCACAATGACGCTTTTTACCCTCAGCAAGGACAGTGCCAGCCCCGAATAAACCCACATAGTTAGACGGGATGCACCGAGTCCACTGGACTGAAGCTTCCGAGGAGCCTTACCTGGCACTCCCGTGTACATGATGGAGAACACATTGATTGCTATGGTAGCGGCATAGAACACTGGAAGTGCCCGGAGGCCATTGGGGACAGGGTCCTCCTGCACGACAATGAGATAAAGTGGAAGGTCAGGATTCAAGGGGCATCTGGAGCCGACACAGGCAAAATGACAGAAAACACTGTTAGGGGAAAGTCTTCTCAGCGGCGTGGCCGTGTCACAGCACCAGTGCAGGCATCTCTCCTACACAAACTATCTCCCAGAACCCGCGACTGTATCCAGCAGGCCCGCTAAGGCACTTGGATTACGTGAGCTGACCCCAGACTGAGACACGGAGGAGAACCGTTTGGCTCGGTGAGTTCCTGGGGCCTGCAGCCCAGCATGGCCTCGACTCAGCAGCTCTGCCACTTACTACTCTAGCTAGGGTCACGTTTGGCCCTAAAAACTGACTTTCGGCAAATACTTTGACACTTGGCCCTCTGAGGATGTCCTAAGTCAAATGATTTCAATGCCCCTGCATTACTACTAGATTTTACAGTCTCTCCGTTACACAATTCAGTTTAGTTCTGTTAAGATAAATAAAGCAGACATGTTACTATGTGTATGACTTTCAGCCTTTTTGTAAGATATAATATTTAATCTTTAACTGTTAAATGTTAAAAAGAACTGGATTTATTGTCTAATGAAAAACGTACTTACGACTTCAGGCTTCTGTTATAACAGTCTCTAAATCTAATATGTCAACAAGAATGGTACTGCACATGTGTTAGGCTAAATAATATCTGAGAGATTATTAGAAATGTAGGGTTTTAGGCAGACCCACAGTGGATTTTGAAGCAAAAATATGGTCTGGAAACTCTGATGCAGCACTGATACATAGATGTTGCTTAAGTAATTTATAAAAGGACTAATTTCTAATAACCATGTAAGACACTCAGAGATTCATATGACTCTGAGACCTTGCGATGAGAAAAGGCAACTTAGATCTAGAGATCAATGTGAGCTACGGTAGTAAGGGAAAGTACAGGGTGCCTCAAAGACTCCTGCTGTCAAATGCAAACAGGTATGGAAATCTAGTGTGTGTGTGGAGCAGTACATCTCATTAAGGACCTATTTGGGAAGGTCTCAAGGAGCCATCAGCACCTGTCAAGAGGCCTGGGCTGAATGGCAGTGAGGTGCAAAGAATGTGAGAGCAGGGGAAGAAGGTGACTCAAGTGCATGAGAGTCACAGCCAGTGCAGGCAGGGGAGGCGCAGAGCGCCCAGCAGGAGCCAGGAGGAGAGGCGGAGGGGACTCCGACCTGCCAGGTGCCACGTGCAAGAAGAATGCCTGCTGTTCCTGAATGGGGCTGCCTCGGGCTGCAAAGACGGACTCCCAAACAGACACTTCTGAAGGTGTACAGGTCTTAGGTTTATGTTTTTCAATTGAATCACCTTATGTTTTCTCAAATAACCTGCTCTTAAAACTCAAATGACAACTCTGTCATTAAGACCTCCTTTCCTCCCTTCTTTCCTCCCTGTATCTCTCCTTCCTTTCTTTCCTTCCCTCCTTCCCTCCAGCCCCACTATGCCACCTGTCCAGGCACCCGTCATTCCCTCTTTTTTTTTCAAAGCAGAAATCATTTTTATTTACAAAAGACAATATGAGCACTATGCAGAAAAATAAAATCCTATAGAATATGGTCAAAGCAATACTCAGAGAACAAAGCACAGTCTTAAATACATTATTTTCAGCAAGGAAATAATTGAAAATAATGACATAAACTTTCAACTCAAGAATTTAGTACAAGAAAAACACTAGTGAAATCAAAGTGGAAAGAATAAAAGAAAAGAAATTATGAAATTGAAAACAAAGAAAATTGACATGTGAACAAAAAGGCATAAATGAAATTCTAAAGATGGTTACCTTTGGTTGTGGGGTTATTATTTTTCCCTTGCATTTTTACTTTTATTAATTTCCCAAATTTTCTACAAAAAGTATACTGCAATTTTATTTTTAAAAGTATACTGTTTTTTTAAATAATTAATTTTGTTATCATTAATCTACAGTTACATGTGCAATATTATGATTATTAAACTACCCCCTTCATCAGGTCCCCCCCACCAACCCCATTACAGTCACTGTCCTTCAACGTAGTGAGATGCTATAGAATCACTACTTGTCTTCTCTGAGTTGTACAGTCCTCCCCATGCCCCCCCAACATTACATTTGCTAATCATAATGCCCCTTTTTCCCTCTTATCCCTCCCTTCCCACCCATCTTCCCCAGTCCCTTTCCCTTTGGTAACTATTAGTCCGTTCTTGGGTTCTGTAAGTCTGCGGCTGTTTTGTTCCTTCAGTTTTTTTCTTTGTTCTTATACTCCACATATGAGTGAAATCATCTGATACTTGTCTTTTTCGGCTTGGCTTATTTCACTGAGCATAATACCCTCTAGCTCCATCCATGTTGTTGCAAATGGTAGGATTTGTTTTCTTCTTATGGCTGAATAATATTCCATTGTGTATATGTACCACATCTTCTTTATCCATTCATCTACTGATGGACACTTAGGTTGCTTCCATTTCTTGGCTATTGTAAATAGTGCTGCGATAAACATAGGGGTGCATCTGTCCTTTTCAAATTGGGCTGCTGCATTCTTAGGGTAAATTCCTAGGAGTGGAATTCCTGGGTCAAATGGTATTTCTATTTTGAGTTTTTTGAGGAACCTCCATACTGCTTTCCACAATGGTTGAACTAATTTGCAGTCCCACCAGCAGTGTAGGAGGGTTCCCTTTTCTCCACATCCTCGCCAACATTTGTTGTTGTTTGTGTTTTGGATGTTGGCCATCCTCACTGGTGTGAGGTGATATCTCATTGTGGTTTTAATCTGCATTTCTCTGATGATTAGCGATGTGGAGCATCTTTTCATGTGCCTGTTGGCCATCTGAATTTCTTCTTTGGAGAAGTGTCTATTCATGTCCTCTGCCCATTTCTTAATTGGATTATTTGCTTTTGTTTGTTAAGGTGCATGAGTTCTTTATATATTTTGGATGTCAACCCTTTATCAGATACGTTCATTTATGAATATATTCTCCCATACTGTAGGATGTCTTTTTGTTCTACTGATGGTGTCCTTTGCTGTACAGAAGCTTTTCAGCTTGATATAGTCCCACTTGTTCATTTTTGCTTTTGTTTCCCTTGCCCGGGGAGATATGTTCATGAAGAAGTTGCTTATGTTTATGTCTAAGAGATTTTTGCCTATGTCTTTTTCTAAGAGTTTTATGGTTTCATGACTTGCATTCAGGTCTTTGATCCACCTTGAGTTTACCTTTGTGTATGGCGCTAGACAGTAGTCCAGTTTCATTCTCTTACACGTAGCTGTCCAGTTTTTCCAACATCATCTGCTGAAGTGGCCGTCATCTCCCCAATGTATATCCAAGGCTCCCTTATCAAATATTAATTGACTGTATCTGTTTGGGTTAATGTTTGGATTTTCTATTCTGTTCCACTGGTCTGTGGGTCTGTTTTTGTGCCAATACCAAATTGTCTTGATTACTGTGGCTTTGTAGTAGAGCTTGAAGTCAGGGAGCGTAATTCCCCGTTTTATTCCTCCTTCTCAGGATTGCTTTGGCTATTCGGGGTCTTTTGTGGTTCCATATGAATTTTAGAATTATTTGTTCCAGTTCATTGAAGAAAGCTGTTGGTAGTTTGATAGGGATTGTGTTGAATCTGTAGATTGCTTTAGGTAGTATAGCCATTTTGACAATATTTATTCTTCCTAGCCAAGAGCATGGGATGCATTTCCATTTGTTAGTGTCCTCTTTAATTTCTCTTAGGACTGTCTTGTAGTTTTCAGAGTACAGGTCTTTCACTTCCTTCGTTAGGTTTATTCCTAGGTATTTTATTCTTTTTGATGCAATTGTGAATGGAATTGTTTTTCTGATTTCTCTTTCTGTTAGTTCATCATTAGTGTATAGGAAAGCAACAGATTTCTGTGTGTTAATTTTGTATCCTGCAACTTTGCTGAATTCAGATATTAGTTCTAGTAGTTTTGGAGTGGAGTCTTTAAGGTTTTTTATGTACAGTATCATGTCATCTGCAAATAGTGACAATTTGACTTCTTCTTAATGAATCTGGATGCCTTGTATGTCTTTGTTTTGTCTGATTGCCATGGCTAGGACCTCCGGTACTATGTTGAATAACAGTGGAGAGAGTGGGCATCCCTGTCTTGTTCCCAATCTTAGATGAAAAGCTTTCAGCTTCTCGCCGTTAAGTATGATGTTAGCTGTGGGTTTGTCATATATGGCCTTTATGATGTTGAGGTACTTGCCGTCTATACCCATTTTGTTGAGAGTTTTAATCATGAATGGATGCTGAATTTTGTCAAATGCTTTTTCAGCATCTATGGAGATGATCATGTGGTTTTTGTTCTTCTTTTTGTTGATGTGGTGGATGATGTTGATGGATTTTCGAATGTTGTACCATCCTTGCATCCCTGGGATGAATCCCACTTGATCATGGTGTATGATCCTCTTGATGTATTTTTGAATTCGGTTTGCTAATATTTTGTTGAGTATTTTTGCATCTACGTTCATCAGGGATATTGGTCTGTAATTTTCTTTTTTGGTGAGGTCTTTGCCCAGTTTTGATATTAGAGTGATGCTGGCTTCATAGAATGAGTTTGGAAGTATTCCCTCCTCTTCTATTTTTTGAAAAACTTTAAGAAGAATAGGTGTTATTTCTTCTCTATATGTCTGGTAGAATTCAGAGGTGAATCCATCTGGTCCGGGGGTTTTGTTCTTGGGTAGTTTTTTGATTACCACTTCAATTTCATTGCTGGTGATTGGTCTGTTTAGTTTTTCTGTTTCTTGCTGGGTCAGTCTTGGGAGGTTGTATTTTTCTAAGAAGTTGTCCATTTCTTCTATGTTTTCCAGCTTGTTAGCATATAGATTCTCATAATATTCTCTTATAATTCTTTGTATTTCTGTGGGGTCCATTGTGATTTTTCCTTTCTCGTTTCTGATTCTGTTTATGTGTGTAGATTCTTTTTTTTCTCTTAATAAGTCTGGCTAGCGGTTTATCTATTTTGTTTATTTTTTCAAAGAACCAGCTCTTGGTTTTATTGATTTTTTCTATTGTTTTATTCTTCTGAATTTTATTTATTTCTTCTCTGGTCTTTATTATGTCCCTCCTTCTGGTGACTTTGGGCCTCATTTGTTCTTCTTTTTCCAATTTCAGTAATTGTGTCTTTAGACTATTCATTTGGGAATGTTCTTCCTTCTTTAAAAAGGCCTGGATTGCAATATATTTTCCTCTTAGAATTGCCTTTGCTGCGTCCCACAGAAGTTGTGGCTTTGTGTTGTTGTTGTTGTCGTTAGTCTCCGTATATTCTTTGATTTCTGTTTTGACTTGGTTGTTAATCCATTGATTAATTAGGAGAATGTTGTTAAGTCTCCATGCATTTGTGAGCCTTTTTGATTTCTTTCTAAAATTTATTTCTAGTTTTATACCTTTGTGATCTGAGAAGTTGGTTGGTAGGATTTCAATATTTTTGAAGTTCCTGAGGTTCTTTTTGGGGCCTAGTATGTGGTCTATTCTGGAAAATGTTCCATGTGCACTTGAGAAGAATGTGTATCCTGCTGCTTTTGGGTGCAGAGTTCTGGAGATGTCTGTTAGGTCCATCTGTTCTAGTGTGTTGTTCAGTGCTTCTGTGTCTTTACTTATTCTCTGTCTGGTTGATCTGTCCTTTGGAGTGAGTGGTGTGTTGAAGTCTCCTAAAATGAATGCATTGCTGTCTATTTCCTCCTTTAATTCTGTTAGTATTTGTTTCACATATGCTGGCGCTCCTGTGTTGGGTGCATATATATTTATAATGGTTATATCTTCTTGTTGGACTGACCCCTTTATCATTATGTAATGTCCTTCTTTATCTCTTGCTACTTTCTTCGTTTTGAAGTCTATTTTGTCTGATACAAGTACTGCAACACCTGCTTTTTTCTCCTTGTTGTTTGTATGAAATATCTTTTTCCATCCCTTCACTTGTAGTCTGTGTATGTCTTTGGGTTTAAAGTGAGTCTCTTGAAGGCAGCTTATAGATGGGTCTTGTTTTTTTATCCTTTCAGTGACTCTATGTCTTTTGACTGGTGCATTCAGTCTGTTTACATTTAGGCTGATTATGGATAGGTATGTACTTATTGGCATTGCACGCTTCAGATTCGTGGTTACCAAAGGTTCAAGGTTAACTTCCCTACTATCTAAAAGTCTAACAACTAACTTAATATGCTATTACAAACACAATGTAAAGGTTCTTTTTTTGTTTGTTTGTTTGTTTGTTTCCTCCTTTTTCTTTCTACTCCATTCTTTATATATTAGGTATCATATTCTGTACTGTTTGTCTATCGCTTGATTGACTTTGGGGATAGTTAATTTAATTTTGCATTTGCTTAGTAATTAGCTGTTCTATTTTCTTTACTGTGGTTTTATTACCTCTGGTGACAGCTATTAAACCGTAGGGACACTTCCATCTATAGCAGTCCCTCCAAAATGCACTGTAGAGATGGTTTGTGGGAGGCAAATTCTCTCAGCTTTTGCTTATCTGGGAATTGTTTAATCCCTCCTTCAAATTTAAATGATAATCTTGCCGGATAAAGTAATCTTGGTTCAAGGCCCTTCTGCTTCATTGCATTAAATACATCATGCCACTCCCTTCTGGCCTGTAAGGTTTCTGCTGAGAAGTCTGATGATAGCCTGATGGGCTTTCCTTTGTATATGATCTTATTTCTCTCTCTGGCTGCTTTTAATAGTCTGTCCTTATCCTTGATCTTTGCCATTTGAATTACTATATGTCTTGATGTTGTCTTCCCTGGGTCCCTTGTGTTGGGAGATCTGCGCACCTCCATGGCCTGAGAGACTGTCTCCTTCCCCAGATTGGGGAAGTTTTCAGCAATCACCTCCTCAAAGACACTTTTTAACCCTTTTTCTCTCTCTTCTTCTTCTGGTACCCCTATAATACGAATATTGTTCCGTTTGGATTGGTCACACAGTTCTTTCAATATCTTTCATTCTTAGAGATCCTTTTTTCTCTCAGTGCCTCAGCTTCTTTGTATTCCTCTTCTGTAGTTTCTATTTCATTTATTGTCTCCTCCACCGTATCCAATCGGGTTTTAATACCATCCTTGTGTTCTTCAATGATTGGATCTCCGACTGGAATTCATTCCTGAGTTCCTGAATATCTTTCCGTACCTCCATGAGCATGTTAATGATTTTTATTTTGAACTCCCTTTCAGGGAGAGTCATAAGGTCAATATCATTTAAATCTTTCTCAGGAGTTGTATTCATAATTTTACTCTGGACCAGGTTCCTTTGGCGTTTCATATTTGTGTATGGCGCCCTCTAGTGCCCAGAAGCTCTACTCTCTGGAGCTGCTCAGCCCCTGAAGCAATGGGGGGATTGCAGGGGAGTGGTATTGGTGCCTCCAGGGAGGAAAGGGCTGTTTCCTGGTTCTTGGCTGCTATGCCTGTGTCCACTGCCTGAACCAGTGGGCTGAGCACACAGGTATAAGCCTCTGTGCTTTGCGTTTTTAGTTGCTGTAGACAGATCTTCCCTTTGGCTGGCCTAACGGCAGGGAAGGATTTCCCGGTTTGCAAGCCCGGTGGGGCTGGCCAGAAGAAAGGCGCACAAGTCTGCCTGTCACAGAAGGGGTTCTTGGAGCTGTGTAGGCAGCCAGGGAGCTGTAGCACCTGAAGATCGTGAAAGCTCCCAACCTGCTGGGCAGAGTGCACCTGGACAATTTTGTCTATGTGTCCTTTCTCCTGAGTAGTAAGCTCTGTGCAATCTTTGCCCCTTTAGCAGCCCTCTTGCTAAGGGCTTCTTTGTTAGGACGTCTCTCAGACTGCCCGCCTTTCTTTTGTCCCCAAGCAGCTTGGTAAGGATCCCTGCTTTCAGAAGCAGCTGGAATCTTAATCTCTCCAGGAATTCTGCCTGTCTTAGCTTTCCAACCCCCTAGTTACAAGAGTATCATGCAAGCACCATGAAATGTAGGTTTGTGCTCCCAGAGCAGATCTCCGGAGTTAGGTATTCAGCAGTCCCACATCTCCACTCCCTCCCTGCTCCGTTCCTGTTCCTTCTGCTGGTGAGCTGGGGTGGGGGAAGGGCTTGGGTCCCGCAGGACCACAGCTTTAGTACGGTACCCTTTTCCGTGGAGTCTGCTCTTGTCTCCAGGTGTGTGCAGTTTGTTGCCGTCCTCTTTCCCATTGCTCTTTCAAGAGTAGTTGTAGTAGCTTTATTTTCATATTATATGCAGTTTTAGGAGGAAGTCTCTGCCTCACCTCTCACGCCACCATCTTCAATCCAATCTCCAAAAGTCTACCGTCATTCCCTCTTAACAGGCCTCGAGCAGCATGTTTAGCGTGCTACACACAGTGCTGGGGCTGGGATACATGAGCGGGCGATGCAGTCATGGGTTTCTGCTCTCACTGATCTTATAATTAAATAGTGAAGAGGCCACTAAGCAAGAACTGAAACGCTGTTTGGCATGACAGCACCCTGATGAGAGTACAGTGTTGTCGGAGTATGAGAGGGGGCCCACCGACCGTGGGTGGGCGAGGACAGCCTTCCCAGGAAGTGACCCCTGCAGGCTGAGTGGTAGCAGGAGTTTCAGGCAAGGCTGGGTTCCAGGCAGAGGAAATAAAAAGAGTGCAGGCTGGAAGGCAAGAGATGGTTGCACCTTTCAAGAACAAAAACGTTAGTATGGAAAAAACTGAAGGAACAAAACAGCAGCAGACTCACAGAACCCAAGAACGGACCAATAGTTACCAAAGGGAAAGGGACTGGGGAAGATGGGTGGGAAGGGAGGGAAAAGGGGATTAAAGGGCATTACGATTAGCAGACATAGGGGGGGGCATGGGGAGGGCTGTACAACTCGGGGAAGACAACTAATGATTCTATAGCATCTCACTATGCTGATGGACAGTGACTGTAATGGGGTTGGTGGGGGGGGGGACCTGATGAAGGGCGTAGTTTAATAACCATAATATTGCACATGTCATTGTAGATTAATGATACCAAAAAAAAATGTTAGTATGGAGGGAGCCCAAGAGAAGGAATCCTAAGTTTGTTCTTATCCAAGGACAATGCTAAGAAAAAAATGGCTGCCTCTTCAGGTGAGGGCATGGTGGCCAGCCAGCATGTCCTGGCTGGCTCAGGGTCTGCCAGAACACGGTCCCTAGAGGCGTGCTTTGTGGTTTACAAAATACTGCGGCAACCCCTTGGCAGTCGAGAAAATTCAATCAAGTTATTTTTTCTAGTAAGTTTTCACTTCAATCTCATTTTATTCCAGAACACACCTTACATTTGGGTAAATAAATTCTCTGGCTCTTTTTAGTGATAGTCAATTCAACATATTAACACTATCTCACTCTCTTCTGTTTCACATCCAGGAAATCATTACCTTTCCTTTTTGAGGTCTGCGCACAATGCCTGGGAGTCCTGATTCATGAACCGAGTCACAGGGCAGGCAACCCTGCAGTGCAGCCCCTGGGCCCGCCCCCTTGCCTCCTGCCTCCTTGACAATAGTGCTTAATTTTAACTCCAGGGCGCTATGTGCCTAACGACATAAAAATACAATTATTCCCCTAACCCCGCTCACTATTCATTTCTATTGAGTAGAACCAAAATTTGTTCTAAAATTCAATTTAAAAAATAACATCCTCACTTACCTTTTTTAAGATGAATATCCTTATCAGCACAAATAGCACGCCAGACATGAAACCAGACAACAGTGGAGATATAAACCAAGAAGCAACTGAATAATTGAAAGAAAAATCTAGTGAATGTTAAAATTCTACATAATTCAAGTCATATTTATACAACACAATGATGACTGACATACAGTACCCACAATAAGAAGTATTCCTGGAATTCTTCACCTTAACGCAGGACCTAACACACACCACCCCTGGCAGCGTGGACCTGCACCCATGTACGCCGTCCTCAGACACAGACACACAGTCCCACACAGCTGAGCACACTTTGGACAGGCAAGTAAGCAGCCCCTGGGCTCCTCTGCCTGCTCCTCTTCTCCGTCCACGTGGAGACCTGGCCCTTGCTCCAATAGTGTGGGTTACTGCAAAGGTGGGCCACCTTCCACGTTGTTTTCCCAGTCCAGCCCTGTTGTCCTGACAAGTTCAGCCTCTAGCCTCGTAGTTCCCAACTCTGGCTGCACGTCGGAGACATTCAGGGAGTTTTCAAAAGCTAATTATACTCTGGATCCACCCCCAGAATTCTAATTTAAAAGGTTCCGTACGGGGTCTGGGCATTGATATCTTTAAACTGTTCCTCCAGGTAATTATAAAGTGCTGCCAGAGTTGAGAACTACTGTTCTAGAAGCCTGGGATCTAAGGTGATTTTCTGGGCCATCTATCTGTGTCCCTGCTTGGCAGGCTGGGGTGCCTCCACAGGGCTCCTGAAGCCACTGTGATTCTTAAAAGGATGAGCAACCCAGAGGATGGACATGGGGCGAAAGAGGATTTTTCACAACGGGCGGGTTGGAGGTTTTGGGAGGTGAATGGATTTCCCTCCTGCTAAAAGCCAGAGCCAGGAAGCAGGTGGTCAGATCTCGCAGAACAGCCCGCTAGGCAAGCCTGCAAGCCAGACGCAATACTGAGCACTTCCTCTAGGGGGCAGGCTGGGAGGCTCTTGAATGCAGTCGGGGGCGAGCAGAAGGCGAGCAGGGGGCTCGCTCTGAGCCTTCCGCATGCCTATGAACTGTTGACTCCTGGGACCTGAAAGCATTCTCTCACCAGGGCCTAGTTTTCCTCCGACTACAGACTGATTTTAGAAGCATTTCTTTTTTGTCCAGGAACGATACATAGACAGTGATTTTCAAAGCTGGTTGGCAATGTAACGTTTGAAAACAGTGCTTGGAGTTAAGAATTTGTCCAACACATAACACTTCCATTAACAGATATTTATAAGGGAAATGCATTAGCCCATGCGGCTTTTAAACCTTAACATTTGAAGGAGAAAACATAATGGCAACTTTTAATAAAACTTACTCTAGAGGATGCAAACTCCTTCTTATAGGTAAAAGAAAATGGCAATTACCAATCTTGACAAGCTCCATCCACTGGACGCCTTTTGTGCCGATGGCGACGAGCGAGAACCCTATTGTAGAGCCTACGATGCAATGTGTTCCTGAGATCGGCAGTCTCAGGAAGGACGCGATCAGCTGCCAAACGGCTGAACCTGCCAGTGGGAGGAAAAAAACGTCAGGTACAGAGTGCAGCGCACCAGTCATTACAGGGGGAGGAATCTAAGTTACTGTTCTCCGTACAACACGCCCCTGGGCTCACTGTCTATGGACTGTTTCTGTCCAGAGCGCTGCAGTCCTGACAAAAATCTTTCAGTGAACTCCAGACAGAGGACCATTCTTGCACACCGAAGAGGTAAAGATGGCTTATTTAAGGGAAAGTGCGTGTAAGCATTTCCAGAAAGTGTCCTCTGATGCCGGTCATTGTCTGCTGGTCTCATGTGCAGTTAGGGGTGCGGGCGATGAACTACGACCAAGTACAAGATTAAAGACTCGAATGGAGGCAGTGAAGGAAGAGAGGCCACGCACTGGAAAAGACTTCATTGTAGTTATGCCCCTTGTCACTGAGGAGGAGGGCCAGATCCTCTCATATGCATCACACCTCCGTAAAAGAGGGAGAGGCAATCCCAGGTTCCTTTCTGTATTTATGCCTCTCATATGAGAAGCAGCTATATTTACCCAAGGTTGGACATGTGCTCTCGGCCTCTGCCCAGGAAGCCAGGCCTCTTCTCTGCTCCCCCAGGCCTCCCACATCCTTAGGGGTCAGAGGACACCTGAGGTTGGGTGCTGTGTTCTTGCACCTCAGCGTCCCTGGTCTTTTCCAGGCTTGGTGTTTCTCTGGGCTACCATTCACTTCAGATATTTTCATAAGCAGATCAAGTTCTGCAGTGAGTATTAAAAGCATCATCAGGACGAGATCACTTTCAAAAACAGTTGTTGAAAAGCTCACCCAGAACCGAAAGGGAACAAAGGGCTTGGAGGTGGGAAAGCTGAGATGCTGGACAGGTTATGCTGTCCACGCGAAGAGCCGGCAGGGACCCAGCTCAGCTCACAGGTCTCCTGCCCGGCCAGAGGCCATGTGGCCTTGTGGACAAATCTTTCATAAGCACCACCTCTCCTCAAAAGCTCCATCCAACCAAAGGAGCAGCTTCTGTTAGATTTAACTTTATCCGTGTTCTTCTTTATTTCTCCCCCAGTTTCTACACATCCTGCCTGCATCATCCTGAATGGAAAAATCTAGATTTCAGCTTGATATGATTATGGCTTAGGGGTCAATCTGGCCATCAAGGGTGATTCGTGCAAACCACTATTATTTTTCTAAGGGAAATTTCAATGATATCTATGATGAGATATATTTGTTCCATGCAGGTAAGTAAACCCAGCCATCGTAACAGCTGGGGGAGTTAGGACAAGTGTTATGATGTGAAATAGGAATTCTGAGCCACCACAGCCCGGCGCTCAGTGCCTCAGCACCTCGGTCTGTTTTGGATCAGATGCCTCAACAACTTTTCAGGCTAACTTGCTGCAACAGGAAGATGATAGGCCTTCTTAAATTTGGCAAGTAATGTCCACATTCTGGGTGCTTAGGAAATGCTCGGGAGGTAAGTAGTTAGGGTCCTGTGGGATGCGGCTGTGTTCTCCGAGCACCAGTGTCTTAGCTCCTGCTACAGGACCCTTCTTACAAAAGGATGCGTCCTGCTGAAAGTGGGGGACGGAGCCCCCTCTGCCCTCCTGTCCCTGACCAAATTGCCCCTTCTGTCGTTGCTCTGCTGTGACGTCAGTGCTCTGCTACACCAGCTCCTGTAGAGGCAAGCAGAGAATAAGCCCATCTGTAGCCCTTAAGGCATTCCTGCCTGAACCTTCCTTACAGCTGGAGCAAGGCCAGAGGGAGGCGCCCCACGGTGCTTCCATACAACGGTCACCTCATCGGGCAATGGGGAAGTCGTACTGTCCGACCAGTCCGTCTGCTTATTGACTTAATCCACTGCCCCAGTGCGCCCAGAACGCTTGAAACCACCAATAAAAGGTCTCACTCTAAATAGGTGACACACAAATGACCTTCTGGCTGGAAAACAAAACAAACATCCCAAATGGAGCTCCCAGTGGTAAAAACAGAAAATCAAAACTAACACCAGCAGAAGGATTACATGTAACATAGACCAGAATTTCTTGAGACACAAGCGCTTAAAATTCATTTGGTAACGGCTTTAAAACTTAAACCGAGAGTACAAAAGTTAATAAACACTGTTTTTTTTGAAATCCAACTTTTTAAAACATCACATCCTATGAAAAACCTATAAAAAATAGAAATAAGCCTTCAAGGAAATCTCCCAAGCAAATCTTCCCAACACATTCACTTAGACATGTTTCTTTAAAAACTGCAACAACTTTAAAACAATAAAGAGCTATTCAACAAATACCTTGTTCTGTACTTTATGAGAAGTACTCAGTCTTGTTTTAACAATCAAGTTCTGCAGTGAGTATTAAATAGCTCACCCCTCACCCTACCCAGGTCTCTGCTCAAATGTCACCATCAGAGGCCCTCCCTGACCTTGTAGGGAGCAGCCCCTCTCCCACGCCATTATCCAATCCTCTCACCCAACTTTTCCCTTTTCTATTTATCACTGCTTTCATCATTCACTCTAAAAATTCTAGAAAAATAAATGAACACTAAAAAAAAATCATAAAGTAAAATGCAGAGGGCAAAAATAAGAGAGTCAATATGAAACAATTTCTGGAAGGGCACAGCAAAAATAACATACACGGGTATGACAGAAGTGCGGGACCGAGGGAAGGAGGTGAATGCCTCTCCCACCGTGTGAAGGGCAGCTCCACTTACCAACCATTGCACTCACTTCCCCAGCCATCAGCGTTTCTACCGTCTTGTTGTAGAGATTCACATCAATGATGCCCTTCCGGATGGTCTCTCCTACTTTGGCTCCCAGCAGCACGGAGCCAGCGGTTTCAAATATTGATGCCAAAATGCACGCCTGCCTCAGGGTCACCACGCCAGAGCCCACAGCAGTACCAAATGAATTAGCAACATCGTTTGCACCGACAGAGAATGCCAAGATAAACGCTATGATAAAGCCCAAAACGACCATCCACAAATACTCGTCCATGGCCATTTCGGAACGTGGGCTCCCGGTGATTCTCTTTTGCAGAAATATTTTAAATAAGCAGAACTTGAGGTTATAAGCGTCGGAAAGCCAAGAGTTCTTGGAAACAGGGGGTTTGCTCTGGAAAGTGCTGGGTGATGTTGGAGCTGAACAAACTGCTAACTGCTGGTTTTCAAACTACTGCCTGTGCAGTTCATTTGGTTGTGTTCAGTCAGGGGTAAAACACATTCCATATTTTTCCTCCCAATCTGGGAAAGCTGTGATGTCTCTTCCTGTAACAGCAAGAAAACAAAAGAAGTCAATTACTCTCGGCAACCTGTCACAGTTTGTTCTTTCAGAAATGGATGTTTTAAGTCCACTAATGGGATCTAACTTCGGCTTCTGGCAGACCAAACCATAGAGCAACTCAAGGAAGGTTATAACAAGGTTCACTGCCCCCCTGCAAAGAGCTGGTTTCTAGAATGTCAGAGGTTTACAACTGTAACTTCTTTATTATTTTACAGTAATAAAAGACTGTCACATGCTCTACGATTCCAGAATGGTAGGAAGCCTTAATAGGGTGTGTGCTTTTACATGATTTGAAAAATATATATTTGGTCATTATTGCCAGAAAGAAAAAAATTCCCTCAAGGGAACAAAAGATAAAGAAATCGGAACTGCCAAGTTAGGGGGTTTTCCAGTGTGAGGTGTGCCTGATTTCCTGCAACAGTTTAATAAGCAAGTGGGACTCAGGGGACACCATACGGTGTGGCTCATTATCCACCTGCATTTATACGTAAGGACGAGCACTTTACATTGTGAGCACAGTCATGGGTCTGAAAGAAAGTTTCTGGGTTCTAGTACAAAGTGACTCATCCAGAGGGTAACAAAGGTGGGGGCTGCAGGGTCTGGCAGAGGAACAGAGAAAGCTGGAGAGTGAAGTGCAGCCCTTTCCCACTGCTTCCCATCTCCCTCAAAGGAAAGTCTGTAAGACCTCTGGGGTCTGCAGGGCCCCACCCCAGCTCCAGGCCTCAGCTGCTACCCACCCGCCTCCCTCACTGGCTCCCTGCTGCTCCTGGAGAACACCACGCAGCTCACCTCAGGGCCTTTGTACCTGCTGTCCCTTGGCCAGAAAGACTCCCAACAGCTTATAGCTCACCCCTCACCCTACCAAGGTCTCTGCTCAAATGTCACCGTCAGAGGCCCTCCCTGACCTTGTAGGGAGCAGCCCCTCTCCCACACCATTATCCAATCCTCTCACCCAACTTTTCTCTTTTCTATTTATCACTACTTTCATCATTCACTCATTCATTCATTCACCCATCTGTTGTCCTACTCACTCACTCATTTGTTTGCTCGCTCATTGGCTCACCCCCTCACTCACTCATTCATTCTTGCCTGTCTCCCCTCAATAGGACACAGGGACTTGCTGGCTTCACTGCAGTATCTCCAGCACATAGATTAGTGCCTGCACATGGTGAGCCCTGACAAATGTGTTGAATATATGAAGAGAGAGGCTATGAAACAAATGAAAATAGAAAAATTTGCATATTCCTCTTTTTGGGATGATGACATGATACAAAGTTAATATATCCATGAAGCAAAAACGTCACTAAAATCTTCAGAACCATGGTATTCTATTATTAGACACTCAACATACCACATCTGTGTATTTTCTCTAAATGGTTTAGGCATGTAGAATGGTGCCTGGCGTAGTGTGGTTCTTGCTAAATGCTCAGTGAATTGAACTGAATAAACAAGGCTCATTTTTCCATGTCATACACAATATAATGATCAATCAACAGGACACAAAATTTTATGTACACTGTTATTATGGCAATGTTCAAATGCATATAGAAAGACCAAAAGGTGATGTACTGAAGTTGTAACAGCGGCTGAGTTTGAGTGGTAGTTGAGTTACAAATTTTTGCCTTTCCTCCAAAAACTGCATACGGCGATCATGTATTTTTCAAATTAAAATAATACATAACAAACCAACCAGTAAGCATACATCGAGAACCATCCATATATGCAATGCTAGAGGCATGCAGTGTAACAGAAAAGGTGCCCTGACAGATCACCACCTTCTAGGATGTGTAGCCTATGCGATTCTGGGAATCAGATGCCGAGTGAGACAAACAGAAAGACCACTGTGAAGGCAAATGACAATGTTCTGCAGAAAACATACTTTATTAAAACCACGAGCATGGTATATCTATAGGTGAAAATACAAAATAAAAGTATTTTTGGACCAATATTATCTATGTTAAAAAAAATAAAGAATTCTTGATGAAATCCTGCTGGTCAGATTAGGCTGCCAACAGGGCAAACGAGAACATTTAACAAACGTGTATTGAGAACTCCTCTGGGCCAGGCACCAGAAAGAGGGTGATGGGGAAAGATGGGTGTGCTCCTGGCACACATGGGGCCCACAGGCCAGCGGGGTAAACAGACACTCGTCAAGTACACCCGTGAGTGTGTGGCTATCAGCCGAGGAAGTGCTAGAAGGAAGGAGGCCCGAGTGTCCAGGGTCACAGGGGCATGGCTGGGGGCACGGCCTGGTCTGAGAGCGAGCAACCTGAGGGAGGCAGGGGTGCCTCTGTGGCTGGAGGGGCATTTCCCAGGTGGGAAGGGGTGTGAGGGGAGGAGGCCGGCCAGTGTGAGGAGCCATGCAGAAAGTTGAGGTGGACACTGAAGAACCTGTGGGCACCACATGGATATCGGGGTACCAATGAGGACTGTAATCCGAGGGCTCAACGGCATCAGATGTCCATCTGTTAATGGTGGTTCCAGCTGCAGCACGGGGTCAAGATGAGTGAATGTGGACAGCCTACTTGCCAGGCCACAGCAGGGTCAGGCAGGGTCAGGCAGGGTCAGGCAGGGACCAGGCGTCCCAAGCCAGGGTGGTGACGGTGGTGGGGGACAGAGAAGCAACACGGAGGGTATTTCATGGCCAAAGTCACCAGCACCCAGTGTTGCTCTCTGCATGGGGCCGAGAGAGGACATGGGGTCACTGACTTATGGGCTGGACTGAAAAATAACTGACGGGATTTTTCTCTTTTGCATTTTTTAAATTCTGCTTTTAGGTGTTAGGATGGGTTTGACCACAGCTCACCACGGCCACGTTGCATACAGAGGTAAATCACAGGACACAGAGCAGAGATGTCCACAGCCCCATTTTGCCTGGGCAGCTGTTTCACCGCCATCAGGATGCTTTGGCACCATCCTGGGCTAGGGATTCCCTCTCCTGCTTACACCGCGTCAGAGGTAGCCGGCTCATAGCCACGGTTCTGTCTGTGTTCTCGCTGTGGCTTCCCTCCGCTATCGCCACACCTCGGCAACTCCAATAAGCACAGAGTGGAGGGGAAAGGCTTGTCACTGTGTCGAGCTCAGACGATTTCTACCTGCATCATATTTATAAAGCCTATTTTTTATTTCAAGTATCTACACCTTGATTTTCTTCCCCTTTCCATTAATTTTCATCAAACATAAGCAAAAAACCAAAGTACTTAAATAACAGCCCTCTGCTGCATAGAAAAGCCTAGAAATGTTGCTGGTACCGAGCCTGGCAGACCAGAGGACCACCATGCAGAGGCCAAGGCCCTCAAGAATACCAAAGGTCCCAATTCAGGGTGGCTACGCTCTGCTGAGCTGTACATGGTGAGTGCTGGCTGGTGGAAGCTAGGATTTGAAGGTGGCTGACCAAATCAGTGGGGAGAGGTTGGCTTATTCAGCAAATGACGCTGGGGCACCTTGCCAACTGCTATCTATCTGGAAGGAAGAAAACAGTTAAATCCCTACCTCACACCAAAATAAATTAAAGATTTAAAATAAAAATTGAAACCTGAAGAAAATCTAAAACAATATTTACTTAACATTAGGATGGGGAAGCCTAGATGTGACACTGGAGGCAGTTAATTAAAGAGAATCAACACATTTGAGTTCACAGAAATCATGCAGCTGGGAGACCCTGAGGCCAAAGTGTGGAAATGCCTCTTCTCTTGCTCACCGACTCTCCACAAGGGTGCGATGCTGTTTAGAATTCCCAGCTAGCGCCGTGGTTCTGACTTTCCCGCAAGGGCTTTTCTGACAAAGGTCAGAATGCAGGATGATCAGAGCAAGTCCTTCTCACTCCAGCCCCTGTGTGAAGGCCGCTGGGAGTCACGGGGCTGAAGGTTACAAGATATTCTCTGATGTTCAAATGCCACCGACCTCTTGCATCTGAGGAATAGGGACCTTAGGGTATTTCGAATCATCGTTCCCAAACTCGTAACGTTAACAGGATGCTCTCCTTTCTGCAGCGCCCACCGAGCCTTCTGGCCAAGCCCCCAGCGCCCTGTTCTGCTGGCCGCCCCTCCTGCTCCTTGACCCCTAACCCAGCTCTGCATCTCCCACTGGGCCCTGAGCACCTGGCAGGCCTCTCGAGTGAGGCGCTCCCGATTTCCTTTCTATAATCTCCCCTATGAGCAGCTGCTCCACTCTACCTAATATAATATCCTTTATCCACCCTACAAATCTGAACATTAAAGAAAAAGTGAAAACATTTTTAGAACGCTTCTAGACAGATTCATACATTGCTTGAAAACCGGAGTGCTGCTGATTTGTAGTGCTCAGTATTTATGCAAAAAGAAGCTTGGGTGGGAGCGTCCCTGCTCTGAAATGCTGCCCAAGGTAAATCGAAGATGGTCCCTGGCGTGCAGGCAAAGGTGTGGAGATGTCCGTTCCAGCTCCCAACCCCCGCCCCTCCTCTCAGCCTCAGAGTCCAGGCAGCTCCTCAGTGGGCACGGCCAGTCCCCGACAGGTCTGCGGTGGGCTGTGCCGTAAGTTGTGATGCCTTCCCAGGACCCTGTGGTGTAATGGGACTGGCCGTAGCTTCTGGCCTATAGGAGCAAGTCCCTGAGATTTCGTGGACTGCAGCCAGGCCAGCTCTCCCCTACAGGTGAAGGGAAGGAGCCAGGCCCCCACGCCGAGGATGCTGTTGCTCTGAAGTAGCTTCCCAGTTACCTCTCCTAAAGCCCAGAGAGTCTCACACACACCCTCCAAAAATGCAAGACGTACTTTCCTGGGAGCCAGGGTTGACATTTGAATTCTGACACTTAAGTAGAAATATGAAAACATAGATCTCTCTTCAATGGGACGACATGCAATTGAATGACTCTGCAACACGTAGGTAAGCCTGACTCCTCAGACATAAAAATGACCAGCTTCTCCTAGTAATATGTAAAGAAAATGGAAGATTCATTTCTGGAGTCTCATTATTTGCGGAATGGTGCAAGAGGGACCTTGTTTTCCCCCAACCTTCAGGGGATAAGTCTTGTCATAAGGAGTTTCTATGGACATCATTCTTGAGTGGCTCACAAAAGCATCTGCTTTACGCTCCTAAACTTTAAAAAAGAATTTAAAAAGTAGTAGTATAGTTACGATAGAAAATATTGCGTTTCATGTTTTCACACTAATGATAAAAGAGGAAACATCATGAGAGCTCCGAGACTTGCCTTAACTGCCTTTAAATGGAATATTTACAACATGCAAAGCAGTTCCAGGAGTCCAGTGGCCTAGAGCAAGGCATGTGATCTCTTAACTGAGCCAGAAACAAGGAAGAAAGGAAGGGATCCGTAGGGAGGATGAGAAGGGGAAAGAAAGAGGGAGAAAGGGAGAAAGAAGTGGGAAGAAAACGAGATGGGAAGGAAAGGCATGCCAGTCAAGCCAAATGCAAGACCTGCTTGGAGTCCAAGGGACACAGAGGCAAAAGATGCAGCTAACAGAAGCAGGGAGAGGCAGGTTCACTCGCTGGGGACAAAGAGAATGAACACAGGGCCTGATAATAAAGATGTAAGACCTCTGATGGGAACAAGCCACAGATCTAAGAGCCAACATAAACTGGAAGACAAGTGGCAATGGCAGTTGGCTAGCCTGCCGTGGCTCCTGCCCAGCGCGCTGTGTCTGTCTGCTCCTTTTCTCTCTGCTGTTAAAAGGGAGCACTTGTTTCTCCCGCACCAAGAAGGCGAAGGAAGCCAGGACCGCAGGCTGCAGAGGCTTCAAGCGCGTTCCAGTCTAGCCTGCTGCTGGCCACACACCCGGGCAAGTCTCTTGGATGACTTACCTAAGAAATGGGAACAACGGTACATAGTGTGGTGGCTGTGTAAGGGCCCTAGCTCAATGCCAGGGTCAATGTATGGTGAAGGTGAGCATTTTTAGCAGATAAAGCCCTGGGGCAATGGTCAGGAAACCCGAAGCTTAATCCTGACTCTACTAATCAGCAGTGTGACCTTGGGTAAACCACATACACTTTCTGAAGCCCATTTCATCTTCTGTAAAATGGGGACAGTAATAAAATGTACTCTATAGAAATATTGTTAGGATCAAATCTAATGTATGCAAAAGTGTTTTATAAGTTGTGGTCAGTGTCAAGCAACTTGAAATGATTGGTACCACTGTTGTCACAGGAAGAGTGACAATTCAAGGTTCCAAATCCTTCTAGAAGGATGCCCCCCCCCCACCTCCAGTAGCCATGTGGACACACCCAGCCCTCTGGTCCTGCTCGCTGGCCTTGTCTTTGGTTACAGATGGACATACATGGTCAAGCACAGGAACTGTTTTGGGGGGTGAAGGCAGGTGAAGAGGGGGAGGAAAAAAACTACAAGGTGCTAAGAAAAAAGAGTTCACATAAAATGGTAGAGCCACTTTGGAAAATAGCCTGGCAGCTTCTCATAAAGTAAAACATATACAAGCCCTGTTCCGGGGCACGTTCACCCAAGGGCAATGGAAACCTATGTCCACACAGGAAACATTTTGTTCTGCATCTCGAGCCTGGCGGTGGTTACACTATTGCAACATATGTCGAAACTCATGTAACTGTACAGTTGTATCTGGTGAACTTTATTCCATATAAATTATACCTCCACAAGACTGATTAGAAAATAACACTAGTAGATATAAATATGTAAAGTGATGGATGTATTAATTAGCGAGAAGGGAGGAATCCTTTCACAATGCATTTACATCATATTACAGTGTGCACTTTAAATTGTATTTGTCAATTGCAGCTCAATAAAGCTGAGAAAAAAGGGAAAATACTGGTCACAAAAGGGAGCTCCACTTTTGAGATGTTTCCCCTTGCTCCCAAACTCCCAGAATAAGTTACAAAGGTTAAAGAGCTAAGAGAGGAACGAGTAGTTCCCTTATTCAATGAGAGACAGAACATTCCCCACAGACACCCAGTCAAACCAGCCGGTGCCTAGCCAAGGAGTCAAGGAGCAAGGAACAAATGCAAACCAGTTAGAGGAGGCTGGAGGGTTAGTGCTGCAACCAGGAGGTGCCACAGACAGGGGCCGGACACCCCCTCCTGAGGCCAGAGAAAGAGAGAGGCCCGCTGCTGGGAGCCCTCTCCAGCCCCGGCACTCAGCGCTTCCAGAGGGAAGAACAGCCAGCCTTCCTATGCGACAAGTCGTCAGCTTGCCTCTACAGCATCAGTCATTAGCATTCAATGTCAGGGCAAATAGAAGCCTTTCAGCTGAAAAGCATGCCTATGAGGACCACAGATGGAAGACACTTTAAATCTGGACTGTGGATACTGCATATACCGAAAGCTTCAAAATGGCCAACTGGAGGAAATTAGAGTCTGAACAAGTGGTAATACAAGCATTAGCGTGGTCTGCAGCTCCAGTCCAACTCTAACACCAGTTCTGTAATACTTTCTTGCCTAAGTTCAACTGGAAATGATTTAAATGGTTCCAAGTAGGCACATTTATTTTCATATGGGAAATGGTGCCTATGACTTGACGGGCTGGGTCTGAGGCGTGGCAATCCCAGGACTCCCTCTTGCTCAAGCTGAGCACTTGGGTACACATGGGCGCTCTTTATGACTTTCACCTCAGAAATTAAAGGAAATAAGCAATTAACTTGACATGCGAACAAATATCAATGCACCAAGATGTTTATTACAGCGTTATTTATCATGACCATGAAAAAGAAGGAACTGTCTTCCTGTCCCTGTGCAGGAGAACAGCCGAGGATATGCTGGCAACATCTAAAGATGAGCTAGTGGGCAGTCACTGCAAGGCTGTAACGACAGTTTTCATGACACTGGAACATGGTAATGCTAAGTGAAGAATCAGTAACAAAATGGTGTGTGTGCCGCATGGTCTCAATTATGGTTTAGAATGAGATGCCCTGGCAAGAGGGCTTGAAAGAAACACGCCGAAGTTTAAGAGTGGCTCTCTTGGTGCTTTTTTCATTTTTTTTTTTTTTGGTATAATGCAAAACTTTTTACCATGAGCAATCACTACTTTTATCACTGGGAAGGAACCTTTCAAAACACTACAAAATACATTTTTTTTCAAAAAGTTAGGAATGTACCACCAAAATATGCTTACTTTTGGCTAATAAAATGAATTTACCATGAGTCTGCTTTCAGCCTAGCCTTCTCAATCTTTCTTCAAGCTTACCACCTACAATTTAATATGTAAAATACATCTTCTGTTCTTCTTATCTTGTCTTTGTTTTTGACTTACAGGAACACCCTTCCCTCTGGTGTCCGCCCCTTGGTGTAGATGGGGGCCTTCTCTTAGTGCCGTTGGTGGGATTCTGACGGCCCGTCCCCAGTCACGCTGGGCCTTTCTGTCGGGTTCTTCCTCTGCTTCTCTGGAGGGCTGGCCACCAGGACTAAGCTTCACACAGAGACTAAGAAAATGTCCTGGTGGTGCCTAGTACTTTGCAGGCCTTTTTTTTTTTTTTCAACTGAAACCGTATTTGAGGTCAATATTTACAAGCACAACCTCTAATTACTCTTTACTCTTGTTTTGGTTCACAGAATTAGAGCAACACCGGAGTGTGAGGGGACTTCAGAAGTCTAGTCCAATTTTGGTCATTGTGAAGATGTGACCGTCATAACTGAAGGCCTACAGGTTAGGTAATGATCATCTGGTGTAGGTTAGAGCCGCCTTATCTACTTCCTGCGTAGGAGGTATTCCAATGAAAGCCATGCACAGACCCAGGAAGTGACGGTCCTGGCCTGACATTCATCAGGCCTTCTTAAGGAGGCTAGCTCCTATTTGGGGAGGTGAGAGTCCTTAGGGTCCTGGCCCAAGCTGGGCATGTGAGGCAGAGACAATGGGGAAAGGGGTTAAGGCGATACAAGCAATTGCTGACGGAGAACACTGCACCGTCTCAATCCTTGGAAGTGTTCGAGGTCAGATGGTATCTTCAAGTCCTGTCCAACTCGATTATTCTACATCACCAGAAACCACAGGGCTGGGAAGAAAGTTTACCCTGGAACTGTGAGCCACAGGAGTGTGCTGTAGGGAGAGGGGTGGCAATTTCTGACCCTTTCCTTAGCAGTACAATCTACAGCCTTCATGGATTTATGGGACATGAGCAAACTTATCTCGGGCCTCTATCTAAAGTGTCCACTGCCGGCCCTGTGGGCTGAACCCTTCTGTACCCTTTTAATTCTCTGGGTTCCTTCCTGCTATATGCACTCTTCCTCCTACATTTTTGACATTCTGACATTTAAATTTCTTCTTGGCTCATATAGCATTTGTGTTATTTAAATGCTTTCCACATGGCCTTTTGCTCTCTGGGAAAGCATAAGTCTATTAAGTCCATATATTTTTAAAGGATAAAGAAAGAAATAGCAAAAGGAATTAAAATGAGATGAAGGAGTTAGGATGATGTGGCCTGAAAGAACTGAGAAGGTCTGAAACAACTTGCAAGAAAAATAGTTCAGAAAAACTGAAAGACTATCTCAGGAGGTAAAAGTACCATTTCCTTGGAGGTGTTCAAATGGGACCTGAATGGCTGTAGGATGGGTTATTGTAAGTTTGCACTCACTGTTTCCATTTCAAATTTACAGTTCAAAGACTCCATGGAAAAGTCACTATAAGGAACTATAAGGTACTCCTTATCTAATTTGAAGAAATAACAGTCTTTCACTGAAATGAACAAGACTATACTTGGATACAAGGGAAAAATTTACACCTGAACGGGCAGTTGCATGCTGAAACGTGTTCTCACTGGAAACGTGGCATTATGTGCATAGAGATTTTTTTTTTGGTATCATTAATCTACAATTACATGAGCAACATTATGGTTACTAGACTCCCCCCATCATCCAGTCCCCCCACCAACCCCATTCCAGTCACTGTCCATCAGCGTAGTAAGATGCTATAGAATCATTACTTGTCTTCTCTGTGTTGTACTGCCCCTTTTTTTGCCCTTATCCCTCCCTTCCCACCCACCCTCCCCAGTCCCTTTCCCTTTGGTAACTGTTAGTCCATTCTTGGGTTCTGTGAGTCTGCTGCTGTTTTGTTCCTTCAGTTTTTTTCTTTGTTCTTATACTCCACAGATGAGTGAAATCATTTAATACTTGTCTTTCTCCGCCTGGCTTATTTCATGAAGCATAATACTCTCTAGCTCCATCCATGTTGTTGCAAATGGAAGGATTTGTTTTCTTCTTATGGCTGAATAATATTCCATTGTGTATATGTACCACATCTTCTTTATCCATTCATCTACTGATGGACACTTAGGTAGCTTCCATTTCTTGGCTATTGTAAATAGCTCTGTGATAAACATAGGGGTGCATATGTCTTTTTCAAACTGGGCTGCTGCATTCTTAGGGTAAATTCCTAGGAGTGGAATTCCTGGGTCAAATGGTATTTCTATTTTGAGTTTTTGGAGGAACCTCCATACTGCTTTCCACAATGGTTGAACTAATTAACATTCCCATCAGCAGTGTAGGAGGGTTACCCTTTCTCCACATCCTTGCCAACATTTGCTGTTGTTTGTCTTTTGGATGTTGGCCATCCTCACTGGTGTGAGGTGATATCTCATTGTGGTTTTAATCTGCATTTCTCTGATGTTTAGTGATGTGGAGCATCTTTTCATGTGCCTGTTGGCCATCTGAATTTCTTTTTTGGAGAAGTATCTGTTCAGATCCTCTGCCCATTTCTTAATTGCATTATTTGCTTTTTGTTTGTTGAGGTGCATGAGCTCTTTATATATTTTGGATGTCAACCCTTTATCAGATATGTCATTTATGAATATATTCTCCCATACTGCAGGATGCCTTTTTGTTCTATTGATGGTGTCCTTTGCTGTACAGAAGCTTTTCAGCTTGATATAGTCCCACTTGTTCATTTTTGCTTTTGTTTCCCTTGCCCGGGGAGATATGTTCATGAAGAAGTCGCTCATGTTTATGTCCAAGAGATTTTTGCCTATGTTTTTTTCTAAGAGCTTTATGGTTTCATGACTTACATTCAGGTCTTTGATCCACCTTGAGTTTACTTTTGTGTATGGGGTTAGACAATGATCCAGTTTCATTCTCTTACATGTAGCTGTCCAGTTTTGCCAACACAAGCTGTTGAAGAGGCTGTCAATTCCCCATGGCTCCTTTATCATATATTAATTGACCTTTTAGGTTTTGGTTAATATCTGGAGTTTCTATTCTGTTCCATTGGTCTGTGGGTCTGTTCTTGTGCCAGTACCAAATTGTCTTGATTACTGTGGCTTTGTAGTAGAGCTTTAAGTTGGGAAGTGAGATCCCCCCCAGCTTTATTCTTCCTTCTCAGGATTGCTTTGGCTATTCGGGGTCTTTTGTGCTTCCATATGAATTTTAGAACTATTTGTTTCAGTTCGTTGAAGAATGCCGTTGGTATTTTGATAGGGATAGCATTGAATCTGTAGATTGTAGATTGCTTTAGGTAGTATAGCCATTTTGACAATATTTATTCTTCCTAGCCAAGAGCATGGGATGAATTTCCATTTGTTAGTGTCTTCTTTAATTTATCTTAGGGATGTCTTGTAGTTTTCGCAGTACAGGTCTTTCACTTCCTTGGTGAGGTTTATTCCTAGGTATTTTATTCTTTTTGATGCAATTGTGAATGGAATTGTTTTTCTGATTTCTCTTTCTGTTAGTTCATCGTTAGCGTATAGGAAAGCAACAGATTTCTGTGTGTTAATTTTGTATCCTGCAACTTTGTTGAATTCAGATATTAGTTCTAGTAGTTTTGGAGTGGAGTCTTTAGGCTTTTTTATGTACA